>RDRW01000477.1:0-455518 GCA_007896445.1 Puccinia hordei
AGTGTAATTTCGCCATTGGCCTTGCACACTATGAATATCAATTGTTTTTGGAACTACAAGTTTTTTAAGTTTGTAACAATTGTTTTGAGCCACTTGGTGTCCTGAGGACCTAAGTTCTGTGAGTACGCGGTAATCTAGACAATTTGATCTACTGTGTAGTGGGGGGTTGTGATGTTTTTTACCTTCTCAGGTTGTTTATTATATAAATGGGTACACGGGTATTGAAAATTGAAACAGAGGTTTTTGGGGTGAAGGGGACAACTAATAAGGAGTTTTGCATTGAAGGGGGAGGGCGTAGTTGTCCTGGTTGGAAGGGGGGGTAGCGGTTGTACATACTTGATCATACACATTAGTATTGGTTCTTCCTATGATTTATGAGTCAACTCTTATGGTTCGACTGATGATCTGTGAGAGGCTCTGACAGTCAATACGTACGATAAAATGATTTATTTAAACAACCATTTAAAAAATACATAATGTTAAATATTTATTCCTGTCGTCCCTCGTCCCACGGTTCAGTAAGGACGTTGATCAACTGATTCTTTGCCTTCCTCCCTTTGTAATAAGTAAATATCTCCCAACCAAACCATCCATCCATCCATCCATCCATCCAGATACATAAGTTATCATCCTCGACTCAGTTAAACATCAAGATCTATAGATACCTAATCTATCTAAATATCTATTTATTTACTTTACGATTAACTCTCCGTTCCAATAAACTTCCTTAACACGCTCCTTCGAACCATTTGCCGAGTAGTAGTAGTACCAGCTCAATCAAAACATCAAACTCACTCCTCCAAACAACCCCAATAGCCGGCCCAAACAGCCTAGGAATAAGAGAGATAGACAGTCTCGGATTCTTAATCTACATACACCTAAGCGTAGTCGCCAAAGAGGAACTGTGGCCGTACTTCGTTCGACTTGATTCCTGCTTGGTAAGCCCCACTCGCTCTACGTCCATCCACATCTTCTTGGTGGGCCAGGTGGTCATCAATTGAAAATACACATCTCCTTGAATATGGATATCCATCCTTATACACTCTCGCACCTCGAAGAAAGCCTCGATTTATGTACCATAGCATCAGCTCTTCCTTAGGCCTTCTTCTCCCCCTACTAAGTACCTAGCTACTCCTTTCACTGCGAGCGGCGGGTAGATAAACTAGGAGTCAAGTAAACTTAGCAAGAGCTATTACTATAAATAAATAAAATAAATATTTAAATAAATAAATAAACAAATACTACATATATATATATATTTACCCTAATCTAGCCAAGCCCCCGTGTTTCAACCATCCCACAGTTTGGCTTTTTATTATTACCCTGGCACAAGTTCTCACCCTCCGCCCCCCTGTCGTAGAATCCAGATTCTAATCCCACCAAGTGCCTCTTGATATCTATCGCCCCCTCCCTCTCCCAATCCCCACCTAACAATATCCGCTCATTTCTCCAACTCCTTGCTCTCACACCTCCAAGGCTAACCCAACATGGCTGCAGTACGTCTGACCCTCCTCTCTTCCCAACTCTATCCAGCTCGACCTCAAAGCCACCATGAGCAAGAGGCTATCCATTTATGATGCAGCTCAAGGCTTACCCTCTGCCCCTCCCGTCAAGAAACGTCGTCCATGGGCGTTCATGATCATCGGCTGTATCCTGGCTGTCTGCGCAGTCGTCATCCCTATTGCTGTCGTCTTTACTTCCAAGTCTGACAGTCATCCCGAATCGGCCAACAAAGCAGCCTCAGCCGCCTCCAAGGCCCACAAGATCGGACCCAACGATCTCACTCCCAAGCCAAAGTGGGACTTCGATGTCAACAAGATCGTCGGCATGAACCTCGGCAATTGGCTCGTTTTGGAAGTCAGTTATCCCCCCAGCATTGAATCGTGCTCTTCAATTCTTTTTTTTCAAAAAAAAAAAAAAAAAACTAGGGGGCGGGGGGAAGGTTATAACTAACATTTTATATTCCACATCTTTTCCGATAAACAGAGATGGATGGCTGAAGATTGGTTTGTTGAGAACGCCGGGCCCAACTCGTGGGATGAGTGGAGTTTTACCATCGCCAAGGGTGACAAAGCTGCCCAAACTCTCGAGGTGGGCACGCCCCTTTCTTTTCAGCTCTTGCTCCCACCTACCGCCTTTTCCACTAACCTACCACTTCTACCCTGTACCCCTTCGATCATCCACAGGAGCACTGGTCGACCTGGGTCACTGAGGATGATATCGAGAAGCTGTATCAATCCGGGGTCAACACCCTCCGAATCCCACTCGGATTTTGGGTGAATTGACTCATTCCATCTTCACTGCTTGTCGCCCGGAGCAAGTCGACTGATATCTACATTCTCTTGATCCAGATCTTCATCGAAACCGTTCCTCCGGAGCCTTACATTACCACCACCCAACTTGACCATCTGGAGCGTCTCTGTGGCTGGGTCTACGCCCGAGACATGTATATAATCATGGACTTGCACGGTCTTCCCGGAAGTCAAAATGGGGAACAACAATCCGGACACAGTTGCGTGGTTGATCTGAAGAGACTTATTTTTTTCTTCTTCTTTTCTTCTTGAAGAGTGTATATCTGACTGGTCGCTTTTCTTCTTCGTCTATCCAGATACCACTAGCCCCAACTTCTTCCAGCCCCTCCAACAGGCTCGCTCCGATCAGCTGATCAAAGCTGTGGTAGATTGGGTCGCCACATCGCCCTACTACAGTATCATCTCTGCCATCGAGGTCGTCAACGAACCCAGACCGTACACAACCGAACAACGGGCCATGCTAAGAGCCTTTTACGATCGTAGCTACGATACCATCCAGACCCTAGGCCCCAAAGCCCCAGCTATGCTTTTTGCTGATGTAAGCATCTCGAAACATCTCGCAAATCCGTCGTCGTCCTACAAAATGAATAACACTGTCTTATTTTTGTGGTACAGGGATTCGTCACCGGTGACAAATTTGCATACTGGTGGGAATTTGCATCATCACACAAGACCCAGCCACCGACGTTGATCTACACCGATCATCCATACATTGGCTACTTCCCCGCTCAAACCAACGCGGCCGACATCTTCAAGCAGATCTGCGAAAAGGGGACCAAGTATGCTAACTTTCCTGTGACCACCGTAATCACCGAGTGGTCTCTGCGGACAGGGATCCAAAACACGACGTTTGAGCGATCCTTTTATGAGGCCCAGCTAAAGTCAGTGTTTAGACGTGTCTTCATTTTCTGTTGTCGGTTCGCTCTAAGCTGATCATATTCCTTTGTTGGTTTCACAGCACTTGGGCGTGGTATTCTGGTGCAGTGTTTTGGTCGCTACGGGTGCTTGACTCCAAGGTGGCTATACTCGCAGACAAGGTGGCCCAGTACCAATGGTCTTTCGAAAATCTTCTCGAGCGAGGCTCGATCACCCAGCCATCCAAGAAGGGTGACACCACCCAGTTTCTCAAGGAGCTCCGAACGCCCTGCGGGGCCCCGCCTACGCTCATCCGCGACGGCTCTCCACCCCAGGGCGCTGTCGCTGCCGCTTCGATTGCCGATGCTGCGGCTGCTAAGGCCATGATTCCTGGGATCACCAAGACTATCGAAGCCGCCGCTCAGCAGTACGGTCTCGCCGGTATCGGCGCCCAGGCCGTCCGCAAATCGCCTCCCAAGCCGCGCATCCGCTAGACTGGTCGCTCTCCCTTCTCTCACACTCTCTCTCATCCGCCTTGATTTGCCCAAAATATCTTAGCTTGCCCCATCATGCCCGCTCCACAAAACAAATATCTACCTATCCGCCTCCCTCTTCCTTTCAGTTTTTTTTGAACTCTTATGCGAACAATCGGAGTGCTCAACCCTACACGAACGAACCATATCTTACATATATATGCTCCAATCTAATTTGGTGATCTCCTTCCTTCAGTTGTTCATAATCTTGCACATCGAAAACACCCGGAGCTAGCCACGAATCTTGGAAGTCAAGAAGTCATCCTGATCTAAATAAACATTCTTTGTTCACTTTCTTTGATTATGATCATGATGACCCTCTCCTGTCTCCCAAAGATCACACACTTATTCTTACCAGGTGACTCACTTCTATACCTATGTGTTACTCTCAACTTTATTTCTTGAGCTGTTTTTTTTTGTTATCAATACAACCCCCACACTACCATCTTATTTTTATTCTTGTTAGTTTGCTTTGCTTTTAGTTTTAGTTTTGTTTGCTTTGTTCTCTCATTCATTGTTTGTTTGTTTCCCAAAAAAAACCCCAACAAATTCCAAAAATATTAATACTACAGACACACAAAAGATCAAGTTCAGTAGGGGGGGATATGGGACGAGTAAGATAATGGCTAATCGATGTATATACATACTAGTCTAACCAAAGTGTGATTGTTTACAACCGGTGTTGGAAACTACTAGACACTAGGTTTGGGGTCTTTCTTCCCGATCTTTAGTAATTTAACTTCGCTGTGAGGCCGAAGAAGGCGTCCCACAACCCTCCAAGCTTCTGTGCTAATTATTTAATAAAATCTCCCGACGTACCCGCGAGACCCTGCCCGCATTGTGTTGACTCTTCTCCTCGGCGATGCTCATCGTTTCCCAAGCTTGAACTTTTGGATAATAAATTCCTGGGTTGGATAGCTACACGATATTGGTATTTTATGTTGACATGACATGCAGGTAAAACTAGACTGTTTCATCAAGTCATTGACCCATTTTGCTGTTCTAAGCCTTATTTCTGGCAAACGACACGTTTCCGATAATTGTTCTCTAATTCAGTTCTTGATTGTGCGATCCAAGTATGAGTTAAGATGTCATGGGCTGAAATCCTTCGACGCGGGTCGGATTCCAACATCCGTCTCAATAAATCTCGAACTGGCCGATCAGAAAATAATTCAGCATTATTAATATCAATCAACTGTGTTGTTTCAGAGGATCAAGATCAAGTCAACTTTTACCTTCTTTATAGCCCCCACCCGTCATACACTTTACGGCCTCATCTGTAAATGCCGGTTTGAGAACACTCTTGACAAACTGGACTTCGCTAGGCTCGATGTTATACTTGAGGATATTACAGATGTCCCTCCTTTCTGTCTCCGCGCTCTCAAATTTACCATTGTCGAACGGGTGAAACCCACTGAAACATTCATGTGATCAATAAGTATGTTCAAACCCCCAATTCGGGCATTTGCTCTTACCATGTCATTGTGTAAACGCATACTCCAAGGGACCATACGTCGGCCTTTTTCCCGTCGTAACCTTTATATCGCACATTGACAACTTGGAATAAGTCTGCACACTTCCTAGACAATGAGATGATATTTGACAAACCTTGGGGTCGCGTGTATACCGTCAAGACTTCCTTCAAGAATAGAGGCAAACAAACCGTGACCGTTCAGCTTGGCTGGGTTACATTGAGCTGGTATCCAATGTATCACCGACTTACAGGAGCAGCATATGACATTGTTCCCTGCATGCTACAAAATGCCTTATCTGCTAAACGGGCGGCTCCAAAGTCTGCGAGTAACACCTTCGGATATGGCCCATGATGGGCCAATAGAATATTTTCGGGTTTGATGTCTAAAAGGAAAGTTTCAAATGGTAAAGCCACTGATCAATCAGATCACTAGACTACTGAATCTGTACCTCTGTGTGATATTTGCTTTTGATCGTGCATGTACTTTTGGTAAACATAAAACCCTGTATTAGACAAGATCCACCCATATTTTCAAATTGAACTATCCTGGGTACTCACTTCAAGGGCGAGGGCTAGTTGGTAGGAGATAAACTTTGCTTCGTTTTCTTCAAGCCTCTTATTCCGGTTGACATAACCGAATAGATCTCCTCCAGTTACCAGCTCTAGAAAAATATAGCTATTCGGTTTGAGAGGTCAGCGTACCTCGTTAAATCAATATAACAGGCGAGGTATAATATACATGTTCTCTTTGACCTGTTTCAGACCGAGAATTTTATTGATGTTGGGCTGGTTTATTATTAGTTCAAGATATAAGATTGACGCTTCCGATTTTCTGTCAACATTCCTAACTTTGTTGCTAAACTCACATGATCAAGACTGGCGTTTAGCTTAACTTCTTGTTGAACAACCAGTTGAAATTTCTTAGCTTCCTTCGCTGATTGCCTATAGCTAGCCTGTCTCCTGATTATCTTGCAGGCTAACTGGCTGCCCGTCTCTTCGTTGATGGCCAGGTGAACCACGCTAAAAAATCCTGATCCTAGCACACGCTCCGTTATGTGATACTTGCCCACGGTCTGTTTTAGCAGGAAGGAGAAATTCATTTTGTTCGAAAACCGCTCACATGAGTCAAGGGAATAAACTCTTCGGCTTACAGTGCTGGTAGCTCCTTGACCAGGTGGACATGAGTGCTTGTAAGAGAAAACTGAAGGTTCCCATTTCAGGCTGTGAGAATCGAGCAGTTCAGAGATAACAGTCAAACGAGTTATACTCAACTTTGGCCAGCAATCTCGACTTGATCGCCATTGTTGAGGATCACCGCTTTCTTTCGAACCAATCGGCCATTGTAGCGAATCCCGTTGGTTGATAGATCCTGAGGATAAACATCGTATTCAATGATTAGCATAGGTGAGCTCAAAATCGCCACTCAAAGGGATCTCCTGACTTCTAGACAGACTATTCTTTCTCCAGTATCACACTCGATCTTCATTTTTACGCAAAATCATACGGTCAACATGCCTATTCACACTTGTTTTAAAAATTCAAGGGCAGTTAACTGACTGCATACAGTTTGCAGTGCCAGTTGGAAACTGTTGGTTTATCAATGGTTAAATCAGCCTGCTGGTTTCTACCCAGACTCCAGGGATGCTCGTTAAGTTTTATGATCAAAACTTGGAAGAAAAGAAATATCATGAGCTTGTTTTCTCATAATCTTGAAACTGCGATCGGAAATCCATTCACTTTGGGTTATTCCCGAGCTGTCTGTAGTCAGCAGGCGACCGGCTTCCTCAGGCTGCGGCGGCGGAGTGGGACTCATGTTACTGACACGAGACACAGTAAGCTCCCGAATGCTAGTAAAACTACTCGGCAATTGACGAGGGTTGAAGCTCCCTGAGGAAACTAATGGAACTGTCGCATTTTCCAGGCGTTGCGAGCTCTGCGAGAAAAACTTAGTTGAACGATGTGTCTGCGAAGGACGATTTAGGGTCGGACTCGATTCAGCGTGATGTTTACTTTGCGAGTCAATCAACACCGGCTTTCTTCTTTTGGGAATTGACTGCAGAAGTTCACCAGACCGCTGCATGATCTGAGAAAGATAGGAAGTATGGCGATAGCCAGTTTCGTAAGCTTGAAGTGCCTAAAGGAAAGCTGCTTAGAACTTTGATGGTCAAATGGTCAACAAAGCCCGCAACTTCTCAAATTTGGTCTATTTGTGAGAGATTAGTCCCTCAATGACGTCATTATATGGTTTGTATTTTGACAAAAGAGGAGCTTGTCACAGTCTCCATAGCTCAGTGGTTTAGAGCGGCCGCCTGCAGTTTCATGTATAGCGGCAGGTCACGTGTTCAAATCACGTTGGGGACTTCCCTTTTGCATGGCGCGCATCCCCCAGCAGCTCTATATTTTTATGATTCAAGCTGACATACTCACACCACTTTTAAATGGTTCAATCAAATTGGCACCGTGGGAATAGGACCTTGGTAATTAGGAATAGGACCTTGGTAATTAAAATTTCATATTTTATCATTCAAAGGACATCTGTTTCCAGTAAAAGGAAGTAAGGTTTGGTCCTTCCCTCCAAATTTATTCCAAAAAGCGGTGAGAAGAAAAAAACTACTTCAATGGTGGGGGGAAAACATTCTGGGTACTTACAAAAGTGGTACTGGGTGAATTTTCATGCCACCTACCCAAAATACAGAAGGGAATTTGGTTGATCAAAGTGCAAGGGGAATGGATAAAGCTTGAGGATGATCTTTGAGCATGTCTCAGTGATAGATTCAAAGGAGTATGAGAATATATTTGGTTTGTGAAGATGGGATGAACTCAAGGAATTTCCTTAGAAAATAGTTGTCAGCTTTCTACTAGTTCAGAGACAACCTGAATAGAAAAATAATAAATATCACATTATATCATAAATAATGATGAAATACATATAAACAAAGAGGCCTGATCAAAAAAGTAATAATGTATAGATAATATAGATTAAATCGTAAAAAGAATATAGAACCATTAGAGGCATTATTACATAGTAAAAACACCAATGAAAACACAAATTAATTAATATCTCAGTAACCTCTCAGATAAGTAGAAACATGTTACTACATATTCTGAAAGAGAGTTTAAACAAAGTAGGGTACCTCAGCCAAATTACCCTTGAGGCCTTTTTGCTTCTATTAATAAAATCAACTTAAATGTTTCTCCTACTAAGTGCTAAATTAATTACCAGGTATAAACATGTACGATATACAACTATGATAGTACTTAGAGCTCAATAAATTACGGTATAATAACTTCAGTAAGCCATTTAAATATCCCATATACCAATAAACAATATATTGAATAACATTTGGCATAAATATCACACTGCCTAGAGTAAGTTAGTATTATTAATTAATACAGACACATACTTTATAAATTAACCAAAATTATAATACATAAAAAAAAGGAAAAGCAGGATGGAGATAAATTTGAATATTGTCAGCCACCAAGATATTACATGTAGTATGTAAAAATTAATACTTGAAACTGCAAGCTTGAATAATTATAATTATTCTTTATTTTTATTATCTTTTATTTACATTGACATTTTCAACAGAACGGAAATTAGACTTAAACATTTTATCAAACTGTATAATAGTCTAACAGTCTAACAGTTAAAGAATGGCTTAGAAATATCTGATGTCAACAGAAGGACCTGAGTTCAAACCACACTCATGACCACATTCAATAAAAACTCTTTATTCAAATTATATCTACTTTTTACCAAAAATAAGTTATAATTTAATTAATGAAAATCCTTGGAAAGTTCATTTTCAAACATGAAATAAATGGATAAAGAACCATTTATTGGCATAGTTTTCTTCTTGAAAATCCTGGAAGATCCAAGATTAACACATAGTAATTTATAGTATAAAATCACAGATAAATTAAGGTAAATCTTTATGTAAGGAAATACTAAATATGCAATAAAGACTTATGAATTAATTACCACCTGGTTGGCTCTCCAGGGCAAGCGCTTTTCAAGCACAAACCCCAAAGGAATTTCTATGTACAATAATTTAATAATTATTTAGTTTAATTAGACTGAAATAAACATTAAATTATTTTAATTAATGTGAAATAAATATTGCATCATTTTAATTAAAAATGACACCATGTTTCACTTCTTACCACAAACAGACTGATCAGATTCACCTGCCAAATCTCCCCCAATCCCCACTGTCAAATGAATCACAGAGGGATTAATCCAAATATATTTATTATTTAAGGGGGAGGTTTCTTCACCAAATTGAAGACATCTTCTCCCCATCAACTTTAACTATACTTAGATAACTTATTATAAGCTACCAAGGCACTCACCTTCTCCTGTAAGTTAGGAGGACTGGCCTTTTTTACTTATAACTGTCTCTTATAGTTAGAGTTCTTCAAATCCCCCCCAATTAAATTAAACCCCTTAATTTAATTGGAAGAACTGTGTTAAATTCTGGTTAGCCCTTCTGAGGATATTAATTCCCATAACAGAAGTCTGGCAGCAGGGTAGTAACCTGTTATTTTTATACTTAGTGTTTTTAACAAAACACCAAAGTAATATTGTTTATATTGATTTATATTACACTTTTTAAAGTGTAAGTCTTTTTATTCCTTACTGTACACGCCACAATCAGTGGAGTAGAGTACATTTTTCTGAAAAATATATCCAATAAATAGATGTACACCTTCTGAATTCAAAAAGAAATGGCAAGCCCATCAATCACAGGAAAATAAATAATAAATGAATACATTTATTATTTCCCAGATATGTGCATGACATATTTTGAATGGATAGCGTGAAAGCACCAACCATGCAAGTAATCCAAGTGATTCCCAAGTAAGAGAATAGTACATGCACATAACAAATTTACTACAAAAAGGAACATTTGTATAAAAATGTGATCATTTCTTCTGACACTTGTTAATCACACAATCACTACAGCAAATGCATTAAAAAATGAGACTCAGAAGAGCCTCCAGATGATCTTATTAGAGGATCAACAGGCTGTATAATTTTTTGACAGGCTGTACATGTAGAAATTTGATAAATTACATCATTTATTTCTACTGAGGTTAAAACCATACTTCTGGTATTCCCATGGCCAAAATTACACCTTTTTTGTCCATCAGGGTTTAAATAAGAGGGCAAATTTTCAGAAAAGTGTAGTTTAATTCTTTTGTGTATCCAAAATGTTTGAAGAACTTTGTTTATTTATATTTGGAAAAGTGTAGTTTGAAGATGAACACAAAATACATCCCATGAGGGAAAATGAACAGGTGATGCATAGACTTTTTATTTTTAGTAAACAAAGGGCGCTCCTGGATCAAAATTTCCCTTACATATCTGCACAATTATGTATATAATGACAACAGTTTCTCAAAGGAGAAACCATGTGTATGTACGTGTTTTATTACATATTTTTGTTTATTACATATTTTTTTTTTGGTTATGTGTTTGTACTGTTATTGACACAGGGCTCCAGAAAGGAATTTACAAGAGGTCCTTTATTCCACCTTATCTTTTGTTCCCTGTGCTTGATAAATGCAATCCCTTGAAAAAAGGTGTACAGCCTACACACCCTTTTTGAAAAGGGCATGCGGCTGGCACACCCTGTTTGAAAAAGGTGTGCATCCTGTGCAACTTTTTTCATATCCATAAAATGGGTGTGAGGGTTGCACAAAATTTTAATGTGTATAGGTATGGGTATGATACCCATAACTATATATCATTGTGTTGTCTCAGATGCTGTTATGTAGGCAAGCACAGATATGTTTTTGCTTACATAACCCTTCTCTCCGTTCAACTGGAGGGGTTTCCTCCAGTCAAAGAGACATGGCTGTCTCTTAACCAGAGTATTCCTCTGGTAAAAAAGACATGTGTGTCTCATTGACCATAGAGATTTCCTCTGGCTGTAGAGACATGTAGTCTCTCAACTGGAAGAAATCCTCCAGTCAAAGAGACATGTGTGTCTCTCAACTGGGGGGGATTTTTTCCATTCAAGAGACACACATGTCTCTTCAACCGGAGGAAGCACCTCTGGTTGAACTACCCTGTCATGATTTGAAATCTTGAACCACCAAAGCTGAGCTTGAACCTGAAAAGGCTACTACATGAGAACACATTGTCTGTTATCTTTGAGATTATCTACATCTCATACCCATAAAAAGGGTGTGTACACCCTGTATATGGGTGTGCAGTATGGTCTATTCCCATAACACATAAATATACAAGGGTGTGCATCTGGAAACCCCCATTTAACTGGTTTCACAAACCAGTGGAAAGACATGTGACCTGAACACCCCTTCCTGCATTGATGTGCCGGTTTCAAGTGGTGTGCTGATACCCAAAAGATGGTGTGTGGGCTGCACACCCTTTTTTCAAACTATGAGCCCCTGGTTTGGCCTTGCACTCAGGGGCGCGCATTTATCAATTCCCTTTGTTCCCCAGCTTGACCAACATTTACATACAGTATTCCAGAAGTTTATTCTACCATTTTCCTACTTCATTTATAAATCAGTCTTCAAGACCAAAGCCTCTTCTCCTCAGCCGAAAATATATCCAGCCTTCAATCCCACATTTCCAACTGCTTCCAGCTTTAACCTTTACCTCTAGAAATTCCCCAGTCTTCCTTCCAAATTTTACAGTAAGTATTTTCTCATTAGGAGTTGTGGCCCTTTCTTAGCCACTAATCTTACTGGGCACCTGAAAACCCCTGCTTGTAGGCCCCAGGTCAAAATGTTCCTCTGCTTTTTCACAAGCACCTAAAAAATCTGTCTTGCAGGCCCCTCCCAATTAAATTTATAATCTTTTAATATTAATAAAAAAGAATAAGCCTTTAAAATAGGGTCCTTGTTAAAAAACTCCTGGGAATTTGAGAAAAAACTCCCAAATTCCTGTGACGTCTATTCAACAACCTGAGGACCACTTTTCAGGGTCCTCAGGTGGCCCACGAGTTGTTTCTCCAAAATGACTGTCAAAAGGCTGTTTTGTAGAAACAACTCCCAAATATATAACATAATATTTTTTCAAGTGCACCTCCCAGGTGATGATGGCATTTCACCTTGACAGCTGGGTTTCTCACGGCCTTCAAGGTTTTATCAACCTGATGGCTGGGTTGCTCCCAGCCATGAGGTTGTATTGACCTCATGGTTGGGTTTCTCCCAGCCATGGGGTTCTATTCAACCTCATGGCTCGGAGAGACCCAGCCATGGGGTTGTATTCAACCTCATAGCCAGGAATTTCCCAGCATTTGAGGCCAAATGCAACCTTGATAGTGGCCCAGCCACCATCAAGGTTGTATACAACCTCATGGCCAGGTTTCTCCCAGAAGTGATGTTCAATAAAACCTCATGGCTGGGTCTCTCCTAGCCATGAGGTTGTATAAAACCTTGAAGGCTTGGATTAACCCGGCGGCCAAGGTGGGATGAAATCACCAAATTTCAGTTGGAATTTGGAGATTTCATCACCTGGGGGGGGGGGCACTTGAACAAATATAATGATATATATTCAGGAGTTGTTTCTCAAAAACACCTTTTGACAGTTTTTTTGGAGAAACAACTCCCGGAACACCTGAGGACCCTGAAAAGTGGTCCTCAGGTGGTTTACTAGACATCCTGGGAATTTGGGATTTGTTTCTACAATTCCCAGGAGTTGTGTAACAAGGACCCTTGAAATAAAGTACTACATATTATCTTTTCTATGCATCTTTTTTATCTACAAGGATATCATTCCTTTGCATGAAATATTGTGGAAACAACCAAGGTAATGATTGACTGGATATCAGCTAAGAAGAATAAAGCACATATCATACCAATTAAATGAGGAAAAAGAAAGAGAGATGAAGAAGTACAATGGGGTTTATAATACAATAATTAATGCCATAAAAGTGTTAAATGAAAGATGATTCAAATTGTGTAATGAAATTAAAACAATTTATTGATTCAACTCTGAGGTTGAAGAATTTCCAAGGTGATAGGGTTAGGTGTGAGGCTGTTGAAAATTTCAAGTGCCAAGCTGAAATTTCAAATAACTTGCAAGGCTAATCCATAAATGTTTATTGGATAACTTCAAATATACTGTTGAATTGACAGATACTTTATTCTCTTGATTTGGAATGCTTATTCAAAGAAATTTTGAAACAATGTTATTGCATGTTCTTTTGAGTTGAGTGTCATGCAAAGGGTGGATTCAAATGCTCAAAGCTGTTTGTGCATTCAAAGCTCACAGAAAATTTGAGCTGTGCCGCATCTGGCTGAGCCCATTTAGTTTCAGTGTGGCATGAATATGCTCAGGATAAAATCCAATTTCTGGGGGTGTTGATAAATGCACACCAATTTTTTGATGCACACATTCCACACAAATTGTTTGTGGAATGTGACCCCTGCAGGGTGCATGGTATGTATTCACACAAATGCCCATAATTCTCAGTGAAGCTGTGGTATAATGGTCAAGAACAAACATTAGGCTGTGGCTCACCTTTTTACCCTGAGATCAATTCCCACAGGTGAGATAGTTTGAATTATGCTGCTAATATCTGTAATGTTAACTGTTGAAATTCAGTGTTAGCTTGTGATTCTCAAAACTAACTAGTGTCAAACAAATTGGCTACTAGCTATCATTTTGTGTTTCAGAGAATTAGCTAACTGCTGCAATTTAGTGTAGTGTAGCATGAATCTGATGGTTCTATGCTTATGGGAACTTCAATATCTGTGGCAAAAAAATACAGTACTTGTTAGCATAGAGGTAATTTTCCAAAGCTGGGACTACAAAAGATTTGTTTGAGAAATTTTTTGCTACACTAACTTTTAGTTTAGCGGAGTGTAGCATCAGCTGAAGCTGAAAGGTTTCTGGAAAACAAAACATTTGCTACACTAAAATTCAGTGGTCAAATAGTTTAGTTAAGTGTAGCAGCCCAGTTTTGTTGGAAGTAGAGGCTATTTTTAGTCATCAACTTCAGTCATCTTTTTGATATTCATGTCTTATACCACACACTAAATTCTTTTTGTTGATAAGAGGATTGAATTGCTCAATAGGTACATGTTTTATATATCTAATTTTTTTTTTTGCTTGATATCAAGGCCAGTCAAATTGATTTTTCACTTTTATATTGGTAGCAAAATTCAGGATTTTCCAAACCTTGAGATGATGGTAATGGACATTTGGCAATTAATCTTCATTTCCAGTCCATTAGAAAAGCATGGAATAGGAGGCATTCTATATTATTTGCATTTCTATTAGTTTTATTTTTGTGCATAATTAGTGATACTCGTAATCTTTTGTATTGTACTTTTTAAAACCTATGTTGGTTAGTTGTAAAACTTGTTTGATTTTTATTTGATTGTTTCCCCAACTCATCATCATTTCTTCAAACTCAATACTTTGCTAATATCTTGACTCTCCTCTTTCAGGTTCATTTCTATCTTGTTTTCTGCTCATGATTCTATAGTCTCATTTCAGGCATTACTCAGTCCTTAGTATTTACATGTCCCTTACTGTATACAATTTTCCCACTAGCCAGTTTCATTCTTCTTCTTCTGTAAGTCACCCCTTCACTAAAAGAAAACCTTATTTCTTATCTCCACTATTCTATTTATCTCCTGAGTCCTTTAATCTTTCTTTTTCCACCTTCCTCCCTCCTGGCTGTTATTTAGACTTAGATTCCAACAACACACATAAAATATCTCTTTGGCTTTGCTGTATTTTTCCCAAAAAAATCTTAGCTTAGTCTGTAACTTGAAAAACAGAGCTGGTGTCAGTCATATCCTACATCAGTCACTCTTGATACTTATCAAGAGGAGGAAAAGTTCAAGAAAAAAAAAATCTACATTCACAGCTATCTTATCCACTAAGAAAGTAATACTGTCTGAAAAATAAAATATAATAAAAAAGAATCTTCATTACTTTTTTTTTTCTTTTTGTCCCCTTCTTCCTTTTATCTTTCCATCCCATTCAATTGTTTTTCCTTATCTTTCCCTAGTTTAAAAATACAATTGAGTGTCCTTCCCCTTTTATTTTGTGATCTGTTACTGCAAAGAACACACAGCCTCACAAAATCATTCTTTTTTGAACCAGTATTAACTATGTTCAAAAAGATCCAATAAATATCTGTTAAAAAGGTATAAATAGGTGGGTATTGATAGTAATGGAACTGTGGTTGTTGCAATAGGATACAATTAATTAATCAGATTCAAAATTGAAGCAAAAAGACTGAAAGTTTACCTCAGTTGAAATGCAGCATAAAATGCCCTGGTATTTCCACCTGCTTCCACATCTAGCTGTTTTGGGACATTCACTGCATCAAATTTGCATTGGATAAAGGTTGGAGTATAAAATCACCATTTTCATCAAGTTGCCTATTTTCATGTAGTGGGAGAATTAGTGGCATCCTTAAAGTCATGAAAAGAAGACCTAAAGCCTGCCTTGTTCCTATTTTATCTATATTTTATTAAAACCTGCTTGAAATATTCTTACACTTGAACTTATTCCTTTTTTTAAATCCATATTTGGTTTCATCATGAAATTTTGGCCCTAGTTTTCACTGAAAAATTTGTAATTACTGAACTCCTTCATAGATTAATTAAGTAATGAATTCTATGCTACAGATGGCCAGGCTAGTGAAACAAGACCAGCCAACCATGTACATATTCTATATTACATAAGAAAACTCTGAAATTCTTTGAAGTTAGTGTATCCTCCATTTCAGGCAGGATACACAAGCATTAAACACCCAGAGCCACAAAATCAGACCATCAACGATTTTCCAACATAAATCCCACCACTTTAACCAACAAAAGGCCTCTTTCACCCAGGACCTCAAGTATTTTCAGTCAGTCTTCTTTTTGAACCCCATCCTCTTTCAGTTCATTTTATCTGTCCAACCCCTTTTCCCCCTTTTCCCATAAATCATCAATTCCAATCATATCAAGCTTCAGTCATAATTTCAGATAAATCACAATCCTCTCAGATATCCATAATTTTTATATCATATCCTTTTCTGTGGTTTTTCCTTGAAACAAAACACACAGGTTTCCCTCTAGAGAATCTTGACTATCCAGAATCATCAAAGTCTGAAAATCTGGGCTAATTATAAAATTTATTCTCAGATTCCTTCCATGTTTCCATGGTGAGAAGAGGCTGTTGCTTTCTCAAATACTCTAGCACAGCTTACCCAACTTCTACAGGGTGTGCTTTATCATTTATTCAGAGAATTTTGATATTCTAACTCAAAGATAAATCCAAGATCAAGAGTTTCATCTCTTCTCTTTTCCCTTATTCCTTAACAATTGTTTTTTTCTTTTCTTTAGTAATAAATCTTACATCCATTACTATTTTGTCCTGCTGTAACTTTAAAGACCCAGATGTTGAATACTTCCCCTTTGGCTAGAAGTAATTCTTTCTGTTTGAAGAGGTTTTATAACTTCTTTGAATGCAATAATTCCCTCCTGTTGAAGAGATTATAGAGCCTCCTCAAACCAAAGTATATCCTTCTGGCTGAAGGGGTTAGTTTAAACTATAAGATCAGTGAATTTATTCTAAACCCTTAGAGGTTCCTTCACCAAACTATTTTGAAAGTAGTAAGAGCCCTGAATAGATTCTAGAACCAATGGTGCAGATTATATTTCTTGAACATAGCAATTTTTGAGAGAATACTGAATCAATTTATCAGTATCAACTTGGTAGGGAGGGGTTAGAGCAGTGAATATGTATGATAAGAAAGAAAAAAGGTTACTTAATAACATGAACCAATTTGGGAAGCTCAGTAGATACAGGGGTTTCTTAGCAATACAAAGAGATAAAGTAGTGTGACTTATCCAAAATTGATCTAGGGAAAGCCAAATCTTAAATAATTTCAAATTTAAATACAGAGATAATCCATGTGTTTATCATATAAATTGATGTTCACTGCAGATTCTCTCACTTTGAAACTGTTGATCAACTATGTGGCTTGCATACTCCTGGAGTTTCAAGTGTACTGAGAACTATTACCTGTTTGAAATGACTTAGATTCTCAATATTCATGCAGTGGATTTTGAATCTCAACAAATGGACTCAGTTATTCAAGAAGAACTTATTCATCACATATCTTTACTTTGATCTATCTCCATTTTTAGTAAATTTGCAACGCATTGAGCTTGCTATCTCTTTCAATCTTCATTAATTTTACATTGGAGTACATAATAAATCTGTTCCTACCTTCAAATTTCCTTGTCCTCAGATTAAAAAATAATCATCACTGGATGTGATGGGCTGAATTTTGGTCTAATTGTGATCAGAATTAGGTTTTTTTTGTAAAACCAAACTAATTTTCTATAAAAATGGGAAAATATTGCTTTGGGTTACACCAAGGTTTTACCCAAGACCTTACAAATACAAATAGCTTATATTTTTACTGAGCCCAATCAGTAGAGGATATAATATGTGGCTAAGACTCAAATCTAACCTGTTTATAAAACAAAATTAGAGAAAAATGTCCATAAACATATGCTGTATTTTAGCTACAATTTCACATCACTTTCTATCCCTCTTGCTTTTTTTCCATGTTAAATTTCTTCATATTCCAAACATATATGGATAGCTGTTTTTACTTTGAATTTTCCACAGCCCCAATATTTTTGATAGCATGGAAACCAGCTTCCTTAATAGAGATAAACTCATAATTTATGCTGCCCTGAATCCTCAATGACAGCTGGTACTGTGATACTGTCTCTGGTGGTGAGAAAACTTGCATTCATCACACAATTGCAGTCTAACCTTCATAGAGGGATCCCTTCTTGCTCTCAGTCCCCAAATTATTTTCCAAAGATGTTTTTGTTTTTATTACCTGGTCACAGTGTTACTTGGCTTAAGCTCTTTTTGTTGATATTTGACCTTCAGAAAATAAGGCTTGAGAATGGGGGAAATCTATGTGGAGGGTCTGATTTGACCAAGGAGCTGGGATCAGGGTGAAAAAGAATTTTAGGCTCAAACTTGATGATTCATTTCAGCTGACAAATAGGCTGGCTAAATACAAAGCAACAGGAATGGCCAACATGTGGTGATCTTGAAAAAAATAAAAGCATATGCTGTAAAGCATACAAGCATAAGCAGTGACAGTGATGTGAATCTAGCTAAGGCCGTGTTTGGGAGCGCAATATGACGGCCGTCATATTCCAATTTTTTTAGATTATTATCTTCCACTTTTTGGCAACCACCTTGACATAGTGTCATAATCACCCTCATCTTGGCTGATTATTACACCCACAATATCTACCAACATTGCATCCAACCCTCACACCACCACAAAAATGGACAACCCCACAAACCCAGACAACATGGAGGCTCACCCCACCGCAACAATGGAAAATCCCCCAGAAACAGCACCCTCTGTTCCGGAAACAACAGCCTCACAAACAGTAAGCTGACCTTGAGCCACACTCCCTTGTTCTTACTCTGGAAACTAATTGACTTCAATCATTCCACCCAATAATCAAGTTTATATTCCTCCAAAAGGCCCCCAATTCAAAAAACTTCTCTTTTTGGGCCTGATGGAAGCAATGATGTTGAACCTCTATGTCAACAAGTTCAACCACGGAAAAAAAATAAGATTCAGGCTTTCAGGAATCTAGCCATTGTTTTGTGGCTCAAGGACTTTGCAAAAATTTTCCTGAGGTCAAACACATGCTCAACTCCAACAAAGTGAAATCAAAACTCAGACAGTCTTTCAAAAAAGACTGTGATTCTTTCTTGGCATGCAAAGAATCCAGCAGATTTGGTTGGGACAAAATCAACTGCAAGTTCACTGCATCAGACAACTTTTGGGAAAATTTTCTGGAGGTAATATTGAATCCATTACCTCATCTTACTGTTCAATACATGTAATCTGACTCCTGTGGCAAGTAGTCTCACTCGCACTGCAAAAGATTTCAGGGGTCTCCATTCCCTGAATTTTGCAAGCTGGAGATCATTTTTGGGTCTTCAGCTGCTACAGGTGAAGCCACTCGCTCAATCAGCCAACGGCTCTCTGAGTTGCAAGCTTGCGCATCTGCAAGAGTTCCGGATTCAAATCAAAGTAATGGTGATGGGAATATCACTTTGTTGGATGCTTCTCCAAACATCAGCTTGGACACTCCAAGCCTGCCCTATCTGAACCACGCTGTGGTATTCCAAATCCTGTTTCAAGTATCATGCAGTTTTATATTCTTTTCATCAACTTCCAGAAGCTATGATAGCAGCAAGATAAGTGCATAATTGAAATCTAGGCTAAATTTAATCTATAAGTCACCCATTTATGTTAGGGTTTGCACGGCTAGATCAAAAGATATATAGTAAAAAAGAATTACAGTAAATAATAAGTACATAGTATATATATAGAAGTAGTATATAGTTTGGGGTCTGATCACATGACAGAGCACATTCCTTGGGGCACAACCTAAGTACATAACCTCACCAGCAGAAATAGCTCACTTTATGCACTACCTGCATGAAGGCAGTGCAGAACAAGAAACCCCACCAGCATAAATAGCTCACTTTATGCACTACCTGCATGAAGGCAGTGCAGAACAAGAAACCCCACCAGCATAAATAGCTCACTTTATGCACTACCTGCATGAAGGCAGTGCAGAACAAGAGACCCCACCAGCATAAATACCTCAACAAGACGTTACACCAGCAAAAATCCCTCATATTTTACTATATAAGGAGGCCAGGATAGAGAGAAATTGCATTCATCCCACTCCCCAGCATGCAGCAAGCAAACTAAAATAAAATTACCCATCCATATAAATAGTGTGATCTTAATCAGGTGACCCACAACAAAATCTTTCATATCAGTTTAAAAATACACAACAGAAACAAAAGGAAAATTGTGCTCTTTTAAATAAAGGTTAAGGAAGAGGGTAAAACACATTGAATAGTTCAAATTATAACAAAACATCCATCTACTCATTCTCTCTGACTGCATCTAAACATAAAAACAAAATAAATACTAAAAACATATAAATACTGTTCCTCATCAATTCCAAAAGCTTGTAATCCATTTGTCAAACTTTCTGTAACAATCCATCCACTATCTACTTCCCTGATCCCTTCATCAAGCTCATTGCTGATTATTTGTAGTTGGAATTAGATCTTTGTCTGATAAGAGTCTACTACATAAATAGTTCTCTTAAAGAAAATAGAGAATAAAGTTATCAGCCACAACAATAAATAAAATTGTTGTGTTAAATCTTGTAGTAAATAGAGGGGCAGGTCTTTCAAACCACCCTTAAAAGTTCTAATAGATTCATACATACCTGAAATACTATAACTGCTATTTCCCCCTCACAGAACTACCCCGTCCCAAAAGGAGTTCTCACAACTCTCACACCAAAAAGGACTTGCTCACAGTGGCAATCAAGGGATTATTGACCTATCTGCAGCAGGTGTCGCGCAAACAAGCCAATTGTTGTCAGATGCAACAAGAAGCTGGCTCATCAAGAAGCAACCTCCAATGTGTGATGGCCCTGTATCAAGATTTTCATCCTGAGGAGGCCAGCCAGCATGAACAACTTGCAGCATTCAAGGTCTTCCGGAGCAACATCAATGCACTGATGTTTACCAGCATCAAAGACAAGGCCCTCCTGGAGATGTGGCTCCAAGAGCAGATCAATGCAGATCTCACCCACTAGTCCTCTGCGGTTGGAATTCTTTACCATTTGTTATTTCTTCTTGCTGCCCTTCATTTTTTTTTATTTCTTGTTCCCATTGTTGCTCTCCAGTTGGTCGCCGTCAATCTTGTCTTATAAGTATTTGTTTCCTTGATTGATGAAATAACAATGCCAAACAAACAGGCTTACAACAAGTGATTCATGAAAAATAAAGTGCCATACAACAAGCAAGGCAAGCTTCAAACAAAAAGCAATGGCAAGTGAGAAGAAAAATTACATTTGGGCTCTGTTCCTCAAGGTGACTATGTATTGTCTCCACATGGTGTCTGCTATTGAATCATGCCAATTCTCACAATCTTCCCGATCGCAATCATTCAGTAGTTGCTGAGCGGAGTATACCTCCTCTCCCTCCATTGGCAAACAAGATTCATTTCAAAATTCAGCGTTGGCTTCCTGAAATAATTTGCTTGCCTGGGCCACAATTCGGAATTGATGTTTGAAGACCCCAAAGGCGCATTCAATGACGTTTTGAAGGCTTGAATGTCTCAAATTGAAGAGTTACTCACAATTCATAGGCCTGAAATGGGTAATAAATGAGTAAATAAGAGACAGTCTTAGCAGCTAGTGAGGGTTGATATCTGACCTTTGCCCAGCTGCAGCTTGCTCTTGCAAGTGATACCTGGTACCACTATATAGTACCAAAACACCCCAGTCCAGGCCATATCCTGTGTTGGCCAGATAAAAGTGCCCCGCAGGAATGACAAATTCCATTGAGCGTGAATTGTCCAAAACACGCACATTGTGTGCGCTTCCTTCCCAACCCACGCGCAGATAAGTAAACTTCATCCCAAAATCACACACACCTAGAACGTTATGAGAGAGGAATCCTTTTTGATTTTGATGCACCAAGGCTTGAGTTGCTGGGACTGAAGCAGGGATGTGAACGTCATTGAGTGCACCTAAGCACTTGTTGAAATAAGGGTTGAACTTTGGATTGGACTGGATATTCCCATGAACTCAATCTGTCTGAGGGCTGACAATATATTTTTTGGAGAGCTGGACCATCAGCTCCAAGATGTGTCAGAACACCCTATACAGACAATGAATATTTGGTAAATCTCATGATTAAGATGCAAAAGATGGGAAGAAGGTACTCACTTTGATATTGTTTCACCTGAATGTTGAAATCTATCCTGTGCTTTGTTATTGGAATTCTTGTGACCCACCCACAATATACAGGAAGATGCACAGTTGTTCCTCTATTGAAAGTAGCTTGGAGGCTGTCTCAATTTGGATTGCCAACAGCTCTTCACATAAAAAATAGATTGTCAAGGCTGGGAGTCGAAAAATTGCTTGACATCAATGAGGGTTTCCTTGAAGAACGGCTTGCGTATAGAGTGCACCAGTTAATTTGAGGTCATTGTAAGGCAAACACGGCGGGAGGTAGCGCTTTATATTTGTGAGGAGAATACCCATGATTGTGAGGAGTGCTGCTTCTTCAACTTCTTTGTCTTCTCTGTCAATGACTTTGGTCGGGTTGGGAGAATCCATGATTTCACTGGCAATGCTATATTACAACAATGACCAGCCAAACACCAATAATCAAAAGGTGATCTGTTATTACGGCGCGTAATAATTCTCATATTGCATGAACTTTGCATACAATATGACAGCCGTCATATTGTGCTCCCAAACGTGGCCTAAATACTAGAGAGATATAAAACTGCCAAATAGCAGAGTGATGAAGATCAAACTACCTGATTGTTTGAGTGATTTAGAAAAATACTATTGAGTGATAAGATAATAAAACTACTTGATTGCAGAGTGATTGGGATTTTAATAATAATTAGAATTTTTGATGAAGAGATTTAAAGAGTAGTTTGTGAGCAGAAAGAAAGGCTGAAATTCAGACACTTTTCTATGAAACAGACCATAGTCTACTCTAATTGAGCCTTACACTTACATGTGAGATAATTTCACTCAGCTTTTCTCTTACTTTGAGATTAATTTTGATACACAGTGATCACCAGCAAAAAACAATTATCACCCACTTTCAAGTGACATGTCAGAGGAAAAAAGGGGCCTGTGTGCTTCTGAATGTCACTTGATGTCAAGTGGATTTTTTTTTCATGGTGGAATGTGCATACAACCTTGTTTTAAGTAAGCCAGAGTAAAGTTGATGTAAGACCAAAGTTCTCATGTGTCAACTGTTTGCAATTGAAGCAGATTTTCTTGGAGTGATATTGTTCAATAAAAACAGATTCATGAACAAGTTTCAGCTCACAGTATACATAAGCACCTACTTGCCAAACTTCATTTATCAATTTATATTTATGTATTTTGAATTTTGAATTTTGGGCAATCATGATAGCACATCCTCAAGGGTGTTCACATGTGGTTGCCTATGTAAGTGCAAAACCAATCACCCATTGCACAAGACAACAAAATACATAAAACCTCTTTTGAAGGGAATGTTGTGTGATTTTTCCAATCTGACAGGTTTTCCTCCAAGTGAAAGTTCCATGACTGTATGCTTTATGGGCGACAAGCTAAATTCAATTTGGATGCCACAAGGACCATGTATATGTATATCCTGTTCAAAAGGACATTTTACACATTTTTTATTCCAAATGAAGAACTTTTTCATTCCTGCAAATACTTCTAAGTAGCTTTGACAGCTTTGAACTGGGAAGATTTGATTACACAGTTGTGTCAAGAACTGTGTTTTTGAATTACTGCCGGGACGCAAGATTATATCAAATCTGGAGATTTAGTGTGGCTGCAAAAGGATTGAGACTTGAATAAGGTTACATAGTGTCAAATTCTCTGAAAACTAATTTTGATGGTGTTTGCTGATAACATAAGTCCTGTTATTACTAAAGTTGATAAAAATAAGGAACTTAAGATTCAGAGTGTCTTTTTTTACTCCTGCGAAAAACTATTAGATATTCACAACCGTACAGTCCCTATACATATCTTGACCGGCAAAATACTGATTTGTAGATAAAGTAAGGGTTATATGCGCGATGCGAGCAAGCTCATTTCAACACTTGGACTCGAAGGAAGGGCATAATTCAGATGGAAGATTTGGCCAGATGGGAAGAACATATGGGCAGGCCAGATAGTCAGGCTCGTCTTCCGATAACGTATAAAATGACGAAGTATCGTCCTCCTCGTCTTCAGATTTAATCATTCCTGGGTTTGGTAGACTGAAGGTGTGTACTTGGGTTGAGCGATTATCTATAAATCAATCAATTCAAGGTGTAAGCTGAGAAGGTAACCAAATTAGCCATGAAGATGTTACCTGAGTGCATTCCAGGAAGCTGGTTGGAAAGATGTGCAGGAGAGATCAGACAGGATTGTAGACTGAGGCCGCCCAGCAAGCTCAAAGGTCTCGTCCCATCCTCGATAAACCGAGCAGGTACTGAAAAGGTCCTGGATAAACTGTTGTTTTCGGTTAAGGGCAAGCCTAGCGTTGGTAAAGAGTCGTATTTGACAAGGGGACTTGATTGTGGGGGTTGGCTTCGATACTCTTGTATCTGTTGAATCGTATACCGAAGGGTGCAAAGCGTATCAAGCATCTCATCATCCAGCGAGCCGTCGCTTCCTTCCTCGGCCACTAGCTTGTCCAGCGATCCTATCTCGCACGGTAGACCTTCAAGATTGTAGCCCCACGTTTTCCGATCATCTTTCAAACAGATGTCGCTCGAAGAAATCTCAGGCATCGAGTTGGGTGGTTGTAGGATGTTTGGAAGATCTGGCGCGTATCCACAATCGACTAGAACGTACTCGCCGCCATTTTCGAGTACAGCTCTAGGTATGACGTGTGAGCTGTGATTGTTACTTGATGGAAGAAATTCTGTGGCTCCTACTTGAGACTGCTCAGAATCTGTTGATTCTATCGACTCGCGAGAATGAGAGGGTCGGCGATTTCGTATAAGGCTCAAAGGGCGTAGTCCCTGTCGACGAAACTTGACCAATGTCTGCTTTAAGGAATGACCACCCCGATGACTGTCTCCGGTATGATTGGGTGAGAAAGTCTCAGTGCAGTTGGCGGAAGCAAAGGTAGGTTCAGGGCCTTGATCTCTCGTCCTCCGTGGCTCATCGGAACTGATTGGTCGACTCGGTTGTGCGTTGAGAATTACGCTGCCACGAGTTGATGAGCCTGAATCCCTACTCATCAATTTAGGCCGTGAATATCGGGTAATAGCATCAAGCATCGTAACAGGCGGCGAATGGAGCTAGGGCGGTTGATTAAGTAGTGGTGAGACCGCCAAGCAAATATATAAATTATTTGAATAAATTGACAGTTTTTTTTTGTTTGGATTATGATGGGTCGTGAGTCGGTTAGAAATATATGGGACGTTTGACCTTCGGATCACAGTCTGCAGGACTATGTAACCTGGTCCAAGCTGAGAGCCGGTGACAAGGGGTAGAAGAGCTACCTGCGGGCATCCATTTTCAGAAGTTTTGTGAGCCTCCTAAACTCTACAAAGGGAAGCTCCCTGTTTCTTGAATCGACGGATGAATCATGATTGCCGCTAAGGCTGTTAATCGTATGTCTATCAACTTCCAAGTATGGATAGGTCTACGAATGTCGGTAACAAGGTTACTTGCTTGTGGTAGGACTGTTGATCCCAAAGCCGCGGGATCAAGTCTTTCGTATGCACTTAGAGTCATGTTGCTGCAAGGTAAGCACCAAAATCTTACACATTTTTTCCCTTGGCAGTGATATCGGTTGTCCAACATCTGTTGCCACCTCACTTGTCAGCTCCCACCCTTTCTGTTCTCAGGAGTCCTTCTGTTTGTTTGGAGTTATGTAGACAAGATTGAACCAAATGTGGGTACTCATGCTTCTCCGGGTTGGGTATTGGAACAAGACCAGGAAAAGGTAAATAAAAAAAGGTAGGTGATGAATTCCCGGGTCGGGTGAAGGATCACCAGGGTCCGGGCTATTGAGCTTGAAGGCTTGGAAACCTCGAAAAGTTGGAACGTGCTGGATTCCTGAACCAGATCCTGCTAAGCTAGTACATAAAGATGTAATCCATTAGGGGCCAGGTCATGTTGGTTGGTGTTGGCCCAAAGCCAACCGAAGGTCACAAAACACGCGACACGAAGCGTGTTCACAATCAAGTCACCAGATCCACTCAATTAACTACTGGATCTATTCCCAGAATAAAACCTCAGAGATTTTCAAGCAGCTAAAACAGATCGTCTGGTGCAGTTTCATACAAAGATCCCTTCAGAGTTTTTTGTAGATAGGGATGAAGGATTATTGGAATTAATCAAATCAGACCAGGCAAGTCTTGCGGGCATGCCCAGAGATGTAAGTCTAATAGCCCCGGAGGAAGAAAAGGTACCACACAACTACACGATCGTAGTGAGCATCTACTCTCCCCCGTGCTGGTATAACACCAGGCCATAACAGTAAGGACCTGCAAAGCAGCTGTTACTTTGACAATGTAAAGGCCGCTTAGATGGTCCACTCAGATGTAATAGTCTACAAGTTTTTGGCAAACATTAGGGGGTATCAAGTATACCAAAACCAGAATTAGAAACCAGTCAGTTGTCTTGAACCAAGAAGATTGGACATCAGTGGGCTCCAAAAGGGGGTAGGTGAAGTGTAAGCCTAAGGATTTAGTACCCGAGTAGGGAAGATGGATAGTCAAGCTAACCGACCGATCAGACGAGCTAGTAGGTCTCAGACGCGCTAAGCTGTTCAATATCCAGTGGAGTATTGACACGAATAAGGGTATGGGGATTTTATAATAATGGAGATGATATTTCAAGGGGTTGTTGAGGGATAATAGAGACAGTAATACAAAGATTTTGCCTCAAGAGGAAAAAGAGACACTCTTGAGACTACATGACCTCTTTAAATAGACAGTCAACGCTTAGGAACTTTCCAGAAAGAAAATCTACGGTTCTAAACTCTACAACTTAGAAATCCTCTTACATATGGATCTTCTGAACATTCTAGAATTTATAAACTTACTTTTCTACTAACCTAATTTAAAATTAACCCCTAGTCATTACATGAAGGACCAAGATATCTTCAAAAAATTAGTCTTTTTTTTAAAACCTGTTGATTACAAAATGGTGGTTTGATACCCACTATTTAGCTTTCAAGGTTGGTGAGGTGATCAAGGACCAGCTTCCTCATAAAAGTAATTCTATTAGGAAAAATCTTGATGATTGCAACAATTCATCATCAGGATGCCACACAGTAATGTGAGGGAAAGAAGGTAGAACAATATATATATAAAGATATACATAGTTATGAGTGAAAACTATCCCACTGATTGCAAACTGCCAGCATAATTGACTGATTTGAATTTGGATTGATTGAGTCCATCCCAGGTTGATTGAGATAAACCCAAACCAGCCAATTATGCTGGCAGTTGATTTTTGAAGCTTATCTATTGATCATTGACATTTGCACCAACATTGACTAATAAACCACCAATGAAGAATTTTTAGATTTCTACTGGCCCCATGCCTAAACTTAAAGGAGGACTTGTTTTGTTTCTTTCTGTTCTCTTGTCTTATCTTTATCTGAGTAGTCAGGTCCTCAGCTAAGATCCATTCACTATGCAAAAAGCTCAAGAAACACAGGCAGTTGATGTGCAAAAGTACAAAAGCACCTTTTTACTTTTGTATGTCAACTGCATGCAGTTTCTTGAGTTTTTTTATCAGTGAGTATTGTCTTATGATTTCATCATGTCTTATTATTTCATCTTCTCCTACACAAAATACATATCTCTGCACCTAGTTCTGAGCCATGAGGTGCAGAACCAGGAGGCTTCTTCACAGCTGCTCCATGTCCTTTCTCACACTCTTCTACTGAATCTCTTCAGCTCATCTCATCCCATCATCAGTCTCACATCAGCTCTGTTTCAACAATTAAGAAACCTTGCATATTCTTTTTTCCAAATATTTTTTCCCATAAGATTTCAGGAATTATTGAATACCAGACAACACCCATTGTAATCAGAACCAATTTTTGAAAGTTCCACATGCCAACAAAAAAACTGACTTATGCTTTATTTTCTGTTCTCAATTTTTATCTTCCATCATGCATCCCATCCTCAAGGATAACTAAATCCACCATCATGTAATTGTTTGATGCAAGAAAATCCACAATTTTAAAAACATGCTAGTCCTTTACCTGCCACCTCTTGAAACCCACTGGTGAAATGATGGGAGTTTCAAAAATGACCAAATCCACAATGATTCTTATTGCACATTTTCACCTATTGATATTGAAAAAAATGAATTAAACCATCAATTTCTTCCAATTTCCCTGAAACAAATTTTCAAAAAAAAAAAAAGAGATTGAATGCTAACAATGAATTTTTAGGGGTAAAAATCCTTCTTTCTATCCACCGTTCAAATGTTTATGATGTATGCCTAATCCCCCCATCTCAGCTTACAGGGAACCACAATGTTAATGATTTCTACAATAATAATAAAAAGATTCTGAAAGGGACTACATTAAAAGCTGAGCTGGAATTGCAAAAAAAAAACCACATGTTCAGTCAGCTCAAAATTTGAGTTCCTAACTCATTTTTACCGCTTGATTATAGCTTGGGAAATAATCATTTTTGCATCCACTGAATAGTTTCAAATTTATATTTTTTTATCTGTGCACATTTTAACTAGCTGTTTACTCAAAAGATGTGCGTTCCGTATTACATGTTTTGATTAATTTTTGATTTCACTGCAGCTCTAATTTCTGGTGCAGGGAAAGGAGTTTGTGCCTCTGGTATAAACCATTTAGCCACAGGCTTGTTCTTAATTACTTGATCTCTGTGCTCTTGGGTTTGTCCCAAAATGAGTCACTCTGTAACTATACTTTCTGCACAATCCACCATGAATTGGTCTAAGATATACTTCTTGGATGTTTTCTCTTGATTGAATAAACTTCACAAGTTGGAAATACAAGTCCTTTTGATGGATTATTCAAAATACACCAATTTGTTTCTTTTTGTCTAATCATGATAATAATCCAAATATTCTGATAATGTAAGTAATAGGATATTCCAACCCTCCTCCACAAAACATCAGTCCCCCTTTTCCCTCTTCCCATGTTTAAAAATCTTTCCCCCACTCACACCTGGCTCTGAATACTTTTTCTATCAAAAATAATCCTGCTTTACCACACCAAGCCAGCTCTTACCGCCTAAGAAACCGGCCAATCCCATCTCAACCTTTTTTACTGAACCCCTGGTAGCCTAACTGCTGCTTGTGCCCTACCCAGTGTAGCCTTCTTTTACTGCCACATTCCACCCACATTCATGCCACCACCAGTTGATCCACACCAAGTCCCCCAGTCTAGCTTCAATAAAACCTTCTCCCTTCTCCTGCAGTACGCCTGCAGCCCCCATTTTCCAGCCCTTCTATCCATGTAGAGTCCCCTGGCCTTGCTTGTCCATGTAGCCACATGATGTCCTGGGTTTTATCAGCTGCTTGCATGCTTTTATTTGGTAATTAACACTCTACTTTACCAATGTGTTTGATTGTGTTCAGGCTTTGTTTGTGCATTTACACTAACTCATCCAACCTAGTCCCAATACTCTCAGCATTATATCAACTGCCACACAATGAAATAGGATGAATTAGTCCTCACAAAGGGCTTTATAAATATAAAAACATATATACTATGGGTTAGTATGTTGGGGAAGCTTATTCTAGGTAAATAATTCATCCAGGGGAAATCATCTGCCTTTGCAAAAAGCATTGAGATTAACCTGTAGAAATATTATTCAGAAACATCAAATCTCTCTTTTCAAGACTCTGACTTCAGAGATATCCCCCTATTAGTATAAATGTAATTGAGTGCAACTTCACGCCTTGTCAAAGGTCATATCTTGTGCATTGATAAGAAATTATCCTCTTCCCCATCATTGACTTGAATGTGTGGCAAAAAAAAAATTACGTCCTACTCCTCCCCACCCAAAAAACACAGAAAACATTGTTTTTTTTTTTTAAAAAAAAAAAGAAAACTCAAAGTTAAAATTCACAGCCAATTAGCACATCTGGATTGGTGTCTGATTCCGTGCAAGTCAAGAGTTATTATTATTATTATTTTTAGCTTCTGATTTCAGTCAAACTGGTTCAAGTTAAGTCAGAGCGAAATAAGATTAGAGCCATCATCAGGGCCAAAACCAGCTACACTTAGTAATGGTTAGTTCACCATCTAACTCCAAGCTTGACTACCTACATTATCATATCTTACACAACTCCACGCCAACATAACAGTCAACCGACTGCTGCTACTTCAGTTGCAAATAGTTGCAAGTCAAAAAAATTGTTGCAAACTTAGCTCCACTAGTAATAGATGCTCTCGAGGAGCCTCTGTGGGATGAAGTGTTTGCAACTGTGGCAAGGGTTTTGAGCCTCAACTGCTACCCCCTTCTGCAACACAGCCGCTGTCAGGGCTCCCTGACACTTTCGTGGATGGACACACAAACACAAACGCACACACATATACATTTATATTCGCCCGAAGTCAACATGCTTTCCTTTTTTTTATATAACTTTGTAAACCAGTAATATATACATATTTACATGTGAAAATAAGAAAATTGCTTTAGTTAATTGATATATGAGAAAAACCGTACGAGGAGAAAAGATCATCTGTATATTCAAATTATCACATTATATTTTTAGAGAGAGATTCCATGTTTTTTTTTTGACAACAAACAAAGGGAGAAAATTAAAAGGAGGGAAGATTAAGAGGAAATTTTGGATTGGAAGTTAATTAATTGAGAACGATCGACGACGGAGAGAAAGAATTCGCCGGGGTTATCGGTCCAACTGACTGAATTTGAGGGATACTTGTAGACGCCCGGACTAGATGATATGAGTGTTGAGGGGGGAGAGGGACGGACGGTAGGACGGGTGAGGATGGCCAGAGGCGAATGAAGGTTGCGTTGGTTCAACTTGAACGAGCTCGAGATGAACGGTTTTAGAGAGACGATCTTCGCCGTGTCTTTTAGTTCTAGGAAAAGAAGACTTAACGATTCGTTCAAACTGGGCGTGAATACTTGATTATTCACTAATACCACATCCGCCCTATATCAAGCAGCAAAAAAAAAAAAAGTAGGGGAGGGGAGGGGGAGAGAGAGAGAGAAAGGATGGATAAGTTTGAGTTGCAAAACGTGACATTATCGGAAGAGGAAATGAGGCTGAACTGTCTTAGCCATTGACCGACGCGTGGGTCTTTGGTAAAGTCGGCCTGGAAGAGAAGGGGCGAGCCTAGATTGAGTCCCCAGAGAGAATGAGCACGACCGACGACCTCACGGCATTGATGATTGGCAAGTGTGGCGCAGCCGTCCATGATTTCGAAACCTACGGCGACGCAACCGACTTCGAGTGCGACCTGGAGGACGATATTACCGATGCCTGAGCCGAGGTCGAGGAAGATCATACCGGGACGGAGATCGACGAGTCTGATGATCTCGGAGACGAACCGGGGCTTGAGTTCTCCATAGACGTTACTACTCCATGTCTCGTAACCCTGTAAGAGTTCTAATTGAGGTCCTACTTGTCGGTCGTAAGCCTGTCCTAAGATCGTCGCCCAAATCCCCTGTGGCATTCCCACAAACGCCTTGATCTGTTGGCCGATCGAGCCTTGATCTATGAGATGCTTCACCACCCGGTTGTACCATCCCACCAAGCCGAGAAACTCGGGTCCATTCTTCCGTCGAATCGCTTTCAGAAGCTCTTTCAATAACGGCTTTCCACTCATATCTAACGATGGATCAGATAATGGGATCTTGGGTATCGATGAACTGCCAGCCTCTGGCGATGACCGGTCCTGGTGGGAGGGTCGATCGAGGAAGCTAAAGTCATTCAGTTGGGTATGTGAGGCGGATACAGAATGTGATGTGATTGGATGTGGTTCGGAGAAGAAGTGGAGGGATTGATCGGGAGTGAGATAGTAGGTAAGAGTAGTAGTAACGACCTATCGAGAAAAAAAAAACCCACATATTGATAAGTTAAGAGTTGATTATTATGTCAAGAGAGAGAGAGAGAGAGAATAAGAAGGAGAGTTACGTTTAAAAGGTCATCTAATGGACGATATTCATCCTCTTGATCGTTCTTGGGTACGAGTAGTGGGAAGAGTTCGTGAGCTCCAGTAGGATAGATCACCCTAAGTTGAGGGTCTTGTTTGTTAAAAGGCCAACGGAGTGGATCTTGATTAGTGAACCATGGTTTGAACTGATTACGATGTCCGTTGATGAGCTTAGCGGAACTGGTCAGTTTTTGTGGGCTTGGTTCGGTTTGAAGTGGATGACTAGCCGAGTAAGCTGAGATCGATTTGTCGACGGATCGTGGGATGATCGGATGAAGTTGATAGTCCTGATGATTGGTTGTTCGGTGGTTGGTATGTTGATCGGTTTGAGGCTTGATAGCTTGAGTTTGGTTATTATCCTCCAAGTGATCGTTATTTTCGTTCTGTTTTGTTTTGTTATGGTCTTGTAATTTATCGTTCTGTTTAGATTGGATGTTATCTTTGAGGTTGTAATCGTCCTGTTTAGTTTTGTTATGGTCTTCTAATTTAGGTTTGTTATTATCCTTTAGGTTGTAATCGTTCTGTTTGGATTGGTGACTATCGTTTAGTTTGTAATCGTGCTGTTGAGGTTGATTGATGGTATTGTTATTGGTTTGAGGTTGGTTATCCTTGGGGTTTTGATCTGTAGCTGTTAGTTTTGTTGTTGTAGTAATTGATATATCGTTGGACTTTTTAGGTTGGAGTGATTTATCTTGAGTTTGACTAGTATTACTAAGATGGATGATATTTTGAGTGATTGGTTTTTTAGGTTGATGTTGGGTTAGGGTGGTAGTTGTATCCAGTTGGTGATGATGGTTTAATTTGATTCTCTTTGGATGGTTAGAAGTAGTTTGTTCGGTTGAGAGTGATTTGATTCTGATTGAAGTGGTAGTCTTGATATTCTTCTTGTTGAGTCTTGGGTCATTGAAGAAGCAGTCCATCTTTCTTGGTGGTGTTTTTCTTGATTTGATTTGATTTGGTTGAGGATAAGTTTTTCTTCTTCCCACCAAGGGAAGTGCTGAGTGGTGTTTATCCTCCAGGGGTCAAACTCACGTCCTCCCTTCGTCATGCCAACAACCTCTTGACTCGCTTCGGTTCCGGAGACGGCAGCCGTGAAAACCAGAGATGATCGGCTTCCATTCCGGGGTTAGTCAGCCGTCGGAGCTCTAATATATTTATGTAAACAGGTGACGTCATCCAGCTCGAAAGGCTGTGCTCCAACTTAAAAAACCAGCTGAGATTTCACTCCAACAAACTCCAACCCAACCAACCCCAACAATGACCATCCTCAAAACTTCACCACTCAAGAATCATCTCAACACACCATATCCCAACCTCTCACCCGAATTTGGGGTGGTCATCGATCCAAGTTCTTATGATAACCATCCATTCGATCCAATCACCATGTCAGATCAAGAATTCAAACAGGTTAACTCATCAATCCATCTCAATCTCAAAAAAAACAACTGAAAACTGATTCGTTGGTTTACAATCTAAGTAGTTGGAAGAGCTCTTGTATAAACATTCTATCGTCCTTTGGAGAGGTGTCAGTTTAAATCCGGAGCAACAGTTTGTGCTCACCAATAGATTCGATCTAACTTCCAACTCATACGGGTCAGTCTTATTACCAAATCAATCCTTTTAAATAAAAGCCTCTCACTCAACCTGCTCACAAAAAACATATTCATTCCTAATCACAGTCATTCTACCCAAACATCTGGTCTAGAGGCTAAGTCGTTGAGTACCATCCCAAATCTCAAACCCTAAATCCAACTTCACATTCTTAATTCACCTTTGAGATACTTAGTATCTTACATCCAGATCTCAAGACCTTGCCCGACCAACCCCAGGTACAATTGATCGGTAACGGTCAGGTAATCGACCAAGCCATCGCACCTGGTCTCAAACCACTCCCTCTACTCAAACATCCTCATCATAAAACTTTCCACAAACATATCATTTCAGAAGAGGACGAGAAGAAGGGTCATACCCGTTTCTATCGTTGGTACGCTCCATCAACATCACACACACACTCAATCGATCCACTCATCTAACAACAACTTTTTTTTTTCCCCAAGGCACATCGACGCGGCCTTGTACGATTTGAATCCACCCAAAGTGACTACTTTACAGGCACTACGCGTCCCGCAGGGCGCTCCACAGATCTGTCGCTACGATGATGGCACGGGTGACGAACTAAAGGTTCCATTGGGTACTACTGTCTGTCAGTGAGACTTTCTACCCCCACCCATCAAACCTTTGTCTCTACTCAGTACATGGACTCCACCCTCATACTCTTCCAGTCGTCAGTGGCAAAAAAATGTTTGAAATCTTACCACCCGAGTTGAAGAGCTTGGCTGTGCGAACCAAGGTCCAATATAGTCCCCATCCAGTAAGCTCACATCTCGAACAGATATCTCAACCAATTCATTGACCAAAGTTCATTCTAGTACGTATGGATGTCTCAAGCTAAAGCCAAATCAACCGGACTTGGAATCGAAACCGAAGGAAAGGAGCTCCCGAAGGACCAGTTACCTCCGTTCCAAGACTCTAAAATCAAAATCTTCCCCGCAGTCAGTCATCAACTTTCTCTCTCAAATCCATCCTCTTGACAGCTGAATACTAAACTCCGGGCTTGGACAGCTTTGGAAGAACCCAGTGACCGGTGAACTCCATCTCGAAGTACATCCGTGCGGTGCAGAAAAGCTACACATTGAGCCGATCCCAGATACAGCCAAATCAGCGCGAGATTCGGGGGCAGCATTATATCCTGAAGGGGCCACCATTAGTGATCTAGGACTCGTGAGGGATCTATTGTACAAGCTTCAACGTCCTGGGATTGCCCCCTCTATGGTATACGCACATGACTGGAAGGAGAAAGATCTGTCAGTTGTTTCTCCTTCCGCTTCTTATTCTCACCTTGCTTTTCATCCTCACAAGATCGCATTGCTCCATATGTTCTTTTTTGTGCATAGATGCTTGTTCCATAATCGTGGGGTCTTACATAGCGTCGTTGGCGCCTTCGCGCCAGACCAACATCGTGCATTCTGGCAATGTAATATCGCAGCTACTGATGAGCCTCAAGGTCCAAATACCGAAGACATCAATAAATTTTCTTGATTTTTTTTTACATCTATAATCATCATCATCGTGTAGGCATTGAACCTAACACTTTTGATCAATATCATTGTCTCAATTAGTTTGATTGTAAGATTTTATGTATGTACCATTACTTCAAGACATCAATCATGTATTTATGCTTAGCCAGTTAAATATGTTAAAACTCTTTCTCCTCATGTAAGATGATTTGACTTCTATTTAAGTTAGATTCTGCAACAACTAATGTGACCTGTAACAACACTAGAGAAAACATCAAACAAAATAGTACAACTGAGAGGGCCTGAGAGAAGTTAAGTTGGCCGCCTTATTCTTGTGTGTGTCCTTGGCAGAAATACATATTGTGTTTTTACAAATGCTTGGACTGATTTGCATCAAGATTTGTTAAAATCTATCAAAAAAAAATTAATCTTTTATGTTTTTCAAAACCCATGATCTGGTCAATAATAATAACCATGGCTAAATCCTAGCGCTGTGGGTGGCAATAACCTGAAGATTAAACTGGGGCTGTGGCCTAAATCCCATACCCTTGCCATCCAAAATTCTTCAAAAAGTCCAAGCATTTGAGTATGCATTGAAGAGGGATGCAGGCCAGTTGAAAATGTAATCCTTGCTCTGATTTTATTCAACTGACTTGCCTCTTCAAATTTATTCTTTATTAGGAAAGGCCAAAGTGGCTTGTGACAGCCTCAGTTTTGAGATGTTGAAGTTTGAACAACAGGTCAACAAAGATAATAAGGGGTCAAGTTAGAGCAAAAGAAGTTCAACCACTCAATTGAGCTGGAGGAGAAGAAGTGGGATCATGTAATTAAATTGAAGGAAAACAAGTGGGAACATGGAATAAAATCAGACTGGGAAAGGGAGGAGAAGGATAAGGACCAAAGGTTTGAGATGGCCAAGATGGAACGTTTGGATTGTCAGGAGCACATTGGGAAGAAGTATGACCTGGTGACTCAGTGTGTGGCTCATGGAAAGAGAACAGAAGAGATTGAACGCTTGGCAAATTTATTCAAATATTCCACCTTGTTTGGCGTGGTTCCCACCCATCAAATAATTTGTAACATTGCATGTTACATGTTAGAAATCAAAAAGAAAAAACAAACTATCAATTATATTTTAAAGAGTTATCTAAAATAGCAGGGCCAGGTGAGAATAAGCAGTGGCTTTCCATGCACACTCAACTATACCATCAAATCCTGCAAAGTTGTTGCCACAAGAATCATCTGGAAAGACAAATTTACCTCCAGTGACTTGAATATTATTCTCAACTAGCTTCCCGGTGTGTTTCTCAATGGGAATCCATAGGACAAAGCTGAAGGTTGAAGAATTTGTGTCTTGGTGTGGTGTGTTTGCAAACTGGCCAATGGTAAGTGACAGGTGTGAGGTGAATCCCTTGCAATGGGCTGCATATTGGGGAGCTAGTCTGGGGGCTTTGAGTAAAATGTTTTGTTTCTGGAACTCACAGAATAGGAGTTTGGATACGTACTGGAAGCACCGGCCAATAAACTTATCAATTTTTGGAACATCTTTTTGAAGCGCTTCATAACCAAGTTTATCTGTAGCAACTTTGGGGGAAATTCCTGTTATACCAATTTGGGATTGTGCCTTGTAACCTTTTGGCCATCCTAGACTGTACATTTCACCCAAGTATGCTGGTCCGTTGGATTTGTTGGAACTTTGGAATTTGGCCTGCTGGATGAGATTTTGGCTGAGATTTTTGTACTGTGCTTTGAGGTCTGTATCCATGTTTGAGAAAGGCTCGAACTTCACCACAGTAATGACCTTCTTAAAAGCTGCATTGACCCAGCAGATAAAGGAATTGTTGAAAAATTGAATGTTGGCATTTGGATTGGTATTTGAGATGTGGACTGGAATATAGGTTTGGCCAGCAAAACTTACATTGCCCCTTTGAAGGCAAAGACTTTGAGTGGTGGCTTTGTACTTTTTGTGTTTTATTTGTTGATTACTGAGGTGTGATTGTAGAGCCAAACAAGAACCTTCTGCTTCATTGAACCCATTTCTGCCATGTATATTTTGATCTTGATAGTGATCACATTGGCAATAGATTTTACAAATTATGCAAGCCTTTGATTCTGTCTGAGACATATTAGGAGGCACATGCGGATTGGTATTGGTGTGTTGCTTGCATGTAGGTGGGCGAGGTGAATGGCTGAGTTTGACCTTCTTTAAGGATAAATCCAATGATTCTGAATTGTTGTCACTACTTTCTTTGTTGGCAGAGGCATTGTCTGAGAAGGTGCTATCTGAATCTAAATTGTAGGTCAAAAAGGAAGGTGACAGTGGCTCCTGGTGGCAAGATTCATCCCCTCCTTGCTCCTCACTAATGTGCTATCACTGTTCTTGATCAAGAGGAAGAGCACATTGCCAATGTATGTTACAGTTATTACTTGATCTTTTACCAGTCACTGGCACATCAGCTTGGATTGGGCAGGGGATGTGGGGCAGGTCTTGAGTTTGGTTGGGTTCAGAGGCCAAAGATTACTCCCCTCCTTCCTTGTCACCAATGTGCTGTGACTGTTCTAGATCAAGAGGAAGAGTACATCACCAATGTATGTTACAATTCTTACTAGATCTTTGAACAGTCAGCCACATATCAGATTGGATTTGGGAGGGGTGGGGCACAGGTTCTTGCAGGTGGTTGGGTTCAGAGGCCTAAGATTCTGGTTGTTTCAAGCCAAAATCATCCATACCCACATAGGTCCCATCACAATGCTAAGGAGAATGGGCAAAGTATCTCGCAAAAAAGCCTTCTAGGATGTACACTTCTGGATAGTGCAGAGCAGGGTAGTGAGACATGTTCATGTGTTGATCTTGTTCACAAATGTATTTGGCCCTGCATGTTAGAATAACAGAAAATGGTAAGCCTATGGGACCACCAAAAAGAGTGTGTGATACAGCTTACACAGTCGTAGCCCTCATAGCGGAGTATTTGCAATGGAACCCAAGTACAACTTTCTTCTTTTTCCCACTCGAATCTGCGTTTCCAGATTCGGGAACATTGATCAATGTTGAGCAGTAGAGATCTAAGAAATCCTAATCGTTTGTCATCGTCTCCACTAGCGATCAACAATGTATATGTAGCATTCAGGTACTGGATCAAAGCTTTGTCGCCATATAAGTGAGTTATCTTGGGTCCATGATTGAAAGATATATTGTATTGATTCATCAGGAAACACACATCAAGTTGGCCAAACAGCTGTTTTTGAAAATGAGTAAATCATGAGTTGGATCATCACTAAGAGTAAATACCACTGGGCCAACAAGGAAAAAGGTAATTTACCTCAATCGATATTGATGCTCAACCAGTGGCGCAACATTTTATCGTTTGACAGTCATGTCCATGAAACGGTCCTGTACAGTTCAAGTCGCATCCAGTGACATGCATGCATCCATTGCAAATGGCCTTGCAACACATCGGACAGTAATGATGAATCTGGTCCGGGGAGACCTGGGGAGAGGTGGAATTGGGAGGGTCGGTGATGTTTTTTGTAAGAGAAAGCACATAAAACGACATACTTGCAGGGCAGATTCAACAACAGACTTGCAGCTCCTGCACGATCGAGCCTTTATAATATGATATTTGAGTCAATCTAACTCTGGATCAGGCCCAGCAAGTGGTGGCGGGCTACTGGATGGCAAGGTGGAGATGAAATGTCAATCTGGGTCAGAGGCAACAATGGGTTGGTTGCTTTGATTTGCGGAATTGGAGGACTGGCTGGTACTTGGCAGAGGCAAGGTAAAGGTGAACTGCCCGTCTTCGTTTGAGGGTAGGCATAATTTCAAAGCGGTTTGATGACTCTTAAACATTGGATTGAGTCCCGTTGAGCGTTTCGCGCGCGGCTGAGCATGATTAAGCAGCAAAGGGTTGGGGGGAGCTGGGATGGCTAGATTCCTAGGATTGGAGACAATTTGCCGAATGTAGCCAAGTATTTGACGCGGGCTGTGGCGAAAGTCTGCCATGGCCACAGTGCAGATACCTTCAGACTGGGCCCGCAGATGTGGAGTGTTATCATTTGATAACAAAGCAATGACTGTGCCCGGATGATGAGACTTGCTTTGGAGAGCCAACGAGCTCATCAATTGGTGTGAGGAACATCTGCCAGCCTCAAAAACCTCGACCGGACGTTGGTGAGTCTTTTGCACATCCAGCTCGCTTGTGACGGCCGCCGGAACTGGTAGTCGACAGTTTGGTCCTAGAAGAGGGATCAATGCTTGTAAAAAGTGTTGGTATGCCAGTAAGATGTTTGTACCTAATACTATGTCAATCTAAGCAAGATCAGGTTCAATGTTGGTGTATCACATTCGAGGACAGATGCGGCAGGTCAGTCATTACCTGATAGCCATTGTCATCGATTGTCACAGGGTAGTTTTTACCTGTTTTGCGAATGTAGAGAGCAGAAGGTGGCAAAGCAATTAGCAGTCAGGTGCGATAAAGGCTGGGGTAGAGTTGCAATGGTTCTTGAAGTATGTTGAGTGAAAGGTTGAGAAATTTCAGCGGAGCGGTTGGTTGGTTTTTGAGTACTATTCCATGGATTTCGCCTGACAGCAGGGGAGCATACGTTGGACATCAACTTGATGGAAGCGTTCAGAAAAGTGTTAATGATTTGTTTTGGCACCATGGATAACTTTGAAGTCATCCATGGTGCCAAAAACGATCCCCTCACGATGGTTGGCAGGTTCAAAATTTTCCTGACAATCCGTCTGGGCAATTTCAGCCAAATCAGGTAGCTTGGCGATGCTGCCATTCAAGTCTGGCCAGACTGGCCCAGCTTCAGCTACGTCAAAGAGGAAACAAGCCATCAGAACAGGAATGAAAAGATCAATAAAACTAGAACAAAAACCCCTACTTACTTTTGTCGAAGGGAGAGATTAACATCTTGCTTGTCAGCAAATGATGTGAGTTCCAAAGAGGTGGGAAGATGGGTGAAGTGAGTGGCTTACCTGTCATTTGCTCAGCCACAAAGCACATGTGCAAAAGATAAATTGATAAATAACATGAAACATGAGAGGACAACTTACCTTGATATGGTTTCATGCACAATTGCAACATTAATACATTTTGAGCAGGTGGAAGAAGAAATTGTTTGAGGGCTAGAAACATGATGGTTTCAGGGACTGTTCCCCCCAAAACATCACTTTGTCAAAAAGAGTCAGCAATCTTATGCACTCATGATGATGAAATGAAGATCAAATTGTGCTCAAAATTTAGTTTTCATAAAACCAACCATCTGTAGAGATGTGTGTGCTTACTTGGGCAAGAAAATGTATTTTGCTCCAACACTTAATGCCAAAAAGGCACCAGTATGTGTCATAAAGTGGTTGATTTTATTGGCAATCAAGAAGAGAAGAGAACAAATATCTGTAATGAAGGAGAGCAATCAAGAAAAAATGGCACTGCAAGGACCCAAAATCCAATGCAAGAGTCAGAAAGCTGGCAGTGAGTTGTTTGCAAGTCAATGTTGAATTATTCACCTTAGTTGGAGAGTGCAGGCGTTATGGGGCGTAACAGTCCACATAATTTACTAGATTCAGGCCCATTTTGGATGCGCAATATGACAGGCATAGTATTGTATGCAAAGTTCATGCAATATGCCCATCACTATGCCTGTCATATTTTTTGAGATAATTATTTTTGGGTGTTTGGCTGGTCAGCTTAAATTTGATATTGCATACATTCAATATTATAGCAATTCACACCCTCCATTTCACAGTTGGCAGGATTAATTCCCAACAGATAGTGAAAAGTGAGATGAACCACAAATCACACAAAAAGAAGAGAGATAATCAAGGAAATGATAACCAAAAACCTCTTAACTGAAGCCACAGATTATCTCAAAAGCAAATTTAACACCAATTATCCTAGCACACCTGATATTCAACAGATAGAATTGTGAGAAGATTCTCAAGATGACACAATGAGAGGAGAAACTAGAGGATAACTGGCAAAAAAGTGAATGGATTGAATGAGTTTATTGAGATTGAAAATGATAAATAAGATGCACAAAAAACACCAAGTGAAAAAAGGTTGGAATAAATACATCCCATGTCAGGTTTTCTGTTCTCATCAAGATAAACCTAGACCTGGATTTGTGCAGTCCACAGTGCCATCATTTGCCTCAATAGTTTGAGGTGTTGATTGAGTTGAGTTGTGATTGTTTGGAGTAAGTTAGCACATCAAGAAAGGAAGAGAGCACCAGGGAATTCTGTCAAAATTTGGAGTTTTTGAGTTCTGTAATTGTGACAGCTGTGTGAATTTCACAAGGTGCTGCCATTTTTGTGCTCAGTTTGGAACTACTGCTGGGAGGGATAGCACTTTAGAAGTACATTTAATTTAATTTGATGTCTCTCTGAGATCTAGAAGGAGTAATGCTACAAGAAATAAATAAGACTGTGTCATCTTAAGGAAAAACATTTGGCTTTGAAGTTTTCTAAATATTTGTTTGTAGGGTTCTTCCAATATACTAAGTTGATGAAATGAAAAAGAATTCAAGCTATCCCAAATTTTGATGAGAAGCTACCTGCATAATGATGGGTTATAAACTATATCAATTTCTGGGGTAGGATCTGGGGTTTTGATAAATGTACACCCACTCCAGGAGAACAACTCTCAGGTACATGGTGTGCTGGCCTGCATATCCTTCCCCAAATGGTTGCACAGGCTGCACACCCTTACCACATGGCCATGCAGGCCAGGACACTGCACCAAGAAAAATCAATTGTCACTAGACTACAGGTGACATCAGCCTAGGTTCAATGAGCTGCCCATTAGTAGCACAGTTTGCCTCATGTACAGCCCCTTGTAGGGCACAAAGGGACCATTGTAGCCTAGTTGGAGGGGAATCAGAGCTAGAACAAAGCTACAGCCATTGTTTCTTGATGTCACCAGACGTCAGGTGACAGTTTATTTTTCCTGGTGCTGGATACCTGAGGGGAATGGGTGTGAATTTAATAAAAACCTGTTTTTTGATAGGTAATAATAGACTATATACAAAGTCCCTTGAGGGTGGTGTGTAGGAGGAAAATTTCAGAGAAAAAATGAAACAGTGAAAAAATACCATTACAGAGGATATTTCAGGGATTGGGACCAGGATGGAAGAGCTTTGTAGATGGAGATACAGATAAAAAGAAGAAAATCAGCTTTATGTAATTCATTTCTAGCCTATGTGTTGTCTTAATTCCTGTTTGGGGTCTTGTTTCTTTAATTAGCAAGTGGATTTACATATTTCTACCAGTTCCTAGTTGATGAATAACATCAGGAGTTAGAGCAAGAACATTGTGGTCTGGTTAATCTGTCTGGGAGACTTACAAAAACAAGATTGCTTCCTATTTTGTATTTGGTCACTTGAGTGTGAGTTTGGGTCCTGTTCTTTGTCTGTAGAATAATGATGAAACATAAGTCTGGTTTTCCTGGTGAGAAAGAATTGTGACAATGAAGAGGACATTTCACATGAGTGTTCAAGGTTAGGTTTGGGAGAGTACCGGTTCCCAACTTGGTTTACCTATGTTAGCTTACATAACCATGTATATGGATCAAATCAGTTGTTTTTATGTTCATTTCTTTCTTTTCTCTACACACTCATCTCAATGTGTCTCATATCCTATACCTCATCAGGTATAGGATCATTTCATTCTTCTTTGTTTGCTTACTCAGAGTTATCTCTATCCTCGTACTCACCGCTGCTTCACTGGTATATCTCAAGAACTGAACTAAAATCAATAAAAAAAATGATTGTTGTCTGATATTCTGCCTAGTAGTTCTGGGGTGGTTGATTCCTCCTGGTTACAAGCAAGACACTTAGGTTTGTGGGAATACAAGGCCAAATACAAACAAACCCCCAGCTGCGCGGATTGGTGAGTCAACCATCCCGCAGTTCAAACCTCTTCCAGAAACAGGCAGACAGTAGGCTAACCTTCCGTGTCTTGTACTCAACAAGGAGGCATCAACCACATCAAAACTCTTAGGGGAAGAATATTAATCAAAAGAAAATCCTGGCTAGTTGCTGTTGTTTCATTTATTGCTAAACAGAACAGATGGACTAATGCACAGGAATTATGTCCTAGAAACAGAACAGGAAACAAAGACTTGTATAATGGACTATAGCCAAAACACAAAGTAAGCAAGTTTTTGTAAGTCTCTCAGACAAATTTGCCAGAACCCATCAACCTCATACTTGCCAGTTCTAACCCCAGATGCCTCTCATCAACTAGGAACTCCTCAAAAAGACTTTATTGCAGACAAAGCAGAAACCATTCAATCAAGGAGTAATACTACAATCAGACTAACCTACTACAATCAGACTACCCTACTACAATCAGACTACCCAGGCATCAGAAAGACAGACTAATATTCATCATTCTAATCAATCTCTTCAACTTCTCAGAATATCTTTTTCAATCTTCCTGCTCTCATCATCAACTTCTACTCCTTCTATAAATACACTCTCTTGTCTACTCTCTATATTTCATCTCAACCAACCAACTCCTACCGACCCCTTTTAGGTATGTACCAACCCCTTTGTCCTTGTGTTCTCTCTTATAGAATTTTTCCACAAACATGGTCTGATGAAGACATGAAATTTTAGTTCCTACACCTATTCTGGTGTTTGCAATAGTATCTTGTGGTTGATTAAGATGTGTGGGACTGTACCGAAGGAAACACGCACGGGGACCCACATGTGCTGAAGAGGGCTACAGACAACTCTGCCGTTACCCCAATTTTTTTTATCGGTGCGCCTCGTTGGGTCTTTACCTGGGTTGACATTCTGTTCTACTTGTTCCTTACTCAGATGAGTTCAGAGGCCTTTCAATTTTGTCTACTCATGCGCGTTGATGTACTGAAGAGGGCTACCACAGGCGGCTCTGTCGTTGCCCCAGAATTTCAATAAGTGCACAACTTCATTGCTTCTTGCTCAGATGGGCTTATTGGTCTTTCAATTGTGCTTACTCGAGTGCGTTGGTGCAGCAGTACGGATGTGTAGAGACACGTTGAGCGCACAAGATAAACTCGAAATGTGGGGTTTCACTGGGTCACATGCCAGTTTGTTCAGTACTTGCCAGATAATCCAGGGTTGGCCACTCAGCTGCGCTTCCTTAACTAGCGGTGAAAAGGAGCCAGGAGCTAGTTTGCTTCACTGCGTTTGTGGGGACGGGTTCATCTTTTCCTCAAGGTTCATGGTTACATTTCCGAAGTGGCGTACGGGGTCTGGGAAGTCATGTAGACTGGACATGGCGAAAAGACTAGAATAAGTCGATGACGTGAGGGATGAAGGACAAATATTAGAGTGATATGTACGAGGCTAAGCAGTAAACACAGCAACCGCGCGGGCCATAAATCAAAGAATCAATGTATAAATGTTCGTGGCAATTGCGGCCAATTGAACCCAACTACAGCTAGTAGCCAACAGGTACAGGGCGTCCATTAACCTCGTTAATTTGGAAACCGGGGAGTGCGGAGAACACACGCTGCATTTCACAATCATCAGAATTAAATGGTTGCCAGGTATTTGCGGCCCAAGAGACACTTACACATTCACCGCGTTCGCATCCGACTTCATCGGCTCCTTCAATGGACATGCAGTTTTCACCCTCGTCCAAGGATTCGCATCCTCCGCATGAAGTGATTTCATATTGGACCTATTAATGAAGTGCTGGATCAGCCAGCGTTTGTGGTAGGAGGTAGAGACTTTTCCTTACATCAATGCATTCGTGACCAGTGGCGTTTGCGCTTATGGGACATGCTGTCTCTTGGGGGTTGGCTGGATGAAATAAAGTTAAGTGAGCAAGGAAGTTGCTTGATACGTGACTTACAAAACTCACGGCATAACTTCTCGGTAGTGTCGCGGCGATGACGACGGTAACCTGCATATTGACTGGGTTTAGGCTTGTAGCCTGGTGGTGATGGCCAGTTCCAAACTTGCGAGCATCCAGTTTGGCAAGAGCTGTAGGTACGCTTGATGCGTCACAGTTGATCAAGAATGTTTATCAGTGAATGAATGAAAAGGTTTTGGTCAGGGGTTGTGGCTCACTCGACAGTTTCTGACCGGGGCTTGGTAGTCGGGATATTGAGAAACCTCTGGTTGGCTGTAAATCCAGTCCAAAGAAGATCCACAAGACGACATTCGAGATTGAACCCGACTGGCGTGAGATGAGTCCCTTGCTTGCCACGGGAACCCACCAAAACCAGAGCTGATTCCACCCCACGACGACTGGGCGTAGCCTAGGTGCTGGCTTGCCTCATTACATCTACTTGAAATGTGGAAATGGCTGCAGGCAGAGATATTATACGGTTGAGCTCATGTTTTAGTTTGTAGATCTCAGCGTTGAGCAGATGGCTAACCCTAATCTATCTGCGGTAGCTTTAAGCTGGGCCAAAGAGCCGGATAGTGTGGCCATCTGGTTGTTGACAGTACTACAGGTACTTTTGAAGTTGGCTGACGCGTGGATAGCTGGAAGTGCCGCAGTGGCTAATGCAAAGATGAGGAACTTCATGTTGAGAATAAAATTGATGGCTGTTTCTGAGTGGTGATGAGGTTGGCGGAAGGGAAGGGCTGGTTCGGGAGTAGCTATTTGACCAGAAGAGAAGCTGTTTCGAGGTAAGGTTGGAGTGTTGTCTGACGCAGATGGCAAATTGGTTGGAGCGAGCGGGGTGGGTTGAATAAGATTAAATAGAGAGAAAGTATGAGTTCAGATAATGGTTGATTGATAGAGAGATGGTGTCTGCAACGAGGCTACTTTGACCTGCTTTAATATGAATGATCTCAATACGAGTAAGCGCTTTTGGCGGAGTGATTGATGGAGACCGACATTGGTGGTGCATACATCATCAGTAGCTGGCTCATCTAGGGGACACGGGTTACTCTTGCTCGCGGCGAGCTGCCCTGAGTGCTGATATCCGAGGTAATGAGGTGAATGCCCTGTGGGTCACACTTTTCTGTGCACGATTTTCTTTCAGAAATAAGACTTTCATCCTTTGCTTCTACTTTTGGCCATCCCAAAGGGAGGGGCGGGATGAATGTTTTCGGTTAGTCAAAGTTAATTCTACTAGTCATCACTATCATTGCCGCAGGGTCTCATTTTCACAGAGCATCCTGTGGGCCCCAGCTTCGCTTCGTCTGGGTCTTCTGCATCCGCATATCACTCTATAGTCTCTACTCGTCAATCAACACTAAACTTGACAAATTTACCATAGGCTGGCACACGAAGGAGGAGCTGTGCACCGGTGGGACTTTCTGTCTACTGCATGCGGGAAAAATGTTGCTGTGCAGCGGGCCAATGTGTCCAAACAAAATCAACTCCTCCCGGGGCCTGACGGGAGGTTCGCTGGTGTGAAACGCTCGCTGGTGCGGAAGCCGACAGATTTTAGTCGTTGACCAAAAAAGGTTGGAATTACGGTCTTACAGCCTGTAGTTTCAACGCTGAGCTACGAAAACTTATGTAAGCTTTTTCATCAAGAGTGTTACAGTAGATCGTGCAGTTATACAAAAACATCTACTTATATTTACATGGCTCTTACATAGAACAGTATGTGCAGTATAGCCAGGCAACAATAATGTATTAATGTTTGTTTGAAACTGTTTTACAACTTTTTTCGAAAACGTGACTTCGAAATATCAGAAACATGACGAAGGGCCCAATTATAAACAATTTTTGGATTTTTTTTGAAAAATTTTCGATTTTTTTTTTGAAATTTTACATAGTAGGGTTTTCTTTGTTTTGAATTTTCAAAACTCGCCAAATGACCTTGAAGAGGTGGTTTGAGATCCAAAACACCATTTTCAAGTCTATTTGCAATGCATAACAAAGTATGTATTTATATTGTAAATATGTATGTAAATATGTATTCTATTTGATCTATTGTGTTTCCAAGAAAGCTTGGACAAATCCCAAATTTTCCGAATTTTAATCACCAAAAATCACATATTGCATATGGCCAGTACAAGTAGACTGTACGGCCCTGTACCAAGTCTCCACCAGATTAGTGGTACAATACTGTCATGTGGCTAGCACATACAGACAGTAATTCAGTCACCCACCAACTTGGCACCGGGCCCAGGATTAAAAAGACATCTTTCCTCCTCAGTAATTGTACCGGAGCTTCCATGCTCTGTCAATTGTCTTGTGTATCTCGAATTCGGGTGCGGCCTTTTGCAATTGGGACAAACACGCCGAGTCGTCCGTCTGAGGGTCCTTTTTGTATAGCATCTGTAAAGGTACTATTGGTTAGATTGATGGACACAAGATAGCTTAGAACATTTGTTACAAACCTGTCTGATCACTTCGTACCGGTCCGATTTTCCGTCTGCATTACCGTCTCCAGCCTTGGATTTTTTGAGGTAACCTTTCATCTGAGCGGCTCGGGTCTTGCTTGGCTTTCCAGGTTTTGATTTACCACCTCCTGTCTGGCGTGATGAAACTTTGAATCGTGTTTGATCAATATTTGGGGTCTGTTTGAGCTCGTTCGGATGGTTCAGTAAGGCCTTGAACAAAGGTTTACTAGCGCTCAGTTTTATTCGGAGCTGGTTGCTGGTGAATTGAATTGGGCGTGATATCATCAGTAGGGCATCTGCGTCCTTGAAACGAAAATGCTAGATGGCCTATCTCGTTTTTTTTGCTCTTGAGTGGGTTTTTTGATGTTGGACCTTTGTCAACATGATCAGTCCGGAGATTGTTTCCAATCTTCTTTTTTCATTGGAAGGAAATATGATTCAATCATTGTAACGAGAGTTGATCGCATCTTTGATCCTAACTCTGTCTGCTTGAGCTTGACCCAAACGACTTGGTATGGCTCATTACCAATCAATACTGAAAAGATGCTTGGCCAACACATTCATTGCCTCCAGGTGCATCTGGTGTTTTTGGAAGAGGGTAAAAGCTTCCTCAAGCAACAGTGAATACTTGATGAGTTCGATGGACAGCGGCAAACCAGGTCATCCAATCACAAGAGCAACGAGCTGTGGATATTGTGGATTCTCGACTGGGGATGAGTTTTTGCTAGACCGGTTCAAGACTTAGTTCAATCCTAGCTTAGCACAATCCCCTCGATTCAGGCGGGAGACCCGGCGCGCCGAAGGCGCCTCGCCAAGCGAGCCTCAAGAATGAGGGGCTTGTGAGCAAAGTCCCAGCCATCGCCTGGAAGCTTTGGCTTTTGGGGGCTTTTTTTCACTTTTCAATAGTGAAACGCTTGTAAATCCTGAGTAATCCATCCAAATGATTTCTTGTGAGCTTTAGCATGTAGGCCAACTTCTTGGCTTTGGGTACATATTTTTTCAGACTTATGATGAACAAATGTTGGTTGGTCCATTGGATGTGAGTGGGAGTCTCACTGACAATGGTGACATCGTGAATTTTTTATTTATCCCATAGTTTGAAACATTACTTAATATTATGGGTTGAGACATTGAATCTCACATTATCTGTTCAATTTGTACAGGTACATGGTGAGGGAGTATTGAAGAAGATGATAGAAGAATTGGGAATAATCCTGAGGACCTTCGTGAAACTCATGGAAAAATGAGAATTTCATTATTTTCTTGAGGGACGAGTCCTCAATCTTGGGCCACCTGTTCATTACAGAAATGTTGAGAAAAATCAGGCCTTTTGGCCCGTCTCTTTGGCAGGTCAAATATCATCTGGGAAGGTGGGGGAAACATGAGGGAAAACCTTTCCCTGCAAAAAGGTTCCCAGCTTCCAGCCCAAAAATCTGACATTAGTCACAAGTCCTTCTCCTTTGGAGGCTCGCGCTTCGCGCGAGGGGCGCTTTGCGCCAGCCCAAGCTTCACCAGGGCCCTCCAAAGCGAGGGACTTGCGTTAAGTTAGAGTTCAATCAGAGTTATCAATCCTTGGAAACCTTCGGAAGATATTGTCTCATCAACTTCTTCCTCATCTTCCTCTTCATTATCCCCAAATCCGGCGGGATCTTCCGCTACAACCTTGCCAAGAACCTCAAACCTATCGCCCACAATCAACGATAATCTGTTCCTCTTTCCTCTCTCAACATCTCTCTTGTGGCTGATTTACCTTCCTCTTTTACCCCTTATCATCCCTTGTTGTTGTATGCTCAATCGCAATTCCAGCAATATTGCTAACATCGATCTCGCTAAAATTGATCTTGCTAACATCAGTCTTGCTAACATCGATCTCGCTAGCATCAATCTCTTGTAACTTATCAATGTAGCCCCTGACTTTGCCATTCTCATATTGGCTCGCATTTGGATTTAAAATTAAATGCTTTGTCACTGAATGCGAAGTAAGAAGGATAAAGACAATAAAATAAAAAACGATGAAAAGAAAAGAGGGACAGGGACAAGCTGCAACTAGGAGCGATTTGAGGACAACACATGTATGAACAGATCAGGCGCATGAAACCCAAGTAATACATTTTTAATCTATCTCCCAGAGGAGATGAGTATTTTCTGTATTCTTCCAATATTCACATGCAAGTTTCCAAAATGCACAGCCACTTTTTGGCCATATATCCATAACTGTTTTATTTTTTTCGAAAAAATGGTCCAAGATTTCTTGGAAATACAATATGCAATTTAAATAATGAAAATTTTCCGCATTGGATATTCCCTTGCTCTGGCCATCCATTCCCTCCCGGCCACAACCAACCTCCTGTTCCTCCACCAAACAAGCATGGATAACAACGACATCAGACCCCACAACCACAATAGTGGCCACTTTTCATACTTGTACCAGCCCACAGACAATTGATCATGGCCTGTATACCCCAGCCCGCATTGCATCCCCCTCCCCTCAACTCCCAACCAGCCCATAAACTACCAGCCCATAAACTACCAGCCAAATTATCCTGCACATGGATTCTGTGATGTTTAGTCGAGAACTCTTTATTGAAAATCTTTTTATATTTCAGCCAGTAGTAGTAGATAATAGAAAACAGATGCAATCTAGGCTGATAAACTGAACAACTTTTTGATGATACTATGATATCTTCTAGCAAACACAAAAACACAAGAAGAACTACAACTCCTATATGAATGTTATTTGATTTAACTCCTCCTTAATCAACACTTTCTTGGCTTCCTTGAGATTCTGAGAATCTATTTCTCCTTGCACCAGCTTCCTACGTTGTTTGAAATCTTGAGTTGATGGTTTTGACTTAGAAATTTGATGACAGAAAATGTTAATCAAGAAAAAGAAGCTCTTCCCTTGGCCTCTTGAGTTCAGAACCGGTTTTGGTTTAACCTCCACATCACCACTTGAATATGTGGTGAAACTGTTGTTCATCTGTGCTCCATGCGCGCCGTTTCCTCATTTTTCATGCGCAGCAGTCAACTTGAAGTCATCATCAATCTGAACCTAACCTTTGGAAGTGAGAACTATATCTCTCATCCTCTCATCCTCAAAGCTTCAAATCATCGAACATCTCACTTTTATCTCACTCAATCAAATCTTCTCACTCAATCAAATCTACAAACTTTGGACTTCAAGATCAAGCAAGTATTGGCAAAGCCTTAACTTGGACAGTCTTCATTGGCTTCCAACTTGGTGAGAAATGCCCATCATATTTCTGGATCAACTTTTCATCAATACTGATTACATTCTCTTACTTTAGTTCTTATCACATATATTGTCATTCTATAACTCTTTGTCATTACATCTTTTAGAGCCTATTTACATAGGGTTTGTTCATTTCTCTTTCATCACTTTCATACTAAAACAAAATCTGATTTCTTTTTCTCTTTTCCAGTCTCTTCATATCATCATTGATTTTCATCCATCATATTTTACATCAATACATTCAGAACATCATCCAGAGTTGGTTTAGTTTCTTCTTTCTTGTTCGTTTCTCTTATCATTATTTAACCTCATCTCATGTTTTGTTTTCAGTTCTGGTTTTGGTTTGAAGTAATTCTATTATAGGTCCATTATTATACATATGCAAACACAAATGAAAACATCAAATTACCCTCAACAGATGCCCCCCCCGCAAGAGCCAAAGACCAATCTTCAATCACATCTCACCAGACACTTTCAGATCCTCATCCTTGGTCCAGCCAACCACAATATGTGGATGTGGCTCCTGAAAAACTTAACCCAGAGCTGACCAATCCAATTCTTCCTTCTGCCTCACAAGGCACCAACCAACCTCCCGATCCAATTATTCCTTCACAAGGCAGAAACCAACCTCCTGAGCCAATTCTTCCTTTGACTCTGTGAGGCAGCAACCAACCTCGCGCCACACAACAACCATTTCTGATTCCCAATCCTCTCCACCCATTCCAAAAGCGCAAACGTGTGCAGATGGTCAGGAACTCTTTATTGAAGAGATTTTATATTTCGCCAGTAGTAGTAGACTAAGTGAAAAATAAACAATGAAATAAATGAAAATGATCAGAAATCAGAGAGTGAACTAAACTGAGCTGAGACGATAACAAGCAAGTGAAGCAAACTATACTGACTAGTAACCAACACTACAAGCAACCAGCAGACGACAACACGACAATGACAAGCAACAAAGAACTATCTTAAACACACACAGACTTAAGAAAAGGAAAAAACACCACAAGTTAATACATCAAGACTAGACAAATGAATACAACATAACAGTAGAGACTAGAGATGCTAAGTACCTCGCAGTAACGACTAGATGAATGTGATATATTCTTTTGACCTTGACTCCTCCTAAACTTGATGTTTCTTTTCTCGAATCTAGTTGTAGTTGATAGTTGTAGATTAATACTTGTTCATGTATCTGAGTTGATTTTAGAGCGTTACCTAGAATTCTGAGCTTGATGAGTTTACGGATTGGCTTCGTTCCAATTCTCGACTGATGGGATTGAATTGAAGCAGTTGATGTTTTGATCCTACCGATACATCTATCAATTGAGCGAGTATAAATAGACAAATCGGTCCAGAGTTAGGTTTGAAGATATGCAAAATGCATAGTGCAGATTACTGCGCACAACAAAACGTACTCGCGAGGAAATTGCGCAGGCTGAGGACGCTGCAGCCATACTCCAAGCCGAGAAGCTGAAGAAGTCAGCCGCCAAGGCTTCTAGTGTCAGAGACAAGTCTGCGGCCAAGCACGCTCAAGCTATGTACCGCACTGCCCAGGGATCCAAGAAGGAACATTGAATGGTATGGGGGGACTCCAACTCACTTGAATTACTGCGCTTTTGGAAGTTGGTCAAGGAGGAGCATACTGAATTTAAAACAAATAACAAGGGTTTCATTGTTTTTTCCAAATTACTAGCATCTTACAATGTGAATGCTGAAGAGTACCCTCAGCTTGTCAACCTTGAGGTGACTCAGATGTAATCTCAATAAAATGCAATCATGGGGAATTATTGGGTAAGTTTGTCTTTCATCTTTGATCTAAATGTTATATGTCTGACCTTCCTTGCCACACAGAAAGTCAAGGACAGTCTCAGTCGTTCCGGAGGTGCTGGACTCCGGGCATTTTTGGACAATGCAAAACTTTTTTCATTGGTATGTGAATCCTGATGTTGCCTTTTATTTATCTGACAGGCTGGGTGATACTCATCTCAAGTATTTCACTCCCAGCTGTGGGAATTCCTCTCAACTATGCATGCGGGAAATCATGCGGCCAATGCACATGGCCATGTGGAACTGGATGATCTCTCTGATGAGAATATGTTGGGGACTGGCAAAGATGACCCACTTCCAAATGCGGATCAAGACAATGGCGGCCCAACTAGCCATTGGCACGACCTCCCTCATGATGGCTTGACAGCTGCCAAGAGGGCCTTGGACTCATCATCATCTGATGATGAACCTCAGGTATTGCCTCTGAAGTAAACTCCAAAGTCACATGATACACCCAAACCACTTACAAGCACTCCGACCCCGGGACCAAAATCTTGGAATGGGCGCCCCCCAGCAAAATCAACTACTATTCCTTGACACCGGGGCCAAAATGAAGAACCTCCCAAGAAGGAAGACCCTGATTCCATGGCCATGAAGGCTATGATGGAGAAGGCTCAAGCTGACACATCTCAATGGATGCACAACAAACGCATCTGATTGGAAACAGACCGGCTTGAGGAGCGGCATGAGGCTCTCCTCAAGCACCTGCAAATGGAGGAGGCCCGGCACAATGAACGCCGGGAGGCGGAGGCTCGGGAGGCCCATAAGGAGCATATTTGACAGGACGCCTTGGCGGAGGCTAAAAACAAGCAGTATGTGGCACGCAAGCAGCTCCGAGTTGAATGAGACATAGCTGAAACTTGGGAGCGGCAAAGAGACAAAGATTGCAAGGCGGAATGGCAGGAGGCCATGCAACTGCGTTTGGATGAGGCCCGCCGTTATGAGGCTAATCAGGAGCGACTGGAGAAGTCTTGTCAAACCTACAAGACCGCAATGCTAGCACTTATGGGGAACCTTGGGGGGAAAAGTAACCCCAGTTCATAATTTCATCTTGTGTCATTTTCTGCTATTCTATATTGTAGTATGTAAATAATTTGTATTTACATCACAGTAGTATGTAAATGAGTAGTATTTACATGCCAATTCTTATATACTATCTGATCTTTGGCAGAGAGTGATTGTCCCAATTCAAAATCAATTGAACATGCCCAGGTCCTCCACCACTGACCTAATTATTATACTCAAATTGAGTATAAATGCTATTGGTAATGACAAAATGATAGATAAGAATTAAACTCATGTTACGGAAGTTCCCCTTGCCGTCTACCACACATTGGAACACAAGCAAAGCCCAGCCCTTCTGGTTTATGTAACCCTTCCATATGTCATTGGGGGGGGGGGGGGGCTTCCAGGGGTATGTGAGTCCCGCCAATAGCGCCCACAACATCTGGAATACCATGAGTTGATTGAAAAGACTTGCTTATCAAATTCCACTTGTCAATGTGGTCCAGAGCCGGCCAGCTAAAGGGAAAAGCCAAGTCCAATCATATGATCATGTGTATCTATAATTTAAAAGGGGGCAGGAATGGGTCTTACCCTATAGAATGTTTACTGAGGACCTGTAGTACTGCCATGATGAACCAACCGGAAGCCTTATCAGCTGTTTCTTTGCCAATGTTGAACACATGAGAAATGTTGACATTGGTGGCCCCATGACCGAGCCAATACAAGCCTACAGCCACTTGGGCTTCCACACTCAGCGGGTCACCTTGGCGCAAGACATCTTGCTGCAACTGAGATCTTAACTTGTCTGAAAGCCACAAGAGGTCGTGCAATGACATGCAAAAGTATTCCATAAATCGTATGGGAGGGATACAGGTATCATTCCAAGGCTCCCATCGAGTAGGTCTCTTGAAGGAAATTTGTGGCTGTCAGCTATGTGTATGAAACACTGGCTTAATTTCTATAAATAAGCCAGGTACTGTCACTGTGCTGGAAGTTTATCTGAATAAATGTGTATTTTATTCTCTCTGTAGTGTCCAAAATATGCACAGAGGATAACCTAAAACTCCTTGTAATTGTAGATTTGATATACAAACCACTCAATTGGAGAAGACCAATAGTTAACCGTGTAGGTTTGGCTATTCTTTGTCTTTTTGGGTAAGATATAGCAATAAGAATTTCTAGTAAGCAGCTGGCAAGCACTTAAGCTGATTTTCTACTGTCAGAGGTGGTAGTCTTGCAGCAACTTCTTTATAAGGAATAGATCAAGGCCAAGGATGGGGAATTCTAAGGTAACTTGAGACTAATTCCAGTGGTAAAAGGTTGGGTTGGATAAACGGAATAAACTACTCTAATAGTAGGAGGAGAATATTCAGGGAACTTAATAATGTGGTACTGGGTGAATATGCTGAGGAACCAATCCTAGGCCAGAAATGGCCCCCTTTTATATTCTAGAGATTCTTTGTGGAAGGTTCTAGAATATTATGTTAAATTCTACTCTAATGTATTACAGTTTAAATTTACTATGATGTAATGGGAATTGTATTATATTGAGTACAGTATTGTCTATTTTCCCCATGACCTCATGACATGTATGTATAACCAATCACATCATGGGACAATTCTAATAATAGAATAATACTGGGAAATTACCACACACTTATGTAATTTCCTTCTTATTAGCATAAGTTGAAGTTCTTTTAATTATGCACATAAGTTTTATTTTCTCTCAGCTTTTGTTACAATAATCTATATTTTTACGGTTATTACATCTCCTACCAAGTACCTTCTGAGATATGGTAAGGTAATAGAAGTAGGAATTTGGTGGTGGTTTGAGTGAGGTACCCCACCTAATTTTGTATGTGAAGTTGATTTCTGTAATAATATTCTAGGATATATTATTATTAATACATTTTTTTTTTACACTAAAGTCAGTCTTTAGGATACTCTGGAGTATCTCTAGGGCTGACAGCAGCGCACAGATGTAGACGGATTCTTGGCGGCCTTGTTGGTGGTACTGTTGCCACATGGCATAAATATGGATCTGCAATGGGTCAATTGCGGGGGAGCATAATACCTGGAATAATGAATAGTAAGTCAGAGTGTATAGTCCTGGTAAGAGTTTGGTGGAAAATCATACCTGTGAAGTCACTCCACTTGGATGTGTTATTGTCTAATCTTGGGGTTGAGTTGGTTGGATGGATAGCAAAATAAATCCACCACATGATTGAATCAGGACATCGACTCCCCAATTGGGGCCAGGGGGCCCAGAGCCCCCGGGAATGGCCCCAAGCCAGCGCAGCTGGCCCGTAATGTGTTTATAATTGCATCAATATTCAAAATTCTTTCAGTGACTGTTTTGGGGCATGTTTTGAAATTTTAAAAAATCCTTTTTGATTTTCAAAAAAAAAATCAAAAAAAAATCCAAAAATTGTTTATAATTGGGCCCTAAAGGGACCTATAATTTTGCATAATAAATTCTGCAAGGCTGAGGCTTTGCAAAGGTGAAGCTTTGTGAAATATTCAAAGGACCGGGTCTATTCATAATTTTCAAAGGCATATCACTTTTTCCACTGGTTAAATTGGGCAACGGTGCAAGGCATGCTTTGCAAAAATACCCCTGATTCCTGAAATGCTCAATTTCCAAATCATTTCATAAAAAGAATATGCTTTGCAAAGAATTATCCTTGTACAATTGCACATTTCCCAATAGGGGAAGGATTTGAAAAGGAGTGAATACAAAGCATTAGCTTTGCAACAAAAAAACTTGAAAAAATTGGGGTCCAGTTAATTTTGAAAAGTCAATTGTTTCAGTTTAAAAATTTCTCCAAGAGGAAGCCAAAATATCAAAGAGACAAACATATCTTGAATGTGTTTCCTTACACACCCCTCCATTCAGCTCTTTGGGTAGGAGTAGATAGCTTCAATTTCTGCATTTGTAGAGGTGGTGGAGCCTGCGGTCTCTCATCCTCTATAATTATCTTTGATGTTGGCAATCTCTTCTGCAACTGGATTTATTGGTTTAGGAAAACGTTACATATTAGAATTATTGATGTCTTTAACTGCAGAAGAACTCATCTTGGTGATTCCATAGGGTAATTCTTTGCACTCCTTGGTTTTTTTGGAAGATCCCTCTGTATTCAGATCATTTCTTTTTTATGTTGAATCAGGCAGTGAGGGTCCAGAGGTTTGAAAGCCCTATGTCTTGGTGCTTGCAGGGGGTGATTCTGCAGATACTGGCACTGGTGGGGATATTTGCGGCATCACCCTGGTGGGAATATTTCAGGATCTAAGTTGACCAAGCAATAGCCAGCAAGAAGAGCTATCAGTTGAGTGAAAGGTGGTGTTTTGGTTTTTATTTGCAATTCCTTTAACTATTTATAATGTAAATTAATCCTCATTTTCAGTCCGGGCCCTAGAGCAGAAACCTCAACTGGTATCAACATAAAATCTACAAATTGTTGTTGGATATGATTCACTTAGAAAGCTGTTGCCTTGATCCTTTTGATTATGTTGTAACCAGAATCCATAAAATCATTTTACACACCTTGCCACTTTACCCCAGTACTGCACTCCAGACCACTTACTTTGGGAAAAAAACATCAGTACCAAGATTCACATTGATTGTGTGTGTAAAATCTAAGCATTCCAAGAATACTTGCTTTTCAGTTTTGGAAATTTTTGTTGCCTGTCATAATATGAGCATGGTTTTCAGCTCACAACATCTCCTGTTAAAACCATTCACTTTTCCTATCCTTTCCTCCCTGAAGAATTCCTGTCCTGTCCTGCCTGACCAAGTGGTCTATTCATTTCCTTTCATGATCAAGTGGTCTAATTCCCTTCCTGCTTGACCAAGTGTTCTCATAATGTCCTTTCAGGCCAAGTAGTCCATTTCCTGTTCCTTTCTGGGTGTTTCATTTTTATTGGTATAGGCCCCCTTTGGGTCTTGCAAGGGGGATCATTAATTGCAACTACTCAACCTTTCTCTCCTCTTCTGAAATATGTAATCAAATTTGAGCCTTATCAACCTGAACCCACCCAGTAACCCCAGCTTCTTGGTGTTAAATTTCTAGGCGTTGAGTACTTCTTGTTTAGATAGAATGATCAAGGCTGAATTGCAAACTTAATAATAAAATAGACAACTTAATAATAATATAAACAAGGTCAATAATTGAATGATGATAGTAGAGTTATTGAGAAAAGTAGAATTCATACCTTAATAATAACACTACAGTTTGTCTTCAATAATGTAATTGTATTCTGGAAGTTTCACTTGCTGAGAATCTTGGTGGAATCAGTTGAGAATGTTGACCAGGACTTGAGGTTTATTGGAGGAGGGTTGTCATAGTGTGGTGTTTCTTGAAGTTGCTGAAAATGATGAGTTTGAGTTCTTCCCTCCTTTTCCGTGATCAGTTCTCAATGAGAAGGCAAGTTCAGACGTCAATCTTCAGAATTGAAGTATTCACACTCTGGATCCTAGGTTCTATTCCTCTTGCGCTCAGGTCGTGATTCAATTGAGAAATCTTCTGTTACACAGTTGTTAATAACTCCAACACTTGGTCCTTTCTTAGGTTCCTGCAAGAAATTCCCTTTGTCAAATTTCTTTGAACCGCTGAAATCCTTACATTTCCAAGTAAAAAAAAACAAGTGAGCTAGTGCTTCATCTTTAACAAAAGATAGATCATAAATCTCTTTCAAGGTACTTTTTTTGCGGGTTGTGTAGCTTTAATTGATAATTTCAATGTCAAGCCAATTTCTTTCTACACTAAAAATTAATAGTTTGAATTTTTATTTGAACACAAGAGGCTGAACAAACTGGTAACAGCTGAATTCTCATTGTTGAACCATTTTTTGACTAAATCAAAAAGATATTTGAAAGATAAATTGATCTGTTGAAATATACTGCTACTGATTTTAAAGATAAAATTTTTGTGTTTGGCTGTTAGGTGTTTGTGAGTTGATCAAGGGTAATTTGGGGTTTGATAATTGCAGAACCACACCAGGGGGGCACACCGGTCAATTTTGGGGTCTTTGGCCTACACGCTCCTACACGCCAGCCAACATTGGTGTGTTTGGGCTGCACTCTAAGAGGTTGATGTGCCAATTGGCCAAACCTTGGCATGCAGATAAACAGAACAAAAATTCTTGCTGGCCTTTCCATCTGCATGCCAAATAATTGGGATATTTGTGTGGTCTGGGGGGTCTGTAGGACTTTGAAATCTCCCATAGGCCATAAGAACCTATAATTTATTTTCTGTGGGAGTTTAAACCCACATAGACCATAATATATACATACATTAATTAGTGTTGTGGCTTCCAGGCCAGTGGATTTAGTGGGATTTGGATCAGCAGCAACCACCTGATACCAAAGCTCAAGATCAGGATTAATAACTTCAAGGCCTCAAGATCTAGCAGGCTTCAGGGTGCATGGGAATCCTAGAACAATAATCACTTAATTTCAGTACCTCATTTACTTTCTGTTTTTCTGTCAATGTGGTCATGTTTGATATTATTGCTTTGTTTTATTCAATTTGGTGTGGCCACCCAGAGATTTTATACACTCTTTTGTGGCCAGTAATCACCAAACATCCAGAGCATGAAGTTCTGATTGTGACCTCAGAGACCTCCAACTTTGAGGTTTCAAATGTGATTGGTATAGCCTATGGGATTTTAAACTCCCACACTGCCAGCATAATTTCCTAGGTAGAAGTCATCCCAGTTAAACTATGATGCACCCAAACAATTCAGAATATGTTTTTCCCAGCCAATAAAATATAAATTAAAGGTTCCCTTGGGTTTGTAGTTCATCAGTTGAGATCAACCAAGTTTACATAGTTTGATTCAATTCCAGTTTCCCTGGTATAGCCTCAACCCAGGAAGTTACTCTGGCAGTGTCATAGGTCATATGTATGGATTTTGGTATGGCCCATGGGAGATAACACTCTCCCATGGGCCTTTGAATTGGTGTGCAGACTGCATGCCAATCCAAATTGGTGTTTGGATTGCATGCCAATCCAAAATTGATCATCCCACCAATGGTTTCATGTGGGGATAAACATGCCAAGAAAATTTGGTGTGTTTATCCACACATTAAGGTTTTGCTTGTGGGCCAAAACTTGATGTGTGACCAAAACACACCAATTTATTATGGTGTTTAGGTCAAAAAAACAAATTAAATTTGATTTGCAGGCCAAAGTCACCCATATAAGCTTGTGTGTAGGCCCAAAAAGCCAAAACTTACTAGTGTGGGTGTGAAATCATCAAACCCCCAGAGATTCTCAAGTTTGAAGCACTGAACTTTTTCAAGATGAAAAAAAAACGGAGTACCTTTGAAGTGCTCTCCTTGTATTCAAAAGGGCACTCAAAGAAAAAAAAAATCAAGAGGCAAAATTTGCTGACATAGTTACCTTAATACTTTTCTTAATCAAGTTCAATTTTTTTTTTATTGAACTTAAAAACAACTAAACAGATCTATCCAGAATATGTTTCTTTGTAAGTAATCCATGAATTAAATCTTTTTACTAGGATAGTGAAAACATTGTTGTAGAAACCACCAGTTCCACAGAGCCATAGGAGACTTGACAATTCAAAGTGTGAATTGAGTGCTGCTGTAATTCAGAATGTGTTTTGTTGGAGGGTTTATTTCAAATCTATGCAAGATAGATAGGTTGTACATAGAAATCCCTGTCTTTCACATTTGGTACCCCTATGTGTCTTCAAATCTTACTACTATGTTTGTTTTTTTGAGTTTATTCTCCTTTGGTCAGCTTTGTTTGTTCCAGGCAAATTTCTTTTATTGATCTTACTAGGGTTGGGGCACTTTCTTGGCTTGATAAATCCAACTTATTTGGCCGCATTGAGTTGGTCTTTAGTTTGGGAGCCATACTTTATATATATCCCCTTCATAACAGAAATGAAGTCCCTCAAGTTATTTTAAAAATTAACATAGCTCCAGCATGCCAAGAAAAATGCCCTGCTTTCTGGAACTGAATGGCTGGGTCCATTCAACAATGAGGGAAGCCAGATAAAATCTAATAAAGTGAAAAGACAAAACAATGAATACCTGAACATTTAGTACAATCTACAGATGCTTTCTTGAGCATTGGGAGTGTCAGGAAGTAAACTTTCCCATCCAGAGCTTCTTTAAAAATAAACCAACAAGAAGGGAAAGTAAATAAATTTAAATCATAAATTCTCCACCAATCTAACCAGCACTTGGTCTTGATAAATTGTTTTCACAGTTTCTCTTCCTTTTCTTCCTGAATTGGCCCCTTGGGTTTTTTGAAATGAAGCATGCCAATACACATTTATTCAAATTCCAACTGTTTGTGTTAGGAAAATATTTGTGCATTTCTGAGACTTTATCAAACTAACCTCATTGACTGCACCCACTTATAGCGTCTGGTTACATTTGATGCAGGTGAGCTGAGAACAGTAGTTCTCATGATTTGATTTCAGGTTTTCAGTGAAGCTTCTTGGCCATCCTCTTTAACAACCTTCATTTAGGCCATAATACATAACCTTGCCTTTGTGCCAGGAAAAAATCAACATCCTGATGGGCAAAGTTTTGCCGTTATATTGGCATCAGTTGGAAGGTAAAATGCTCTTTATTTTTCCTGAACAATGCCAAAATAGTACCAAGCCCACATCTGAGGAGGAGATAAACAGAGATTTTCATGAGAACATATTTTAACACCTAAGAATCCAATTGATTTAATTCCTCTTTCATGATAAATTTCTCACTCAAGCCTGCATCCTTACAAGGTGTATAACCAAAACCCACAAGAATTACATTTTGGTCATAACACATGTGGTCTGTGTTTCCAAAAGAGGAAAGGATTTTAGCGGCACACTTGATTCTTGCTCTTTCATAGAATATTTTTTATCAATTTTTTAAAAAACATGAACCAAACATGGGAAGCTCTTTCACCGCCAACAATGAAAAAACAGCATACCTTCAGCTTAAAGGCCCCAGCCTTTGTGCTCTTCTATACATCAACTCTGAGTGGGTTTATTTAAAGCACATCGACCTGAAACTCAAAAGTAGGAAAGTTCAAAACTTCTGGCGTGAGTTTTGGTGGTGGATTTGGACCATTCCATCTTTCACCTCTTTCGATGGCCCGAGGGTTGCGCTCGGTAGTCTGGACTTTGCGCGCGCCCGCACCAAGATGGGTTTGGACCACCACTCGACCGACGTTAGCACTCGAGATCATCAACCACATCATATTTACATTCTCGAAAACATTTCACATCTTCGCCATCTAGGATGAACACCCCGGGCCTACCTAACGATGAAGATGCGGTGATGATCGACTTGAAACCACTCGCGGTACCCACCAGTAGCAATAATAATGAAGGCCAAAGTCAGGGCTTGCTCGATTTCGGCCCGGTCAAAGAACAGGGCTCTTCAAAGGGACTCACTCAGACTGCCAAGGTAAATATCATTCACCTACACAATCCGTGAGAAATTCACGCGCAAGACCTGATGCTGATACTTGCTTTGTGCATTTTTTTGTTCCTCCCACTTTCAGGTCTCTATTTCTCCTCAACGTCTTACGCCGCTGAAGAAATCCTGGCCTCAGATCTATACGCCACTAGTAGAAGAGCTAGGCTTGATGGTACGAATGAACGTAGGCTCCCGTCGAGTAGAGTTGAAGACTTCGAAGCACACTCTTTCGCCAGCTTCATCGACGGTCACCAAGGCTGTCAACTTCCTCCAATGTTTCAACCTCGGCTTTGCCGTTGAAGACGCCCTGGCTCTCCTCAGACTCGAAGAGATTTACATAGAATCATTCGAGATTAAGGATGTCAAATCTTTGACCGGCGATCATCTTAGTCGTGCTATCGGTCGCATCGCCGGCAAAGATGGGCGGACTCGATTCACCATCGAAAATGCTAGTCGGACAAGAATTGTACTAGCGGATACGTAAGAATTCACTCTCAACATTATTGCACTCTCTCCTTCTATCATCGCCCCTAATCACTGCTTCCTTATTGACTTTCCGGGCACCAACCCACACATTAGTAAAATTCATATTCTTGGATCCTTTGCAGCCATCAGGATCGCTCGGGATGCTATCTGTGCCTTGATCCTTGGCTCACCGCCTGGCAAAGGTTTGTCATCAGTTCCTCGTTGCTACCTCTGAATGAAAAAAAAATCGTTGCACTCCCTGCACTCATTGTCCGACCTTTCTCATTAATGTTTGCCACACTTTTTTGTTTAGTTTATCACGGATTACGAACTGTTGCCGCCCGACAACGCGAACGGTTCTAGGTCATATATTGATCCCTACAACCGCTTTCAAATGTTTGGTGACTTGTCTTGCCATACGAATCCCCTCATTTTACTACCAAAATTCTTCAAGTCAAGGCTTTTTTTTTTCTTAACACTCAGGCGCAACTTCCCATATGCTCGGTTCATCCGCTATCAATCCCCCTTTTTCAAAAAAACGGAAAATTCTTGTAGATTGGGAACCAAGAAAGTCCCACTTCAGACAAGAAAAAAAAATGCCCCGCCCTGTGGATTCTCACAAAGAAAGTAAAAGTGACAAGATCGTTGAGGATATATATAGAGAACCTGTAACTTGAGAGCTGCAATTAGACGAAATTCCAAGGCAGAAGTAACCAAGACAAAATTGAATACTCTAAAACTGTGCCCATTTTAAATACGTCTCCAATGTCTGACAAGGGCCTCCAAACCTTGCCCTGAGTAGTTTGAGTTGGCGGATGTTTAACCGGTCAAGAAAATAAATGATTTTATTGAAGAAAAAGTGTAAATGTTGTGTATTCCACACCCAAAGGTTTGATTGTAACGTACGAGCTCACGAAGGGATAGAAAAAAAAACAGCAAGGATTGGGAGTTTATTCTTCTTCTTTTACAAAACTTCGTCACCCTCGACCTGTTCAGCGGTTAGACTAAGAGTTTCTAGCTTGAAGCGAGAAGCCGAGGCGGAGTTATTTTTGAGATGAAACTGGTTGAGGGTATCGGAGATAAACTTGAATTGGCCAGGTTCGATGAGCGCGATGAGTTCCCATTGGTCTTCATCAGTCTCGTCTAATTCGACTTTGGTGATAGATTCTAAGATGATCGGTTTCAGTTTCTTGCTCTCCTTAGTCGTTGGTACTGTTAACCTGATCTTCATCTGACTTCTCGAAATGGAGATGATCTCTGGTCTGGAGGATAATGATTTTATTAATTCGAGTGCCTAATTATGTCAAACCGAAAAAAATAAAAAATTGAGTTGAGTTGAAAAGGTGGATCAGATCAAGAGGATTAGAGGCTGGCTTACTTGAGTTTTAGAGCTTTTGGATAGGTTGACTGAGAAATGTAATTCTTCAAGTGCTTTCTCGATCATAGAAGAAGTATGAGGACGATTGGTGAGAGGATCGACCGTTTTCTCAGCAACCAGATGGATGATTTCTCTCTTTTTGTCGACCAGAGCTTGAGCGCGTTCTTTATCAGAGACTTGAAGTTCCCCATTCTTTAATATTTCTAGTAGGATATCTTCGGATGGTAGTACTGTTGCTGGGTTCTTATTGGGTACTGGGAATGATTTGAGTAGGTCGGAATGGGGGGCTAGTTGGCCCTTGGACACGTTGCTGAAGATGGTGTCGGTTTGGATGACTTCTGAGAGATCCGTTTCGACTCCTGATCGCCATTCCATCACCTGTTTTTATTTCCCTCATATCAAAAAACAAAAAACAAATAGAAAATTAATCAAATGAAACAAGAACAAGCTGAGTTTTCTGACCAGTTGTTGATAAAAGTAGGAGGTCGGTACATGCTTTATTTTTGTAGCAAGCGATTTCGAATCTTTTCCCGGCCTTCTTGAGTCTTACGATCGATACATTTGTCAGTTTGATCTGGTTGGAAGGTTGGAATACTGGCATCTTGATTACGGTTGGATAATTAAATAAAAGTTTTCCGACTTGGTGGACTGGCGAGGGTGGGTTTGGGTATTCCATATTTGGAGTATCCCCAGTGGGGGTCCACCAAGCCACCTCCCTCAGCACGATCCACGCACGGACAACGTCACCAGCTACCAGCATCATCCACCCATCATGTCCCATGATCATCGGCCAAGGGCATCAGACTTCGACCCTCCCACCCAAGGCCAACCAGCGTCACCCCCACCACTACCATCAAGCCATCACCATCATCATCAAAGGCAGCAGGAGCGTAGACCATCGCCAAACTATGAAAGGGGAAACCAACTGAACAGACTCACCCCAGAGGAATCTTTAGATCGTCATCATCACCATCATCAACAAAAAGAACGTCCAAGGGAGGATAACTACTCAAATGGAGGATATCGCCAAGGTGGAAGGGATGATTTTTTTGAAAAGTAAGTAGGCGGCTACATCAATAGATTATGAGACACGAAATTGAATCCTACACCTCTCCCCCCCTTAAAAAAAATAACAGAAGAAGGTTAGATCGTGCGAACGCGCCAGTCATTGGTCTTTGGCCCAAGTCACCCACCCAAGCATATGGAGAAGAGAAGAAGAAGAAGAAGGGATCAAGTAATAAGAAAGAAGAGCGACAGCGTTCATCGAAGGATAAGAAAAAGCATAAATCCTCAAAAGCAAAGCATTATCGATCATCCGATGATGACTCTGAAACCGAGCGATCAGATGACTACCATCGATCACACAAGAAGCACAAGTCTCGATAGAAGGGATAAAAAATACGACTCGGAAAGTGAAGATGAAAATAGTGAGGATGAACGCGCTCGACGGTCCCAAAAACGTAAAGGCAAGTCGAAATCAGTCGAGTTAGAAGGTCGAAAAGAAGAGGAAGATGAAGGTGTTTGGATGGAGAAGGAAATTGTACCACCGGCAAACCCGGCGACTACTGTCCAAATTGAAGTAACGGCGGCAAAGCAAGAGACTCTTTCAGGACCATCACGTCCAATAACGACAACGATCGAGCAGCCAACCGTATCTGCGAGAGCTGAGTCATTAGTGGACGATGAGGCCGACGTGGGCGAGGTCGGACCGATGCCTTATAACCATGCAACCGGTAAAGCGATGGATCCAAAAGAGTTTGGTCGGGCTCTAAGGCCGGGTGAAGGGAGTGCTATGGCCGCTTTTATTGAGGCTGGTGAACGTATTCCTAGACGTGGTGAGATCGGATTAACCGGAACAGAAATCGAAAAAGTTCGTCTTCGTTTATCACTACAATCCTTTTCGTACTTATTTTGTTCCCATCATCTCATTCGGGTTTTTTTTTTCTGTTTAGTTTGAAAACGTCGGTTATGTTATGTCTGGATCTAGACATAGAAGAATGAATGCCGTGCGTATCAGGAAGGAAAATCAAGTTATCAGCGCCGAAGAAAAACGAGGAATCTTGAAGATGCAAGCCGAAGAGAAAGCCAAGCGTGAAGGTCAAATCATCTCGAGCTTCCGTGAATGTAAGTCTCTTCTACTATTTTCTTAAAAATTTGTTAAACCCTTTTCTTTTCCTATTGGTTACTTACTCTTTCTTTCTTTTGGGTGGATCGATTTGCGATAGTGGTGGACACTAAATTACAAGAAACGGGTTAAAAGTGATGTGTTGACATAATCATCATCTTCCTTCCTGCACAGTGTTTGTACTTTGATTGCATCCAGATCACAATTGAGTACTCTTCATCACCTCAACATTTCTGCCTTGTCCTTTGTTTTTTTTTTTGGTTATTCCCATCACAAACCAACTTTATCAAGTTTTCTTGTGGTATTTTAACAAATAAGCAAGTTGGTGATATCACAAATAGCTCTGTAACCTTAAACCTTGGCAAGTTACCTTTCTGGTTTTGTGAATAAAGAACTGCTCTCAAATAAAGAACTGCTCTCATGTTCACTGCTGGGTCAAGGTTATCTCAGTTAAACTTAGATGGACTTAACCAATTTACAATGGGTTGATCTCAACTCATGTAACATAACCGCAAGTGCTAGATTTTTGGTTCATTGATTGAGCTTAAGCAATGTTAAATTAGTTGGGATCAACTAAGCTTGAATTGGTTGGTTGCATCTCAGCTTAATTGGGATACCCTCAACCCAGCCAATCATGCTGGCAGTGTAGGTTCAAAGAGATTTGAAAGATAGAAGATGAATGGAAAAAATGAATGAGAAAATACAGAACAACTACTATGATACAAGAGGGGGCTTCACCAAGAGAATCTTGAGGACAACTGGGGGTTGGTAAAATTCAATGAAGCATCTTGAAACTGCAGAGCTAGTGTGGCAAGACTCAACTGGAAATAAAGTGTCCCCATTGTTGGGCACAGCTGGGACACCATTTCAGAGTGCAGAAAATGCTATGGGTTTTTATCCAGATTTTCCTGTTTTTTTTTCCCCCCTGGAGATCTCATGGCTGATTCATGTGTTTCAGCCTTATATTCATCACAGCTGACCTCAAGTCTGCCATTTTCCCATTTTATTTATATTGAATTGATAATTGCTTTATACATTTCTATCCTTAAGCTTAATCTGTTTTTTGAGTACATATTCTGCTTCCTCATGTATTTTCAACTGTAGGGTTCACTGAACACTTTGTAATCACTCAACTCCCTCATACAGTAATTAGCTAATGAAGTCTAGACACCAGATTGCCAGGCAAGTGAAATAAGACCAGCCAACTGTATGTACACTTGCTACATTAGATAAGAAAACTCTCTGAAAACCTTTGAAGTTGGTGTAACTTAAATTTCCGGCAGGATACACAGAATTCAGACACCCAGAACCACTACCTCAGAAACCCAAGGATTCATCAAGTTACAGGTCACCACTCTAACCAACAAGGGCCTGATTCACCCAGTACTTCAAGTATTGTCAGTTATTCTCTCTTTTACCCCTTTTTTTTATCTGAAAGCTGTCTTTATCAGTCTCCTCCTCCTCTTCCTTTTTCCTTCCCCTTGTCTCTGTCATCAATTTCAGATCAAGATTAAATCTACAAATAATTGAATCATCATAATCAACAGGTTACCCTCTTGCATCCTTGATAACAGGTCTAAAAATAAAGAATAATTAGTTCACTAATTAAGTTGCCCCTCCACTGTTTCCTTGGTGTCTGGGGAGGCTGTTGCACTTCTAAAGACGCTGGCATAGCTTAGCCAACTTTTCCAGGTTGATCCCATTTCATTTTAGAAAGCGCTCTAAACAAATGACAACCAATAAATCAAGATCAATCCCTCTCTCTTCTTTCCCTCTACTCCCTCCCCCTTTTCTTCTGCTAGTTGTATTATATATTTCTTGAAATGAAACTAGTAGACACCCTTTCATTATGTGTCCTGTTGCCACTCTAGAGGCCCAGGCTTACAATGTGTAGGGTAAAAAGAATAAAGCCTGCAGGTTGAATCTCCAAATGTGATACCTGCCGCTGCAAAATCAAACTGTTTAAACATGAAGCACAATTTCTTGCAGATATCTGCTTGTACAATTTCTTTCTGTTTTTTTATGACTTCATACCCCAAAAGCCTTGGTTTCCTCCATTTCCAAAACAAAAATTCCATGTTCTCACCCAGACACTTTTTGTTCTTGTTGTAAAACAACAATGTGTGCAGTTGCCAAGGGGAAAATTGGGGTGTTGATTCTGTCCCACAAGGGTATAGATATGCTGATCTGGGAATATGGACATTGATGGGCAGCCATTGGGACCATAAGCATCCCACATCCCCATAATGAACATTGTAAAAGATTGGCACCAAAGGAATAACACTGCCATGGGTTGCCCATGGTTTCCTCTCTGACCAGCCCAGCTGGCATCACAAGTCACCCCCTGTGTGATACTTAATTTGGGGAAGGTCAATGTGACACTAATGGGGGTGTTGGGGGTTCCTTGAGGTTTATATTTTATCAGTTGAAATCAACCAAGTTTGAATTGGTGGAGTGCATCCCAGTTCAAGTAGGATAGCAGCAACCCTGTCAATTATGCTTTTAGTGTGGTGTGCCACAGGGACATGCAATTGTTTTTTCTGATTTGCCCCACTGTGCAGAGAAATATTACCCCAGGCATATATGTTTTTCTTGCTGCACTTTCAGCTGGTGGTATACCTGATGAGATGGGCTGGAGTGTAAGCCAAGATACAACAGCTTTGCTAGTGTTAGGGGGTGTGGTTATTGGTCAAGATCTATTTGCAAGTGTCAATGCACTTACACCTGCCACATTGATTATTGGGGAAGCCCTTTATTTTTTAATTTAGTATGTCTTTCAGGGCAAAACCCAAGTTTTTGCTTGTTTGTTTTGGTAAATACAGTTTAATGAGGGGAAACCCTTGTTGTTGTTTTTTTCTTTTTCTTTTTTTTCACCAAACTGTGGTTTTGATCAACTTGAATCATTCCATGCAGCTCAACTTCCAATAACCCTATGGGTTGTTCCCAGAAGTATTGATAATGGTCGACGACGAATTTGTTGTTGATTCGGGTGTGTAGATGCACGAGGTAGCTTTGCTTCCTGGAGACACCAATACATCCGGTAACTTGTGGGTTGGCAATCCCCACTCAGGGGCCACTCAATCAAACCATGGTGGGGAAGGAGAAACGCGAGTCGATGAGGTGGAAAAGCAAACATGTTAAATGCCCTTCCTCCAATTCACTACCAACGCCTGCGATGGGTGGTTCCAGCGTGCCCAAAAGAAGCTTATTACTGAACTTGTTTTGCCACAATGGAATCATCTGGGTCTCGCGGGTCTTGAGCCTTCAGTCGCAGCGATGCCGTTGTTGCACACGGCTTTTCCCGGCTTTTACTTGTTCTTAGAAACAGTCTATACAGCAGGTGGATGTCATGATATCGCTGGTGCATGGTTATGAGGAACACAAAGAAGCCTTCAGTGAGATGCGTGTCGATTATCACCTTTGTTTCACATTTACACGTGAGCCACTTTATTCCATTACCCATCCGGGCTTGTCTAGCAATCCCGATTCCCTACGATGCAGCAGTCCAGCTGGCCTGGTGTTGTCCTCAAGCTAACCTTCGCTCGGACAATCCTTATCCACTGTAAGCGACCTTCGCTTCACGTAGCTGCGCTCCAAGTATCAGTTTCACGACTCAGATTTCCCCGACTGTATGTATCCCTATGTGTATATGCCTAGTTGGATCGAAACTTACCGCACACGTATCAGCGTCTGGCCGATCGCTTCTACACAAGGTGACTCTTCTTTTCCAGGGGGGGAATCACTAGCTGACAGTCTTGATTCCTCTCCCATCTATCAGCATTAAGAGCTACTCTATCACACCACTATCCCCCATCCCTCTCGCTTGTTCCGAATTCGAGCTCAAAGCTGGCTTCTTTTGATCTGCCATAACCATCTGCTAGTAGCCTCCCGCGATCCCCTTCTAGAGACTCATTGACAGAGGCATTCACCTGATTCAACACATTGAGAATTGTAATCGATAGGTGAATCTGTATCCAGTTCAGTCGAGTCAATTATTGGATTTTCTATATCCTTCCCTGACCTTCCCTTGGAGATGCCAAAGATCTAATAGAATTAATTTGTTCTTTTACCCCACTGCATACTCGTCGGTTCCTTCATTCTCAGCCAAATCTGCTCAAGTTTCATCCATCGTCACGTTTTTGTCTTTCATGTGGTATCACATCACACAAGTAGGATTTAGACTTGTTGTTATTCTCTCTTGAGGCTTTACGCCTTTTAAACCTGATTCGGCAGCCAGCGCAGTTGCGTATTCGCATCTAGATAGCTCATCAAATCAAAAACAATTATTTTCTAGGTATAGAGAGAGTCTCGAGTGCCAAATTATTCCCGCCAAACAGTCTATCATTCCCACGCAAGGTTTTCATAAGGTGCCACTTCCAGCACTTAAACTATTGTATTCCCTCTGAGATACCCGCTTCAACCATCATCCGTCCGGCCCAAATACCCCACCAGGACTATTGCAATTACGATAAATATGACCGCTGAGGACAAGATGACCACCAACCAATCTTTACTTCAAAAAACTGGTAAAACACAGGCGGCATTTGTACCAAAGCTCTTCATGTAAGCTGCCAACTCATTTTGTCTAGCATTAGCCTTCTCTGATTGTGCGACTGGATCGAGTAGAATGGTCCAAAACATGAAGCAACCGACGCCTGAAGATCCGAACCCAAAACAACCACTGATCAGCTGGTCTAAAGCTGGAGATGTGTTTTGCGTTTTTGACCCGATTGAATTCTCTCGAGTAATATTACCCCTGCACTTCAAGCACAACAACTGGCAAAGTTTTGTTCGCCAGCTCAACATGTATGGCTTCCATAAAGTGAGCATGGTCAGGTTTTCTTTGGCTCAATCATTAGTCTTGCCTCTAATCGTACTGGTGATACTTTTTCAATAGGTCAACGATCTACTCTCCAGCTCGCATTGCCAAACAGACACTGTGCAGGCATGGGAATTCCGACATCCTTTCTTCAAACAAAATCGCCCAGATCTTCTTCCGATGATCAAGAGAAAGTCAACAAAACACCACGGCTCATCCAAGGCTAGCAACACCGGAGCCAACGCCCAAGCCACCACACAGGTTGGTGAGATCCATTTGCAGAGACAGATGCCATCACACGATAGTACCTCAGGTCGAGCCACTCGCGCCTTTCAGGCATGCATGCCTCACCACCAAACCAGCCCTATCTCACCATCAACACATCATCCTCTTCATGGAAAAGCTCCACCACCACCAGCCCTCCCTACCGGCAAGGCCCCCCTTCCACCGCGGGCTCCAACGTTGTATCCCATACTGACCCATCAGTTTCAATACACTCATTCAACGCATTCTCAATTGAAGTCATCTTCTCCTCTTTTGAAACATCTGAGTACACAAGCCTCACCAACCACCCGGCCGAATCAGAAGAATAACGGTTTTATTCAATTTTCTCCAAGCTCGGCACGCCACCCAACAACTGTCGACGGGTCCATCACGAATCATTCCCACCACTCCAGACGAAGCCACATGCAGGAAGAGGAATTAACTGAAAGGAGCTTCGCATGGAGTAGCGTGCGAGAACCTTGCAATGGTAGCTCGTCTTTGAGTAGTATAGAGAACCAGCTGCGCCGACTGAACGACACCCTGACTGATCGAGATCCCCAAGGGAATCACATTTTTTCGGTACTGAGGCTAATTTCTGAGCTGCTCACTCTGCTGGTTGATAATCAAGAAGGCAATGTCGCACCATTACAACAAGAAAAGCTCTCGCGTTACGGTGAGCCAAGGTCTTCCAAAATTAAGACAACTTCAGTTTGGTCAACTAAACCTTTTTATCACCACAGTGCAAACTGCCAGAGAGGCCCTGGGAAAGTTAGAAGCTTCATATTATAGTCAACAAGATTCCATTAGGAGATGCAGCGGCGCTCCGTCCACGGATTCCTTGTCACCCATTTCAACTGACCACTTAGAGAGATCAACACTACAGCGTGCAGACAGATGCAGAAATTCCGTTGATTCAAATCTCCATCAGACTAATGATCGCTCGTCGAGCACTGGCTGGATTGTGCGACCACGTTGCTTCGATCGCGTGAACTCGTCACAATCTCTGCCCCCCTTGAACACCATGATGACTCAATGTGCGCCCGCAATTTATAAAAGGTGGGTATTCTTGAGCATACAAACAGAATTGTCTTGTGGCTAATGAAAATATGCACTTTGCAGAACACATAGCCCGGGTGCACTCCCAGCTTCCATCAATCGCCTAATGAACACCGACGTCGAGGAGTATCCCAAGATGGCTGTGAGCTCAGAAGAAGATGCACAAGACCAGGAACGCGTCGAGGAAGAAAGCGAAGGACTGTGTGACGATGAATCTTGCGAAGAAGAAAAGGAGGAAAGGGAAGGGGAAGAAGATGATCTGGATGATGATGATCATGACTCTGCTGGCTACGAACGAGCAAGACACCGGTGACAATGAAGAAGATGAAGGCAGGTGTGGTCGTGAGAGTGAAAATTACGGTGACGTTAACGAGCTCGCAAACTGCGAATCTGGTAGTGAGGAAAGCTTCTCGGATCAGCTTAGCTCTAGCGCTGCAAGCACGTCCGGAAGAGCGGTGCAACGCGAGGGCCCAAAATTACAACTTGTCCCTCAACAGAACGAGCCATCCAATCTGGTACACCCCAAAAGACCTCATTATGGCTCGGCAACCACCGAAGAACCGCCGGAGGGAGGAAGTGAGATTTCCTCCTTGCAAGACACCCACTCGACAAACCGTAGGCGCAAGAGAATGAGAAGCAACCAAGGCCCTCCGGGTCCCGCGTCCGCTTAACCAACCCCTTCTACATAGATTACCCACTCACAACATATACTGTCCTACGAAAATTTTCCAATCCAGTTGTATATCGTTGTGCCTTACTTTCGTAGGCAACTTCAACCGAAAGAACCGAATATGCACTCCAGAAGCTCATGGCAGAGAGTCCTTCCTAATTTTCCAACACAATTTTCGTCATGATATCATCAGCATTACTTTTGGTTTCTTTTTTTTTGATACACTTCTCTTGGATTATAGAACAAATCATCTCCGTACCGACATGTGGTGCCGTGGGCCCAACTTCTTTTCTCTCCTTTGCATTCTGATTCTGTTTTGACTTGAATTTGCTGCTGTTTTAGTTAATTATTTTCGATTTTATATCCACTTGGTAGTCATTATTCCACATCTACCAGCTGTTTTTTCCTGAATTTGATGACAATTTCCTGCTCTCCTGTTCTGATTAAATTATGTCGCTTTGATTTATTTTGTTGGTTTGAATTAATCTTGAGATTTGGTTTACAACTATCATGCAACCCCTTCACATTGTGAGACAGGAAGTATGTTCGATCCTTCAGAAAACTCTGACTTGAGTCCACCATGTTTGGAATCAATCTAAACTTATGTTGATCCTTAACCTGCGTTTTCTTATACTTCACTTCAATCTCATGAGTCTAGTGTTTATAAGATAAATGAGCCCAACCTTGAAAATTTGGCTAATCTACACTAGAGAATTTGGAAATAAGTGACAGCCTCTTCTCACAATTAAAACATGGAGGGAATCTGAGAAGACAGAGTGTAATTAGCCAAAACGTTTAGACCATGAAGATGGTGAATAGTCAATGTTATTTAGTGGAAACCCACTGTGGTTATTTTAAATGGGAAGCCACAGAAAAAGATATATCATAAAGCTTAAAGAGCTTTGAGTTTTCTGTGAATGATCTTGGATATGTAGAAGCGTCTATCTTTGATGAACATTGAAGTTGAAGGAGAGGGATAAGGGAAAAAGGGATGTACAGAAACAAAAACTGACAGATAAACAAGGTTCCAAAGGGGACTGACTGAAAAGAATTGATGTACTGGGTGAAACAGGCCTTTTTTTGTTAGAGTGGTGAGCTGTAGCTGGATAAATCCTTGGGTGTCTGAGGTTGACATTCTGGGTGTTTGAAGGTCATGTATCCTGCCTGAAATCAAGGTTTACTAATATAATTCTAGGTACACAAGGTAAAAGGAATAGAAATAATGTAAAATATATCATTTTAGGAAGTTTTAATCTTTTTGTTGATATTTAAAAGATTCTAAATATTGGGAGGGGCATGTATGCAGGGGTGCTTGGGTGTCTTCCAAAAGTGTTTGTACAAAAGCAGGGGAACATTTTAACCTTTTAAACTAGGGCCTGCAATCAGGGGTGTTTTGTAGAAATCACAGGAATTTCACAGAGCTCTGAATAATGTCTTGAAATCTCTCTCTCTCTCTTCCCTAATCTACCCAAGATCCTCAACAAACCAACTCCGCCTCAATCTTCACTCATATCTTTCAAAGATAACTCACCTACCCAATTCAACATCTCAAGACTTGACCCTTTCTTCTTTCTTCTCATTCTTCAATCCCTTCCTCTCACATCTCTTCCTCTTCTTTCTCTTTCTTCTTCATTTTGCATTTGTTCCTGTCTGACTGGTGATATTTGTCCAACTTGTCTTCAACTGCAACCTCAAAACTAATCAAGCTTCTATTCGGTCTCTTCCTCTTCTGCTCAATATATCGTGTCTTTACTCTTCTTATCATACAAGTCTCTTGTCTCTGAAATATTGGTTTCTTTTCTTTGTTTTTCTTTCACTCTCTTCTTTGTCTCATCTCTGATTTTTTTTTCTTCATCTAGTGTGCTAGCTCCCTTTTAGGTAATCAATCACAAGATTAATTATTCTTTATGTTTTAGTGCCCAGAAAAAATAGTGGCTCAGAAAGGGCCGCACCTCCTAATGAGGAAAGACTTGCAGTAGGATTTGTGAAGGAAGAGTTGGGAATTTTGAGAGAGAAAATTGACAGCTTGGAGTGGTTGGACGGGTGAGCTGAATTATGGACATTGCTGTTTGTGAGCAGCTTGGAGTGGTTGGACGGGTGAGCTGAATTATGGACATAGCTGTTTTTGAGATGTGGGAGGCTCTGAATCTTGAATACTGATTTACTGTACAGGGAAACTAGCAGTAGCAAGCTGAAATGGTGGAATTCTGGTTGATAAGGGGTAAGAAAGGGCCTCTTAATTACTTTCTGGTCTATGGGGCCCAAAAAAAAGAGCCATTATTGGTGGTCTAAATTCCAAAAGGAAGGATCTAAGCTTAGTAGAAATAATGATTTCATTTATCAAATCTATACATTTACAGGCTGCAAATGAATAGTAAAACCTGTTGATACAATAATGAGTTCATATGGATGCACCTCTAAATATCATGTTTTAACTCATTTCATGTAGTCATTATTTGATTGATAATTGTTAGAATCAATGATCAAATTTCTCAACAAATATTCCTTTTTTTATTGAGTTTATTATGCACATGTACTGTTATATTCCTTGAGAGTTATTTATATTAATTGCATAATGGGATTTTTCTTCAAGTCAACTTGGCTTGTATTGAGGTTGCACCTGTGGTGTAAACCACAGGTGCACCTGGATGAAACCTGATTTTTCTTCAAGACAAATCAATGAGAAAAAGTAGACTTGAAGACAGACATAGTTCCTGAATTCAACTTCCAGACAGTTTTAAAGTTTGGCTTGGAAAACCTAGTCTTGAAGTTGAATCAAGAGCCAAATGATTTTCTAAATTTACTTGAGAACAACTGATGGTCCTCAAGTTGATTTTAAAACTTCATTTGGGCCCTAAAGCCAACTCAAGACCTCATTTGGAGCTCAAGTTTACTTGAGAACCCTTTGTGGCTCTCAAGTGGACTTGAGAGCCACCAAAAGTTCTCAAGCCAAATTGGGGAACAAAATGGTGTTTTTAAGTCCACTCTGGGATGAATTTTGGTGCATTTAATTCCACCATCTAACTTCTGGACTCAGGTTAAGGAAAATGACACTAAAAAGGTGTGTATACATATTTTTAATCATGTAATTGGCCTTTCAATCACATGATTTTCCATAGATCAGCATAAATAAATAAATTGTTACAAATATGTTATACATAATGTTGGGCGTTGATAGACGCACACCAACAGCGTGCGCCAACGCCAACCTGCACGCCAATTTTTTTTGGCGTGCGGGGCCTACACGCCAATGTTTTTTGGCGTGTAGGGTCTACACGCCAAAAAAAAGGGTGTGTGAGACCCGCACACCAAAAATGGTGTGTGGTTCCCACACACCATTTTTTTCCTCCCGAAGTCCTCCCGGCTGACGAGGTTGTACAACCTTGTCAGCCGGGAGGGGGCTCGCTCACGTAACCGAATGGGCCTCCCATTCAATTATGTGAGCGGGGGATCCCACACGCCAAACAATTGGCGTGTGGGACCCGCACGCCAATTGTTTGGTGTGCGCTCCCACACGCCAGACAATTGGCGTGTGGGAGCGCATGCCAAACAATTGGCATGCGGGCCCTACACGCCAATTTTATTTGGCGTGCGGGGCCCACACACCAAAAAAAATGGCGTGTAGGCCCCGCACGCCAAAAAAAAATTGGCGTGCGGGTTGGCGTTGGCGTGCGTTTATCAATGCCCCATAATGTTGGCCACATCATGACATGAAGAATATCACATTACATGGGGATGAAAATGTAGGTGGTGAGATGAAGTGGATGCAACGCCTGGGTTGCACCTTGGTCAATAAAACAACCTTGATTCAACATGGAGGTTGAATGCAGGGTGGTGATATGTCCTTGGAGTGGCATGAGGGCTAAAATTTGGGAAGTGAGATGAATTTTACACAGAAATAGGGCTATAATTTGGGTTGTAAAATGATCTTGATTCAAAATGGGGGCTGAATTGAGGGTGGTGAGATGACCTGGAATGAATGCAGGGGTTGAAATGTTGGTGATGTGATGAAGTAGTGCATGCAAAACCAGGGATGTAATTGGGGTGATAAAGAAACCATGATTCAAAATGGGGGCTGAATTGAGGATGGTGATATGTTCTTGGAGTGGCATGAGGGCTAAATTTTGGGCAGTGAGATGAATTTGGCACAGAAGTAGGGCTATAATTTGGTTTTTACAATGATCTTGATTCAACCTGGGGGCTGAATCAAGGGTGGTTTGAATTCCTTAAACCTTCCACATTTTTTCCTTTCTTTTTGGTCTGATTATCATTCCATATTTTTTGACTGGCATACAATTACACAGCTTTGTAAATTTTAATATGTGTAATTCAATTGTTGTCTGATCTGGGAATTATTCTGTGAAATGCAGATTGGTGATGTGAGAATTCATTCAATAGATAGCTGTTGTATTATTTTTGATGCATTTCACGCAAAGAAGTTTTTCCCTCTTGTTGGTTTCTTCTGGGTCTATTTCATACCCCTGCCTAACACCCACAATAAAAGTATTTGTGTTGCACATTTGTACAATGTAATATTTTCTGTTAAAATGGAATGAAAAATAATTCTATTGTAGAAGGGAATAAAATTGGTAAAAAATCTGGCTCACAGGTGCAGGAATTCAATTAAAGTTCTTTTGTTTGTGCACAATCCTCATTGAGACATATTTTTTTAAGCCAGGGAGTTTACAATCAGCTATTTTTATGATGCAAGATTTGGGTTGGATGGCTTCCCAAATGGAAAAAAAACATGATATTCATGAAATAACTTTTTTTTATATCTTCCTTGAAGTTTTCAATTCTGTTTCAGTGCTTCATTTCATATTGACATCCAATCTCTAAAAAGTAGAGAAATCTGACTGAAAATGAAAAAAATGAGTCCTTCTGAATTGTTACCTTATCACTGAGGTTCAGCATCCAGTGTAGGATTTGGAGTTTTGGTTAACACATTCTCAATGCATCTGGACCAAACTTTCATGCTTTGAAATCTTGAACCACCAAAGCTGACCTTGAACCTGAAAAGGCTATGACAACAGATTGAATGTTCTGTTATCTTTGAGATTATCTGATTTTCATAAAAATTGAATGAAACACATTAAGTTTCAGCTTCAGGAATTCTAGCTGACTTGACAGAGGTGTATTTTCCAAATATCATCCCTTTTGGGAGATTGGATACCATGGCCTTTTGAATGGCTGTATTTTCTGAAAATATGTCTATCACTTGATTTGAAGCTTGGAAGTACCTTTTTTGAGTATGGTCCAACATTTAACCACCTGGTATTCTTACTCTCATTACATTTTATTTAATGAAGCTGATAGAAATTTCATGTCATGTACTGAGCCATTTTGTGTGGACTGCAGTGTGCCTGAGCCTTCCATTGAAGCTCTCAAGATTCTCAGTGGAAAATGATTTTGGTGGCCCAAATCACCTGATTTACTCAGGAAGATTTAATAAAATTTAAACTTGGGCTTGTTTTCCAATTGTGATGACATTCTGATCAGAATGTGATACATGAATATCTGAATATTTTTTTGAATTTGAGCAATATATTTGTCCATGTTTTCAATAGTGGTACGTAAAATAAGGCTTCCAATTGTGCATAGATGAATCCATAATTTCCTTTTGGAATTCATCCATGAATGGAAAAAAAACCAATGGGGCCAACTGTACTACAGTGCGGAATTCCTTTCCAGTACAACTATTCCAGTGGGTAACCATGTATTTTCCTTGGATTGGTGGGATGTTTAGGCCATCCAATTCAACTAATTTTAAAATGATGAGATGGACTGAGACAACAACAGAAAGATGTTTTGAGTGTGTGGAAGGATTTCATTTCATTAGTGATGGAATGAGAAACACATGAGAAACAGAGAAAGAGAGTGCAAAATGAGAGAAGGAAAAACCATACCTGAGACAACAACAGAAATATTTTTTGAGTGTGTGGGAGGATTAAGAAATGATTTCTTCCACACACTCACTGTCATCCCAGGTATACTACATAACTAGTGAAATATGAGTGAAATGAAGTGTGAAATGCAGACTATAGGTATGTAGCAGATAAAGGAAACAGATAAAACCAACAGAAAAGAGCCTACATCTTTGCAAGGTGTTTCTGTTCTTCCTGAAGTCCTTGACCAAATACTTTAAACTTCCAAGGGAGAAGACATTGTAAATTTCAACCCATTTGTCTTGGCATCCATCAAAATCTAAGAGATGTGTAAATACATTGAAAAGTTTGTGAGGTTAAGCTTGTTCAAGGGCCTATATTCTTTGCCAGTAATGAGGATTCTTGCATCTAAATTCAATCAGTGTATCTTGAAGTTTGTCAACCAATACAAACTAATTCATGTGTTTATCATATTCTGACTTTGTTTTTGAATTGAGAAAATTCCATACACCATTGGTCTTCTGAATGGTTTGATACCAACTCTGTGGAGCTGGTAATCTGTTTATCCCAAAGAATGGTCAATTTAATCCAAAGTAATTCTTTATTTAACTTAATCAACCCTCAAATGGTGCATCCAGTGAGGATTCTTGAAATTACCAGGAATGGGTGTATTCGTGACCTCTGCAGTCATAGGCAATTCACCCAGGTAGAAAAGAACCATACTCATGATCAACAATTTATCTCAGAGACTGGAATCATATGAAAAGATAACTACAGCTTTCAAATAGCTAACTCAAATTTATATCAGTCAATATATTCATACTCCCAGGTTTCTGTTGATAACTGACTTACTTCATCTCTAGGACAATTGACTCTTCCAATTCCAATGGCCCTCAAACATTAGATGTAGAAAAAGAATGGCAATTATACATGATATTGCTGTGTGAGGGGGGTAGACCACTGAGAGTGAAATAATATGGGGCATTTTTATTCCATCTCATTGGTTTCCTGAGGTATCACAGGGTATAGTGTAATATTCATTTATGAATTGTTTTCCATCAATACCTGGTATTTCTGAATAAATCAGGTCAGATTGATGCACAGGTATAATATGAAGCTCTGGTGAATGGTAACCAATATGACTGGGTATCATTATGGCCAGCTGCTGTGTGCCATATTCTAAAGGTTCATCATCATTCAAATTTGGTGAAATACATTTTGCATATAATTTATTTTCCACCCTGAAGGAAGAATTGGTATGTCAATTTTATGTACAGGGCCTTTGAGTGTGATGGGCTCAAAAATGTAATAGTGTTTTTGAAAAACTTAAACCAGCTGTATTCTTCCTTTCCTAGAAAAATATTCACAGCATTTAGTACTTTGACTTAGGGAGTGTATATTCTTCCCATATGTCTCCTGTTGATAGAATTCTAGATTTTTATTGACATAGGGATTTTGCAGTTCATAAAATTTAGCACCAAATAATTTATTGAGTCAGCAATCACCCAGAGGAAAGAATTGATTGAATGTATCAGATGTAATCATCACTCACATGAATAATGATGTCTTTCACACTGAGCAAATAACACTTGTCATTCAAGACTGACAGATTTTCTACAATCTCATGTTCAGCATCTTGCAGATTTTCTCCCTTCTTCTCCTGATTGTGTCCCAGTGGGGAATTATAATCACATGGCAAAGCTGTAATATCAAGCAGATTAAAAGAATAATGGCCTGAGGCCTGAAACAGGGAAAAAGGTGAGCTGGGGAAATCAAGAGTGCAGGACACTCAGGGACTCAGAACACTAGGAAAGAAGTCTCCAGCGGAGCAAGTCTACCTAGTATGGGCTCAGAACTAAGTGAGGTTGTATTTCAGTAGAGGATTGGATGAAATACTACAACTAAAGGGGGCCTAAGTTGAGGGCCTAACTGTCTGAGGAACATGAATGAATGAAAATGAACAAATGTGAATAAGCCCTCTTTTGGGCATGGGGCAGAATTCTAACACAGATCTGGCAATACATGGCCCTTGACATGATGTGATGCAAGTGAACAAGTATGAGAGCAGCAATGAGATACTATAAAGTAATAATGAGGATATCCAATGACCAAAACATTTCATGAGTGTGAGGTTAGAAATTAATATGTAGACTGGGTGCACAAAGCCCACATACCATCTTTTCAGGGAATTGATACCATTTCCCATTTGGATATCAATCTTCCTCACTGGCTGGCTCTTCATCATCCCCAGGTAGATGCACAATGTCACCAACCAGGAATTGGGACATATTTGATATGGGATCATCTGGGGATAAGCCTTAATCTAACTTCATTTCTTAAAAAGGCGAGTGAATCTTTTGTATACTGAGCTGACTTAATTTCTTCTTTGCAAACCTTTCTTTGTGAACCCCACTAATAAGACATGCGATCGAAAAGTTGTTGCAAAGAAATCTTTTCCCCAACCAAGTCCTAAAAATCTCTTGGACCAAAAAGGTTCCGGCTCATGAGAGATTTAGATAAGTTGAGGGAAGGCTCTGCAAGGAGATCAAGGTGTGAGACCACATGTTTACAAGGTCATATGTACCGGGTTGCGTGGCTTTGAGAAGTCTGTATCACAGGGTTCCTATCAAGACTCATCTGACCCAAAATTGAAGCTTTTGACATAGTGACTGAGATTTACCTATGTACTCGTTTAGGCGCAGGTAGAAGACAATTTCGGGCCAACGGTGGTCATTCTATTCGTCTCTTCGTTGAAGGTTTGTATGGCATGTAAGATGTTTTGGTGTGGATTGTGAACAAGAAAGGGTGGGGAAAAATAAAACGATTCAGAAGTATGCACGTGTAAACGAAGAAAAATATGAGGGATAGAAGATTCAAGTGTTCAAAGGTGAAAGATAGACTGCAAGGGGATCAATGGAGCCGGGGCAGATGGTATATGAGGTGACGATGTGGACGAGTAGTCGATGCAAGGATCCGACGAAGGAGAGATTTGTCTGTATATAATTTGTGGATCAAGCGTGGTGTATATGAGTAGTAATAAGGAATTATTTGGTTTATCGACCAATTGATCAGCTCATTTCTTAGCCGTCCCTCCCCCGCTGTCCGTCTTCAATGCGAGTGCTTTCTGCTCGTCCCACGAAGAAGAAAAAAATCATGAATGGACGTCTGAAGATGATTGTAGATTATCATAGAAGTTTGATAGGCAGCTTACTGCTTGTTTCTCTCGCATCTTTTGGGCGTCTTCCTCTCTTCGTCTTGTTAAGGAAGCAGCGGACTCCTTCTGCTTGCTCTTTTGGAGGTCGGCGAGCTTTTTGGCCGCTTTGGCTCGGTCATTTTCGCGTTGGTTACCACCTAGATAAGTTCCGGTTCAGAAAAAGGCGTCGATGGTTATGCAGATGTTCCAGTTCATTTTGGAGAGCGGATTATGAGTTGGATGCAGGTTGGAGCATGTTAGTAGAGTTTATCGCGAAGCGGGACCTATTCTGTTTTGGGAAAGAGACTTGAAAGAACTGACGAGTCATGTTGATGATGGGGTTGAGTTTTAGTTTCTTTTAGTTGAGTGCCTACTGATGTGGAAGAGGGAAGGGGATCTGGTTAGTGTCGGGACTCGGTCTGCAAGGGTCCCCGATCGGTGGTCTCACTCGGTTCCAAACACCCGGGCTACACTGCTCAACTGGTTTTCTGGTCAAGATGAATGTTGGCTGAAATCAATAGCACTAAAAAAAAAAAAGTTGAATGTTGATGGTAAAATTGATTTCAGATTTTATATACCAAGAGGTGGCTACAGATATACAAACAGATGCCAAGGGTGTACGCCAACGCCCCCGAGCACACCAAAACAAAATGGCAGAAAAACCCGGCCATGAGGTTGAACACAACCAGCTTGACAGTGGCCAGGTCCACCGTCAAGGTTGTATTTGACCTCATGGCTGGGTTGCTCACCATTTTTTTTTGGTGTGCATGGGGGCATTGGCGTGCATGTGTCAAGCCCCATATACCTTGTATTAACAAATTTATTTTGGATAAGAAAGATCACACAGATATGAGATATTGGTATTGTTCCTGTTTGAAGATGTCTTTCTCTAGATAATTTCAAGAAAGAGGCTAAAGACTCTTAGAACAGGGGGATTGACAACTGCACACCCATCAAAAAAAGGGTGTGCAGCCCGCACACCCTTTTCAAAAAGGGAGTGTGGGCAGCATGCCCTTTTTTGAGGGTCAGCATGCCTGTATATGGGTGTGAAGTTCACAAGCACATCTACAGGCATGCAACACCTGCCTAGCCATTGGGGTGCAGCTGCGCACTGCTTCCAAGCAAAAGTTGTGTGGCTTTCATGCCCTTTCTATTTATATGGGCAGGGGTGTACCCTTACCTATACACATAGAAAGGGTGTGCCAAGTGTAAAAATAACAATAATTTCACACTTGTGAAATATCTTACTCATTCAGCTCAACTTGACTCCAACTCCTCACTCTCTTGACCCAATCCTTTAATTTAATTCTCCTCATCCTCACTCCTCAAATTCAATCAACTAACCTCCTCAAATCTATCAATCTCAGCTTCAAAACTCTACTTGGCAATCAACTTCATTCTTATTTTTCTCTATATCTCTCCCCCTTCTTTTCTATCTTCTTCACTTGCACTCAATCCCTTCCTGTCTGGTGAGATTCCACTTCAGCTCAATAACCTCCTTGCTCTTCTAACTGATGTTTCCCTTCATAGTCCTTTCTGTCCTTTATCTTTCCTTACTCTCTTATCCCATCATCAAATACTACCTGAACTCAAGTCTCTGTTGATCTCAATGTTGGTTCTCAATTTCCTCATTTTTAAACTTGCTCTTTTCTTCTAACATGTTTGCTTTTAAGTGTGTTGGCTTCCTTTTAGTAATAAAATTCTCCAATCAGAATTCTTTTACAGTTAAAATCCTACAACCAATCACTTTATGACAACTGAAGCTGGTTCAGGACAACAGCAGATACTGTTCATGATTTTAACCAATACAACAAGAATTGCAGGCTTTTCAAACAATGATGGATTCCAACAGGAAATGCTGAAAGCTGCACTCAAGACTACTCCTCAACTGTTGGAAGAGAATTATTCAATCTGGAAGGACAAGATGACGGCACTGCTAGAGTTACAGGGGGTTCTCACTATTCTATATTCTCAATCACCAAACACCATACCTCTAGCAGAAAATGTCAACACAGAACTCAATTTACTCTTTGTATCAAAGATGGACAGTGTGACACACAATAATATTGTCACAGCAGATAATAGAGGCTCTGAAAAAGACCTCTGGAAGGCTATCAAGGACCAATTTTCCTCTGATGAATCCTTGAATTGAGCTCAGGTCTTCAATAAATTCTTATAGATCAAATTCAAGGAAGATGCCCTGGAAGCGGTTGTAACAGCAGAAATCAAGGTTGCTATCAAGAAGCTTGTAGAAGTAGGAATCAACCTTCCTGAAGACACACTTGCATACCTCATCCTTTTCAAGCTGCCAGATAATGTACAGCTCCTCAAACCACAAATCATGCACTCCAACAAAACTCTGATGGTCCAGTTTGTGTGCAATCATTTAAATCAATTCAATAACAAAAACCAAGCTGAGTTAAAGGAGTCATCTTCTTTGAATCAAGCCACACTGATCTTGAGGAGAAGTAAAAAATCCAATCAAAAAGGAGGACATGGAATGTCTGGATCAAGTGGATCTAAGTGCTGTACTGCGGGAAATCACAACCCCAAGCAAGATTTGAATCACTTGGAATACTTGTGCTGGCACCTGCATCCTGAGAAATCACCACACTGGTGCAGGAACTTGGGCAAAGTGGAAAGCAATTCCAAACACCAACAACGTGAACTATTACTTGTCACTGGTTACACTGTGGACTGAAATTAGTAATCCAAAGTTCAAAATTGTACTCAATAGTGGCACTTCTGTGCACATTTTCAATAAAACAAAATTCTTTGATCAAATTGAACTTGGTCTTCAAGACGTAATCCAAAGAGGGAAAGAAGGAGAAAAATGGGGCAAATCTAAAATCTCCATAGATCGCTGCTTATACATTCCAGACATCATCATAAACCTTCTTGGTGCCAGACTACTGCTGGACAGGGGGTGTGAAATAATGGCTAAGAAGGAAAACTTCAATGTATCAAAGGATGTTATAGTACAACCAGTCTCTGCTTCCTCTAGTCCGGACCACTACATGCCAAGTAACTCTGCAAATCCTCACATTCAAGCTCTAAGATGAATCTTCTCCCCGTTCTGGTCATCCACACTTTTCTGGCCCTTGCTCTGATGCCTACTCCCATCTTTCCACTCTCTCTAAGCTCAGACCTCCTTGCCACTTTCTTTTTTTCTTTGTCCTTGCTCAGATCCTCTCAAACAAATCAACTCAACCAATTGATCTCCTGCTATAGACCCTCAAAATAATTCTCAAAGTTATAAGGCTCCTCATCAAGGTTCTGCAACTTAAGCAAGTTCAAACAGGATTAGTCAATGGGTTATGGAGGGGGGGGGGATAATTTAGACACTTACTGGTCCATCTGGGTTGTAAGACAATTGCCACTGGGGATGAAAGTCAGCTGGTTCCAAATCACCCTTATCTGCAACCAACTGTTCAATCAAGTGTGCACATGGGACCCCCATTCCAGAACTGAAGTTCCCCGTACACTGCCTGACCTGATTGTCATGTTTCGCCTTCTTCATTTTCAAGTACTTATTGTACTCTCCAACAGCCAATTTGAGTTCATGGGTTGAGATCTTGGTGTGAAGCAGCTTGAAAAGGTTTGGGAGTCCTGATAGCCCTTTGATCTGTTCATGGCCAATGGTGACCTGTGTTTTGTCCAGTTGCCGGTCCACAGCTGATCAGATTGTGCGGAAAAGGGTAGCAAAGTCAATCTTTCCAGATGTCATGTATTTTTTCAGCCAGCTATGGGTTTATTCACCTCTAAATGATGTCAGATTCCCCAAGTGAGGTGTTTTCCCAGCCCACACAGACAGTAATTGCATGCAGAATGGCAGAACATGGTTCTTCAGGTACTCCAGAACATTTGCTTGGTCCCTGAGGCCCTCCTGAAGCTTTCCCCAAGCTGTGTCAAAAGAGGTTTTGTCCCAAGCATATGTAACCTCATGCCATAGCTTCATGAAATTAGTCCATTTGTCTGCCTTGGACGCAAAAGCCTGTTTGCAGTTGGTGACAATGTTCCAATTGATGCGCCAAGCGCATAGGTTTGAGGTAGCATTTGGGAAGTGCTCCGTAATTGCATTTTGGAGAGCCACCTCTTTGTCCGTCACAAACACCTTTGGAGATCTCTCTGGGTCCCATAACAACCTGGGAGAATTGATGGGTGTAGAATTCCCATCAGATTATCAATATCCTACCAAAAAATGCAAACACCACACTCACTTCAACTTATTCAGAGCCCAAGAGTAGGCCACATTTTTCTCATTCCTCATGAGACAAAATCCAATTGAGAACAAGTTGTTTGTACAGGTCTGGCCAACAACATGTAGTAAGGGGTACTTTCAGAGGTTTGTATTGTAGGTGCAGTCAATATTAACCACTTGATGGAACTTGTGAGCAAGTAACATTGAGCCAGGGTGCGCAAACCATAGGTAGCCCGGTTTTCTGTGCAATTGCAGCTGCGCAGTGCACCCAGTTTTCCGTGCGCGCACCTGGTTTTTTGTATTTTTCAGTTTTTATTCATTATGCATATGGAGGCTGCCAATTGATGCACGCAGCCTCCCCAACCATCCTCATCCAACATCCAACATCAACCACATCAAAAACTGCTCACCCAATCAAAAACCAACACCCCCTAAATCTTCAACCCCCGTAACTCATCAACCACTCAACCAATCCACATGAAAAAAAAACCCCAAAAATCATCATTTTTCCTCCTCTCTGCAACTCAAGTCTCAGATTTTCCAAATTTTCCCTCAATTTTTCTCAACTCCTCCCACCACCTATTTTCACTTCAATCATCACTCCTCATCACTTTTCCACCCAAACCCACTAAAAAACACCAAAAAACTTCCTCTTTTCCCTTCTCTCTGCTCACCACCTCAGAACTTCCAATAAATATCCCTCCCCGCCAAATTTTTCCAAGCTTTCCCCCAATCAAAAAAAAACCAAAAAAACCATCATGTCTCACAATGACTCCACCACTCCCAAAACACACAACCTCACTCCTCCTCCTGAGTTAACATATCAAACAAAGGAGGAAATGCATAACTCTGTCCAAACTTGGGCCAAGAACCATGGCTATGCCCTCTGCATAACCCATTCGTACACAGAAAATGGGGAAAACAGACCCACTTCTCAATGTGACAGATCTAGGGTTTCTCAGCCCAAAGATGGTACTCAATTGGGGAAGACCAAAAAAAAAAACCTGTCCTTTCAAACTGACTGGAAACTTCTATAAGAAGAGAGGCTACTTTCAAATAAAAATTAAAGATCCTACCCACAACCACCCAGCTTATGAAGATACTTCAATCCATGCCGTCCATTGCCAATTAACCAACAATCAAAAAACCCCAGTTACTCAACCAAACCGTTCTGGAGTTTTCCCCTTAACTTTTAAGACAGCTTTATTGCAAGACACCAATTTTCCTTCTTCTGTCACCCTAAACACTATCTATAATCATTGTAACCTCTTGAGATCCACCCAACTTGAAGGCTGTAAATGGCACCATCTCCCACTATGCTCTGAAGATCATCCATTCTCATCACATTTCCAAACCTCCAACAACCACTTGCACTGGAAATTATGTGTCTCACATGGGAATCCCTTGTATTCATTAAGTCCACAAAGCAAAAGGCCTAGGCAGCAAATTCTCCCATCATAATTTTCATTCTCAGTGGCATGTTAAAAAGGATCTTGAAGTGAATTGTATCAAGTCCCTTTTATAATCAGTATTTGTTTTCAATAAATTCTTCACCCTCTAAATTGTAGGAAACCATTCAAAAACTCCCTGAATATCTTGAAAGACAGATGTGAAGGTGTTTGGAAATATATTGTGTCCAAAAATCATAAAAATCCAACCAATGATTTTTAAAACAAAATGTTAGTCACATTAAATTTTACCCTCCTTAAAGTGTTGTAAAAAAATTTAAAATGTTGAAACCCCTGAAAATTAAGCCATGGGGATTTTTTTTGAAACAACCGGGTGGATTGGCAAAACAAATTAGAAGGCATGGTTTTTTTGCAAAATAAAAACTACCATAAAGTTCTACACCCCTGAAAGTATAATAAATAAATTTCAAATTTTGAAAAACAATTAAAATCTGCCTGCAAAAAATTAATTAAAAAAACTGGGTGTAAACGTGGAAAACTGGGTGTACTGCGCAGCAATTTTTACGTTGCCACTGCGTAAAACCGGGTGTGAACAGGGAAAAAAAATTAAATCTCATTTTCTTACATGGCAACTGGGGCTTGGGAGGCACAGGTGGGGCTTGGGGGACTCAGGGGACTTGGGATAAAAAAACAAGAAACCTTACCAGTTGGATGTTCCGTGTAGGGTTGGTTGCCTTGGCTTGCTCTGATTGGGTCAGGTGGCTTGGCTTGGTTGGGGGTGGTGGGGGTTTGTGTGGAGGGGGGAGTTGGCTGTGAGGAGGGGGGGTGAGGGGGGACGGGCCTGGGGCTGCAGGGTGATGTCATGTCCACATTAAAATGTGGACATGACATCACCAACATGTATATATTTAGGTGAGGGGTGTGCGGTCCCCCATCTATATATGTACATACGTAGTATAACATTAATCGAGATGCAAGATTTAAATTGGTATGATGGTATTTGTTTTTTCTAACTGGGCGTGTTAAAAGTTGAGTGTGAATGAAAGTTTTCTTCAGTTGACCACATCAACAGACAACATCATATGGCCATCACTAAACCAGAACCACCACTCAACCCCCAACCAACTCCATCCTCATCCTCAAACAACAACAACCCGACCACTAATGCACTCTCAGTAAGGATATCCAAGGTACTCGCCACCAGCCAATTCGATGACCCTAACATTCTCCAAGCACTCCACACCCTCAACTCACTCACCCTCCAAACTCCACAAGCGGAAAACCTTGGATCAAAACTTAATAACGAGATCGATTGTCTTCATTCGCTCAAGAAGGGTGGACTAAGAAGAATCGTCGAACAGCGTATCAGAAATCGCTCCAGAGAATTCTTGAACGTCTTCTCCGAACTGAATGATGTAAGTCCCATCCAGTACATCCTTAGCTTACGCCGATGAGCTCTCATCGTTTACTATAACTAAATATCCATTTCTGCTCCGAAAGAATAGGACTTGGTCGATCTACAATCTCATCTCGACCAAATGCACGAATGTTGTGATGAAATTCAAGAAAATTTAAAGACCGCTAATTCGGCTACTAAATATTTACTCGAACATGCCAATGCATTGCGGAAAGAGGAGTGAGCCACAACAATTGCTTGATTGATTAATTGGCAGGATAATTGATATTTTTCTTTTCTTTTTCTGGGGGCTTCAACTCAACTCAAAAAAACAAGTGAAGCAGTCGCCGCCAAACAACGAATAGTAAAGGCGTTTCTAGAGAAATTTACACTCAAAGAGAGCGAGATCCAGGCCTTAACGAGTCGAGAAGTGACGGTGAACTGGAGTGTGTTCGAGGCGATGGACCATTGCGAAAAAATTCGATCAGACTGTGCGACCCTTTTGACTGGCGACTCTCAGTCTTCCAAGTCCGAGACTGCTGGATTGGATATCATGCAAACTACCAGCAAGTACCTTGATAAGGGTTACGATAAAGTCCTCCGATGGACCCTCCTCGAAGCTCGTTCTGGGTTGATTAAGCCCGATGAAATCCAGCCCGAAGTGAGCCCATTGATCAAACGAGCCATTAGTCGCTTGAAGCACCGCCCAGAGTCACTCGAGTGAGCCATTCTACCAGACGTCTTTTTTTACAAGTTACGCTCTGATTTAAAATTTCTATCACATTCATTAAAAATCCGCCTTTTTAGTGAAGTGATTGCCACCTTAACGGCAGCCCGGTCAAGCTCCTTATCGGGCTTATTTCTGGAAGCGTTGACTCGAGGGGGACCATCAGGACTACCGCGGCCGATCGAGCTGATAGCCCATGATCCCATCCGATACGTCGGAGATATGCTCGCATGGATCCATCAAGTGATGGCGAGTGAACACGAGTTTTTGGAGAGCCTATTCGATCTCAAGGCGGATGGCAGACGAGTCGGCGAGTCGCGGATATTTTCGACTAACCCATCGGGCGTCAATGCCGATGGAAGCCCGGCAGGCAAAACCGGCGAAGCCACCAGTCGTGAACTCACAGTCACCGAATCGAATGCGGCTGACCGTGAGATGGTGAGAAGGTTACTCGATAAACATCTCGAAGGATGTATCCGTCCTTTGAAGATTCGTGTCCAACAGACCGTCAACAGCCAAGAAGGTAGTCTCACTGCCTGCCAGCTAGCCAACCTTCTGGAATTCTACCAGCTCACGATGGCCAGTACGATCGGTCCGGATGCCAAGTTGACAAAGACTTTAACCGAGTTCAGTATTTTTTGAGTAGCTCTATTGCGTTTCTTCAGTGCACTTGAGCGGTAGTTTTGCAAGAACTGACATTCATTCAACAACATCCAGGCTCACGGACCAATCCTATGAACTATTTTACCAGCTCCTGAGATCGCTTTCGAGTGATTATCTAAGACGTTTAGAGCCGCCACCCGTGGACCTGTCCGTCCCGACGCCGCTGCACGAAGCCATGTCAAACCTGGGCGTGATCATGTCGATCTATGAAGGCTCAACGGATGGGAACACCTCATCCTCCGAGCATTCGTTCGAGCGCGTCTTGGACTTGGTCATCGATCCGATGATGGAGGTAATCGATAGGATGGCTCGACTGAGAGCCTCTGAGTGGGACCGATCAATCTTCTGGCTGAACTGTTTGGAATTCATGCTTGTAGGCTAAGAGTTATCCGTCAATTAGATGGTTTATCAAATATCTTACATCTGTGTATCTCCTCCTAATCGTCATCACAGACTACTCTGGGCTCCTCGAACTCAGCTTCGACAATCGAAAAACTTGAGAGTCTCCGTCAAACTCACCTCGAAAAGTTGATCCAACAGTACACCGCTCATTTAACTAGCACATCTGGCTTGGAACCTGTTTTGAAAGCAATCGACACTAAGGATCAGGATGTACGGCTTTTCTCGACTCTTTTCTGTTTCAATCTGGCAGTTCATTCAATTCAAAAATTAATGCTTCTTCGGAAAAAAAAATACAGACTCCTCTCTCAAGAATTGAAGAAGCAAACTCAAAATCAATCAGTGAAGCGTTAAAAAAGTTTGACAAATTCTTGATGAATTTCGACACATTACTATCGTCGAACAAGTTACTAAGTCTGCTGAAGACGAGTAGCAATAGTAGTAACTCGACAGGAGTAAGTTCGAATCACAGAGGAAAGAAGACAGATGAGGAAAGGAAGGTCGAGGGGCCTCAGAACTTGAAAGAAGTGATCCTCAAGAGATCATTAAACAATTTGGTTGCTGCATATCAGATCATCTACGATAACGTGCTCGATGATCGTAACCTTTTCGAGTTCAAATCTACAATCCTCATTCGCTCATTGGATGAGGTTAAAACCCTCATCGGATTCTTGTGATCTCATCTCATATCTCCCCGTTTTCTTCTCAGCCCCGAACTTCCGCCTGTGAACTCCCAGGGTATGTAAATCATTGGCTTCGGCCGGTTGTACTCTCCCTTCTTTCTCATCTGCATGATTGCATAGAATAATGGTGCTCATCGGTGAACTAGATCATGTTTGACTTCCCGTTGATATAAAACCTGATCTACAGCACCCGGTAAATGTTTTTGTTCAACGCGAACTTTGCCCAACTTGAAAAATAAAAAAAACATAAATACCTGTGCATACATAGTATTAATGTTGTTGGGAAGAACATGATTTCACGTTTTGACTTCTTGAATTTGAGTGACAGAAGCTAAATTCGTATTTAGATGTAAACTTCTAAGTTTTTTTAGATTTGGACTATCATATTTAAATCGCTCTAAGGAAGTCTATCGATAAGGAAGTCGTCCACTGGATGGTCATTCTCAAATTTCAGAACCCTCGCCCCTGTAAACCCACTTGGTCGAGGGAGTTTATAGAATTTTTAGCCCAGTTTTCCACCCTCTGTACTTTAGTAACCCAACTGTCAGGGTTCTCTGTGGCATCTCATAACTTCACATAATTTGCTGCCAAGCCACCGTAAATTTAAACTTATAGGCCGCTCGCCAAGAATTGGTCACATCCACACAACCAGCTTTGTCCACTGAGCCGGATCCCAGCCCAGGCCCATCCACCCCGCAAGTCAACAACACCCTACCCTTTGGAGGTGTAGCAGGGCTACATGTGCTTGAGGTGTAAGGGGGAGAAAGTGGATGAATCAGGTTTTGACAAATTCGGGATGGAAGTATTGACTGGTAGGATGGGTGTTGATGATCGAGTTGGTGGGAATGATTTTGGGCTTAAGGATGGTAGTAGTTGAAAGATTGAGGTATGAGTGAGTGCGATCGATGGAACGAAGAAGTCGGTGAGTAGGTCTGGATGAGATGGAAGGTGGAGTAAGAAAATGGGATATCCGACATGTCAAATAAAGACGCGTACTCCAGGAGTAATAAAAAGTGCTCAAGCGGCCATGGTTCATTGCAAGACACGTATGATGTGTGTAAATAAATATATGTATCTCATGAATCTAATTAGGGAAAGAAACAGAAGCTATACAGTAACTTGCAGGAGACAAAAGAGAAGCACAAAACAGGACGAGGGCTGGTCATGGCCTCTGGATTGAGACTTAGTGGCTCTTCGTTGCTGAGGGTCAGCTGGTTGAGTCTATTGCACGCTTGATGAAGCTGTTGGATTGCCAGGCAACTGCTGGGATGGGCGTGCAGTTGACACCATGCAAAGGCGTGCGATACCCGCCTTGTCAAGGAAAGGGCGTGCAAGCTGCACGCCCTTTCTATGTATATAGGTATGGGGCGTGACTCATCCTATATACATAGAAAGGGAGCGGCTCGCTGACATACCCTCCCAAATCCTTCGCTCCCCTCTCCCCCCACGCCCCTCAACATTTCCATCCTCAACCACTACCTCACCAACACCCACAACCACAACAGACCGACGCAACCTTCTGGAACGTCCAAACCAATCCGAGCTGCGTGACTGACCCAAGCCACCCAACACAACACCGGAGCCAGTAAGTCCCATTCTCCCCCCGCCCCCCTAGCCCCAAACCCCTGTCCTCTCCGGAAAGAAGAAAAACTTCACAGGCCCAAAGGGGCCAACTGGGCTGGGCCTGGCCTCAAGGGGCCACATGGGCCAGATGGGCCTGGCCAAAAGGCAGCTGGGCTAACTGGGCCTGCCCAAAAGGGGCCAGCTGGCAACGCCTGGCCAAAAGGGGCCAGATGGGCCACCTGGGCCTGGCCAAAAGGGGCCAACTAGAACCAGTGGCCCCTATGGACACATTCAAGGTGTTAATGTGCCACTAGGCCCCCTTCCAAGCCCCCCATTGCACCCAAGGCCCAGGAAAAATGTGCAAGGGACACATCTTGGCCTAAAGGGCCCCGGGAAATGCCCACAGATGCATATCAGGCCCCAAGTCCCCCGTCTAAGCCCCCTACACACCCAAAGTGCCCCAAACCCCCCGCAAGGGCTGATATTCCCCTTTCTCATATTCCCACTGCAAAAGGTACATAATTCCAGGAGCAGCAGCTGACATCTGTTTTACTTTGCAATCCAACCAACAGCAACACCGTTTTCTCCTCCTCCATCAAACCTTAGACGTATTTCCACGCAACAACAATGTCTGGTAGTCATGAACAATCACGTAAGTTCTGTTTCCTCATAAGATGTATGACAATCAACCTCCTGCTTACCACTTTCCACCCCAAAACACTGCAAATCAGGTTTGGACTTCTGGCAAAAATGTACGGAGCTTGCTCAGCATCCTGCATGCAGTCCCGAGGAATACAAGTATCTGGAAGTTCTTGCCAACAAAATCAAAGCCGAATACAAGCGGTCAGACAATGAGGGTCATGAGTCCTCAACTAGCCCAGCTCCAACAAACATGTTTGACCCCCCAGCTAGCCAAACCATCCAACATTCCACTCCTAACGTCAACCAACCACCTCCTAACCTCAACCAATTCATTCCTTGGTTTCCTGATCTTCCCAAAGACCTCCCACCACCTCAAACAACCGCTCCACAACTGTCAGATTTTCTCTCAGCAAACAATGCGGCACGAACAATTCATTGCACACAAGAACCCACTCAAATTGACAACATACCAGCTCAATTGGACAACAAACCCACTCAATTTGACAACGGCTTGCCCAACGTTATGAACCCGGCATATGGCCCCATCCACCCATTAAGATCAGACAGGCACAACAGCAAAGGCAAAAGCACCTTTCTCTCCACCTCTAATGAGGCTTTCCTCAATATTATAACTGCCAGCATAGAATCCCACAATTCCAACCAAGCCTTGCGTACCTCATCTCAAAACCACGATGACAATATAAACGACCCAGATGCCGAGGGGGAAACCGACCCTGAAGAATTGGGAATCAACCCTCCAGCCTCACAAGTCTCTTTGCCTTACAATCATCATGTGGCTCCACACATCCCCAGGAGCTCAACTGATCTGTCACAACACCCACATTCCACTATTGTCGAAAGTCACCCACTCCAGGCTCTCTACCGCTATCCAACTGCAATATTTGTTGATCCTACATCCAAAAAATCCCGGCCTCACACCCCAAGCCCAGACGATCCTCCCTCATGTGGTGCAAGCCCAGTCCCTCAACAGGGCTCCTCTTCCTCTCATCAACAGATTGTGCATATTGACCCAAGGCAAACCAGCCCAAACTTCCCAATCCACCTATTCACTCTTCACCCAACTGTCATAACGGCCAAACACTTGAAAGGCATGAAGATCTCCCGCACCGCAACCACTAATGCAGTGGACAGTTCCAGTTCAATGCCCAGCTCCAGTTCAAACCCCAGCAAGAGGTCAACAGGCCCTCCTCGCCCTGCAAGGTCCACACGGGATGCATGTGAGTCATTCCCCTCTCCTCTAAACATTAAACACTTCATGAACTCATGTCTGTCTGTCTGTCTGTTGTAGCTGTGGAACTATTTTTACCAGGCCCACTGCTTCCAAGATCAGTGGTAGAAAACTTGAACAACGATTTGGCGTGTGGCATTGCATGGTCCATCACATCAGCTGAGAAGATGATAAAGAACATTGCCTATGTCCTCAATCACCTCCCCCATATGCTCTCTTGTCATGGCCCAATGGACCACAATTTCAAGGAAAGAGTGTGGCGGGACGTTACAATAACTCTGGCTGCTTGCAAATCAGGTAATTCTCCTAGTTACTATCTATTTAATTAAAAATGACACTGACTAATTTTTGTGGTGCGGTTAAGAAAAAATCCTCCACCCTGCTACTTCAATGTCTCTGATCACTCATGACATGATCAACATGGATCAGATTGAAGTTGTCCGGGCCAACAAAAGCAAGACAATAACCAACCAAACTCAGGTCCACACACTGGCCTCAAACATGGCATCATTCTTCTCTCCTCCTGACACAGCATACGTCCGCCTCAAATCTGTGTTACATCAATGCTGGGCATTTCAACATCTTGAACAGCAGGGCTCTCAATGGGAACCTCTTCCACTGGATAGAACAAAGGTCCACTCTGCTCACTGGGGCTTCCAAAGAACCTACGAAAACCTTGGAACATTCAACGCCAATTCACCAAACTCTGGTGGCCTCATGCTTGTGTCACAGCACCTGGTTGGGGCAATGTCAGCTCTGGCGTATATCTGCAGCGTATCCGACTTTACCCGTCCACGTCCAAAGCATACAAGGACAGATGAGTGCTCCACAAAGAATACACCCTCTCAGATCCAGATGCTAGCTGGTCTGCTCGTTTTTGGTCCAACATCAGTCTTCACATTCAACAGACAGACTGCCTCCTCTGCCAATGCTTCAGCCTTGCTAGAATTTGGGGCCAAAGTCCTTAAACAAAAGGTGGATGGTGGTATTAATCTCCCAATGCCCCACCAAACTTTAGATGATCTTTGTATATATTTTCTGGACTTCTTGTGTGCTATGGGCTTCAACAATATTGGTGAGAACGGACTCCCCCAAGTGGATTGGGAACAAACCTACAAAGAATTTCACCACTACTTTGCTACTCACCACCTACTCCACATTTTTTCTCAAGATGTAGAAATAGCTTTGTCTAAATTTCACTTCTGATTTTTCTTTTATTTACCTGCTCCACTGTTTGTCTCAAGATCTACAAATAGCCTTGTCTAACCATCACTTCTGATTTATATGTTATTTGAGGTTTTCCTATATGATTTGTGTCAGCCTGGATGTGAAAATAAAAATCTTTATTGGTTTCAACTAAGTTATGTTGATGATTGAATATCTTTATTTCTTGCCAAGTATCCTGGAAACTAGGATTTATCCACAATAAGCATGTCAATGATCCATTTTCTACCAAGGCAGTTTGATGGGACATATAATTGGTGTATTGTCCATATTATTATGGGATAAAATCAATTACATTATATTCTTTGATTGATTATCAAGTAATAATGATATCATTATGACACCATGATGATGCAATTCATTTTTAACACATCTTATTATTAGAAAGTGTGTAAGTATAATATATGTATGTTATTAATATAATACTGAGTAAATATTGTGGGCATGAGATATTCCCAGGATATGCAACATGGGAATAATAAGAAGGACTGAGTGACATCTGGTAATCTGGTTATTTCATGTGTAAGGCAATGGAAATGGCCTAAAACTTATGTGGCTTGTATGAACAGAGGTCATAGTGTAACCTGAATTTTTCATGTGTATTTCATAGTGATTAAATGAATGTATATTGCTTTATATGTATTTAAGTACTTTTTTCAATAAGTGCAACACATATACTGTCATAAATAAGAAGGATTTAAATGAATTAATGATAGCAATAAGAATCATCATAGTAATATTAGTAATAATCTCAATACTTGGAGTGACTTGGTACATACAAGGTACTATAGTAATACTTGCAGTTACTTGGTACATTTAAGGTACTATAGTAATACTTTCAGTTACTTGGTGCATTTTTAGTAGTCTGATATTTACTATGTGGCTGAAAATTTGTATTTCGTGTCTTTTGCCTTCTTTTTAAAAGCCTTTTACTCACATAACAGATAAGATGAAAGGCAGATCAAAGATGAAAATTTGCACAAGTGCTACTTATTGTTTTTCCTGTAACAAGAAATATATATGCTCAGCACTAAATTGTATACTAAAAACTTGGATTGTGAGCCTAACTCCATTCTCAGCCATAAGGGCTTATCATCACAAAACTTATAAGTGATAATAAGATTGCAAGAGAGCTTTCTATTGGATTAAAGGGTGCTTGTAATTTTTTTGTTCAAAAAAGAATCATAAGAGAATATTCACTTATACTTTACAGGATATTGTATTATAATTAAATTTTCAGTGCAAAGTTGATCTGCTCCATTGGTAATTCCCAAACATATTTCAAATATTCACAGGATTTCTTGATAGGAGAGGAAAACAACCTGACATAAATGTAAAATTGAAAAGGAAGTACTACCACTAAGTGATCTGGAGAGGATATAGGGTCATGAGGCACAAAACAACATTTTTTTGAAGCTTCCAAGTAAAGAATACCAACCAAAATACATTCCCTGCTAAGTACTAGAGTAAAGAAGTTTGGAAGGTTTAATGATGCTCAACAAACCAGCAGATGGGCTCTTTGGATGTGATCTAGGTATGGATGGTGGAGGAAAAGTAACTGAGCCCCACATGACTATCACATGCATTATTAGAACTTTGGATCTGAGGAAGAAAATTTGGGAAACAGGATCTTGAGGAAGAAAGATTGGATGCTGTAAACCAGACAAATAAGCCCTCTCTGGGGCTAATGCTGCTAGCTTTGTGAGAGGAAAAAGCTACTCACTACAGGATACTGGAAGATGGTCTCAGGGATCAGGTGCAGAGAAAAGATGATTTTTATTTCTTCTCTATCAAAGGAATATGAACCATTGTGAATAGTTGATTATCTGTGGGACAGAAGGTGTAATGGATATGCATCAGGAGGGAAGGAATTGAGTGAGATGAAATGGGAAGAAAAATAAGAGAGACAGAGACAAGAAATTCCAAAATGTATCCAGTGATTCCCTGCAAGGTATATAAGACTTGGTGTTTTGTGGTTGGATGCAAGTTTCAATGGGAGAACAGTCATGGACCCAGCTGCTTGGTAATTGGCAAGGAACAAAACTGGCCTATTGTAAGCATTGGCAGAATTGGGCCACCATTAAGCCTACTCATCCACTTGAACCTGGGGAGGATGTGGGAAAATTGAGCATATGCATGAGTGAGTGTGGTCCTTTTCTTTCTATTCCTTCATGATAATGAATTAACACTATTTTCACTTACTGAATCATCAGACTAAATCTCTTTGTTGTTTTGATCAAGTGTTCCTGAGTTTGGACCTGTGTTGACTAAAATATTGTCATCCTAAATGAACAAAAAAGGAAATCAGTTATAATATCAACTGAGTAAATGGGTCCATTGACAACTTAGTATTTACCACAGATGTGGTCAAAATGGGGATATCATTGGTTTTAGAGTTACTCTGGTTATTGCAAGTAGGAATACCATCCTTATTTTAAATACCACAACAAAATTAAATCAGTCAATAATGGGAGAAACATATTTTTTTGACAACAGGCTTACCTGAAATGTTGACTTTGAAGTCTCACCAAGAGGTATATTTTTGGGTTCATCCTCAGAAAACTCATATGAATCTCATACAGAATCTTCTGAACATTTATCAGAGTCATCTGATTGTTCATCAGATTGGTCTGATGCTCCAAAGGATCACACAGAATGACTGCCATCTGAAGAGCCTCCTTTGGCAAAATACATCTGACTAAATTGAGACAAGACTGAGTATTTCTTTTCAATATGACATCCAAAATTTGGCCTTTAAGAACTGGGAGAACTTTCTCAATGCTTTTGGGAAGTGCAGCCCAGCATTTTGGGCGAGTTTTCTTTGTTTGCCAAAGAAGTTGATGGTTGCTGAGACTTTGGAGGTTAGGCAGAGTTGGTGGGCTCCCATAATATTCTTCAGAAGATGATGTGGGGTTTTCAGCCTTTCTTGGTTAGCAGTGGGAGTGGGGCTTCTGAAAGTTTGTGATGGCCAGGGTGGGCAGCTGATATTGGTCTTCAAAAGATTAAGATTTTTCTTGTTGAATGTTCACCATCCTTTTCCAGGCCACCTTTTCTGAATTATGCTTGCATGCTGCTTGGATGTTGTGGCTTCTATCTGAGATTCAACAATTTCTGCCTGAATAGCATCTTGGGTTTGCAATTGGCCAATTCCCTTTGTCTTCTTCTGTGGAAGATTGGGTTTGTATGTTTTTTGATTGGTATGCATCTTGATCAGAGGCACCACATTTGTATTTGCAAGGACCCAGCAGAAATTCTTCAACAGTTCTGGAAAAGCTGGGGAGAGATGAGATTCCAAGATCTGCCACTTTAGAGCCTCAAAACCCTTGTCAAACTAAGGCAGTTTTTGAAGGTCCTGCAATATATGCAAAGCAGAAGAGGCTTAGTCAATGGGTAATGGGGGGGGGGATACTTTGGATACTTGCTGGTCTGTAAGCCCTAGAGATACCCCAGAGTATCCTAAATGCTGAGTTTGTGGGGGCATAGAAAATAATTTACTCAATAAAACAGGGGCGTTGATAAACGCACGCCAACGCCAACCCGCACACCAATTTTTTTTGGCGTGCGGGGCCTACAAGCCATTTTTTTTGGCGTGTAGGCCCCGCACACCAATTTTTTTTGTTTGGTGTGCGGGTCCCACACACCAATTGTTTGGCATGTGGGATCCCCGCTCACATGATCGAATGGGAGGGCCCATTCAATTACATGAGCGAGCCCCCTCCCGGCTGACAAGGTTATACAACCTTGTCAGCCAGGAGGAAGTCCTCCCGGCCGGCGAGGCTATACAACCTCATCGGCCAGGAGGACTTCCTCCTGGCTGACGAGGTTGTATAACCTCGTCGGCCGGGAGGACTTCCTCCTGGCTGACGAGGTTGTATAGCCTTCTCAGCCGGGAGGACTTCCTCCTGGCCAACGAGGTTATACAACCTCGTCAGCCAGGAGGAAGTCCTCCTGGCCGACAAGGTTGTATAGCCTCGCCGGCCGGGAGGACTTCCTCCTGGCTGACAAGGTTGTATAACCTCGTCAGCCGGGAGGGGGCTCGCTCACGTAATCGAATGGGCCCTCCCATTCGATTATGTGAGCGGGGGATCCCACACGCCAAACAATTGGTGTGTGGGACCTGCACGCCAATTGTTTGGCGTGCGCTCCCACACGCCAGACAATTGGCGTGTGGGAGCGCACGCCAAACAATTGGCGTGTGGGCCCTACACGCCAATTTTATTTGGTGTGCGGGGCCCACACACCATTTTTGGTGTGCGGGGCCCACACACCATTTTTGGTGTGCGGGGCCCACACGCCATTTTTGGCGTGCGGGTCTCACACGCCCTTTTTTTTGGCGTGTAGGCCCTGCACGTCAAAAAAAATTGGCGTGCGGGTTGGCGTTGGCGTACGCTGTTGGCGTGCGTCTATCAACGCCCATAAAACAGACTTTGCATTGCATCATAGTTAATTTTAAATGTAATACATTAGAGCAGAACTCACAACAACATTTTAGAACCTTCTCCTTAAGGACCTTTAGAAAATAATAGGAGGCTAGTTCCTGGCCTTGGAGTAGATCCTCAGAATATTGCACCAGTAAAACAGAATATTATCCTCCTAGTCTAGTAGGGTTATCCTTTAATATCCAAACCACCTTATTTGCTGGAATAAGTCTCAATTTACCTTAGAATTTCCCATCCTGGGCCTCGATATATTCCTTATAAAGCAGTTGCTGCAAAACTACAACTTCTGGAAGCATCCAATCAGCTTGAGTTCTTGCAAGATGCTTGTTAAAAATTTATATTGCTAAACCTTTCCTAAACAAAAAACATATAGCCAACCCCATATTTTTATCTGCTATTATTCTCCAAATGGACTGGTTTGTCAATTTAATCTAGCAATTATAAGGAGCTTAGGTTATCATTTGTGCATAGTTTGGACACTCTAGAGAAAGTTATAGAACTTATTACATTGATTACCTTTCAGCACAGTGATTGGTCCTGGATTTTTATAGAGATTAATCAAGAGTTTCAGACACATAGCCAACATATACACAAAAGAAGCATATGGAGCCTGACCATCCTTTTTTCAAAGGGTGTGCCCCTGGTGTGGCCGTGAATATCAATCCCCAAATATCACTAGCTCAAGTTCATGGCAAGCAGATTTTGACTGCCCTGTGCAAGAATAGTATTTTTGAGTGGGGGGGGGGCAATTTAAAGGGCTCATTTTAGGTTATGGAATCCACTTGAATATCAAATACCACATTCAAAAGTGTGCCTATACGGCAGGAGAAGTTTGTAAATAATTGTTCAATGATATAATTAAATTTTTATTGATTTCACTCAATATTTTTTCTAGGAGAATGTGAAGAAGTTTTTTGATGAAATAAAAACCTGAGTTGTTTTCCAGGGATTTTGTTTCCATGTAGAGTAATATTTTGACAGTCCCATTAAAAATTTCTACAGTTACACTAAATTTAGTGTAAATTTGAACATTGCTACAAGATTTGATAGCTTTTCTGAGAATCAAACCAAACTCAAGGCTAGTGTAGCTTCATTTTCTGTGCCAAAAAACTGGAATCTACTCCACAAGATGTGGTGTACAGTAAGGAATACATAAGTCTTACACTTTAAGAGTGCAATATGAATGGAATATGATATCAATAATTACTTTGGTGTTTGTTTAGAACACTAAGTATAAGATAAATTCAGGTTCTGACCCCTCTGCCAAAATTATGATAGGAAAATTGTTCCACAGAAGGGCTAACCAGAATTTAACACATTTCTTCTGATTAAATTAAGGTCAATTGACTTAATTAGGGTATTTTGGAAGAGTATAACTATTTAGGGCATGGATGAACTCACACCCCTGACGGCACGCCCACGCCCCCCCCCCCCCCTACACATCACCCCCCACCCATCACTCAACTGGAGGCATCCCCTCCAGTTGAGAGATGTTTATATCTTGACCAGAGGGATACCCTCCAGTCAAGAGATACACATCTCTTGACCAGAGGGAATCACTTGGGTTGGGAGATACCCATTCTCTCAATGAGAGGGATGCCCCCCTTTCAAGAGATGTGTACCTCCCAACTGGAGGGCATCCCTCCGGTCAAGAGATACACATCTCTCAACCAGAGGGGATGCCTCCAGTCACAAGATAAACCCTCCAGTTGAGATATGTGTATCTCTCAACAGTAGGAACACCCCCGTTGGAGAAAAGGTGTGTGGTTCACACACATTTTCCATGTATATATGTAGGGTCATGCCATTTTCCTATATACATAGAAAATTTGTGCCAAAAGTACACCCCTTCTGTGTATATAGGTAGGGGAACACCCATACCTATATAATGGAAAATGTTTGTGAACCCATACCCTTTATATGTATATAGGTATGGGGCATTCCCCTACTCATTTAAATGGACAAGGCGTGCAAACCACAAAAATTTTCCTTGACAGGGGGGTATAGCTACCCAACCATCTTTGGGTGGATTTTTCACGCCTTTAGATGGGTGTGTGAGCTTCACACCCATCTAAAGTTTTGCTGACATCCAAAAAAGGGTGTGGAAAGGGGTGTGCTTTTATCAATCCCCAAATATTTAGATAGTTATAAGTGGAAAGGCCAGTCCTCCTTACTTACGGGAGAAGGTGAGTGACTTTGCATCTTCTAATAATTTATATAATGTAATGGTAAAATGATGGGATGATTTTTCTCCAATTTGGGGGCGTTGATAAACGCACGCCAACGCCAACCCGCACGCCAATTTTTTTTGGCGTGCGGGGCCTACACGCCAAAAAAAATTGGCGTGTAGGGTCTACACGCCAATTTTATTTGGCGTGTGAGACCCACACGCCAAAAATGGCGTGTGGTTCCCACACGCCAATTTTTTTTGGCGTGTGGGCCCCGCACACCAATTTTTTTGGCGTGCGGGTCCCCCCTCGCTCACGTAATCGAATGGGCCCTCCCATTCGATTACGTGAGTGGGCCGGCTGACGAGGTTATACAACCTCGTCAGCCGGGAGGACTTCCTCCCGGCACGAAGGCTGTATAACCTTGTCAGCCGGGAGGACTTCCTCCCGGCCGACGAGGCTATACAACCTCGTCAAGTCCTCCCGGCTGACAAGGTTATACAACCTTGTCAGCCGGGAGGACTGCCTCCTGGCTGACGAGGTTATACAACCTTGTCAGCCAGGAGGAAGTCCTCCTGGCCGACGAGGTTGTATAACCTCGTCGGCCAGGGAGGACTTCCTCCCGGCCGACGAGGTTATACAACCTCGTCGGCCAGGAGGAAGTCCTCCTGGCTGACGAGGCTGTATAGCCTCGTCGGCCGGGAGGACTTCCTCCCGGCTGACGAGGCTTCACAACCTCGTCGGCCAGGAGGAAGTCCTCCTGGCTGACGAGGTTGTATAACCTCGTCAGCCGGGAGGACTTCCTCCCGGCTGACGAGGTTATACAACCTCGTCGGCCAGGAGGACTTCCTCCTGGCCGACGAGGCTGTATAGCCTCGTCGGCCGGGAGGAAGTCCTCCCGGCCGACGAGGCTATACAGCCTCGTCAGCCCGGAGGACTTCCTCCTGGCCGACGAGGTTGTATAACCTCGTCGGCCGGGAGGAAGTCCTCCCGGCTGACGAGGTTGTATAACCTCGTCAGCCGGCCCGCTCACGTAATCGAAATGGGACCTCCCATTCGATTACGTGAGCGGGATCCCCCCACACGCCAAACAATTGGCGTGTGGGAGCCGCACGCCAATTGTTTGGCGTGCGCTCTCACACGCCAATTGTTTGGCGTGTGGGAGCGCACGCCAAACAATTGGCGTGTGGGAACCACACGCCATTTTTGGCGTGTGGGAACCACACGCCATTTTTGGCGTGTGGGTCTCACACGCCAAATAAAATTGGCTGGTAGACCCTACACGCCACTTTTTTTGGCGTGTAGGCCCCGCACGCCAAAAAAAATTGGCGTGCGTTTTGGCGTGCGCCGTTGGCGTGCGTTTATCAACGCCCCAATTTGGGGAAGAAACCTCCTCTGTAAATATTGAATAATTTTTAACTAATCCCTCTGCCATCTTATTTTGTTGGTGGGGTTTGGGGGAAAATTTCCAGTTAAATATGATCAACTGTTTTATGGTGATAGTTGATAAAATGATGTCATTTTTAATTAAAATGATATCATTCCTATTTCACATTAATTAAAATAGTATAATGTAGATTTCACATTAATTGAAATAAAATAATCATTTCAACTCATGATTAAATGTAGATAAAGTTCCAGTGGTATTTATACCTGAAGGAACTTGGAATGGTGATCTATTAAGGTTTAAAATAATTTAAAAGTATATAATAATTATTAAATATAGTTTAAATAATGAATCACATTAACTTTATCTGTAATTTTATACTATGCATTACTATGGGTTAATCTTGGATTTTCTAGGATTTTCAAGAAGAAAACTATCCTAACAAGTTGTTCTTTATCCAGTTATTGCATGTTTGAAAATGGATTTTCCAAAAAAATCCTTCATTGAATTTTGATCATCTACTATAGAACTAAGAATATAGGCTCCTGGAGCCAAAAAAAACCTGTACTGAGTGTACAGGTTGTATTGATGCATCCTAACCGGTTGGCGTCGACCCGTTAGGTTGCATGACACATGAACTGATGCATCCTAACAGGTCAGCATCAATCCGTGTCACCTGCCCTCCTTGCTGGGAACAGCCATTGACAATGGCTGCTCCCAGCGAATAGGACTCATCAGCCTTGATTGTCACCTCCCCTCTTTGCTGAGAACAGCCATTGACAATGGCTGATGAGAGTGACAGGGACTGGAGTCAGAGGGCAAGAGGCGGTGGTGAGTGATGATGGTGTGGAAGGATGAATTTCACATCAGACATCAAGAAGAGAAAGGAAAGATGAGACAAAGAAAGAAAGAGAGGAAAAGAGAAGTGATAACTATACCTGGAGTCAGCGGGCATGAGGCGGTGGTGAGTGATGATGGTGTGGAAGGATGAGGAAAGAGTCCTTCCACACCCGCTGCCTCAGGTAGACTAGTTACAAGCTGTGACATCTGAGTGACATATGAAAAACATGTATGTAGCACACAAAAGAAGAATACTAAGATGAAAGAGACACTACTGTAATCTTAACAATGGCTGCTCCCAGCTAAGAGGTGTCATTGACACCCATTGCACCAATGACATCCATCACAGCAAAGAGGTGTTACATATCATGTTAACAACACCCATTGCAGCAAAGTGGTGTCTTCGACATCCATTGTCTCCTCCCCTCCTTGCTGAGAACACCCATTGTCTGCTCCAAGCAAGGAGGACTCATTGGTTAAATCACTATATATACTGTTGAATTCCCCCTCCAAAAAAATTATAAAACACAAATTTATTATTTTCCCCTTTTTTTTGCCACACCCAAAAGCTTCTCCCTCCAAAAAAATAATTTAAATCACAAAATTATTTCTTTTCAACAAATCTTTTTTTTTCTTCCTTTTTTTTGCCACACCCAAAAGCTTCATTGTCCATTCCAAAATTTTGATTAGAAAAATTACAATATTCAACAAACAACATCAAAATAAAATTATACTAAATCTTGGTCATTTTCTTTACACAAAATCACAAATAAAATACTTGATAAATTCTCAATTAATTTACTTGGCTGTCTAATTTGTCTTTCCCAAATTATAAAACTTGTATTTCTTTAAGAATGAGCTTCAATTTTGATTACTGGGGAAGAGCTTATGAAACTGAAAGACAAGAACAGGGAAGAGCTGCTAACCGACAACAACCATCAAGATGGTATCACACCCAGAGACTTACTGCTGATGGAAATGTGAATCATTACAACAACTTATATAATCAAAACCTTCCTCCAACCATAATTCACAACAACTGTTTCAACAACCAATCCCCAGGGTTCCATTCACAATCATCAAACCACCACCTTCTGCATCCCAACACTCTCCACCAATATCACCCTTCACATCATCATGAATCTCAAAATCAAAGACCAATGTTGTATGATTCCCCTTCACACACTGAGAATCACCCATCACACCCACATGTGACCAAAATTCTGAGCCAAAGCTCACATGGACTTCTGCCTCCTTCTTCTCAATCTTGTTTGATAGGCTACCCACGATCCCACCCTGCCAACTTTCAGTTAAAAAGACGGCACTCACAATCACTTGAGCCCTCTGTTTCTTATGAGTCTCATCAGAACAGCCATCAGAGAAGCCATCAGAGAAGCCAATCACAATCCCATCACAAAATTCACCACCAAACACATCACCCAATTTCACTTGGGGTTGCTCCTCTTTCTTCTCAAAATCATCACAGAAAGAAGCCACTCACAATCCCACCACTGCAACCTTCATAACTCAATATCACTTGGACATCCCCTTGGATCCGCTCATTCTCATCACAGACAACACTCACAATCCCCCCAGGGTCTGGGAGATAACCTTTATTCTCCAAGCCTCTCCCCTGTTGATGTACCAAGAAACTGGGGTGATGAGCTTCCAGAAATTGATCTACAAAACATTGTGGACCACATCAACAACCAAATGTCTCATGCTGGGTTTGAAACTTCTCATCCTGCCAATATAGACAATGAGGATGGCCTTGATCAAATCAGATTAGGAAATGAAGAGCCCCAAAATTTATCCAATCCAGACATTAATTTTTCAGAAACAAGGCAATCAAACCCACATAACATCGCACACAACAGGCCTGCTGCTTGGGGCTGGAGGGAGCCACCAGGTTTCAGGGCTTACTCTATGAGACAACAAAGAAGATGTCCCAAGTTCCAGGCCATCCTGTTTTTAGGTGAAACAAATTCTCTTTGCTGCGGTAATGGAAGTATAAATTTTCCTCCCTCACCACCACCACCTGAGTTGCTCCGTATGTTCCAAGAGGCCACTCAATCCCACACACAGGAAGGAAGGCAACTCATTGAAAACATTCGCCTCATCAACAGCAACTTTGCTTTTACTTCATTGGGACTCAACACAGAGACCAGAACAGCCTTGAAAAACCAAGTTCAAGGAGTTTACACTTTCAAAGTCAAGGGTACAATCCATCACAGGATTGGAAGTTTACTCCCACTCACACAAGAGCATCCAAAATTCCTACAAATTTATATCTATGACAATTCAAATGAGTTTGAAAACAGACAGCATCATGGTCAACATCTTTCACCAATTTTAATGAGAAATATCCAATCAATTCTGCATGCACACAATCCTCTGATTCAGCAATTTGAATACCTTGCATCAGATATTTCACCTTCACGCTCCATACGCTTGACAACAAATGCAAAAAATTTGGACCAAAGGGTTTACAACCTCCCAAGGGGTGACCAGATTTCTGCAATTTGGGTTGAAGGTATTTTTTTTTTTGCTAATAATTATCATTCAACAAAACTTCATTCTGAAATGCTTTATTTTAAAGGAAATGACCCTTCATCTCATAGCACTCGCAAGGTCATCATCAAATATTGAGGTGGATCACTTTCAAGGATTTCTGAACTTGACAACAAATATGATCCACTCCATTATGTACTTTTACATCCAACAGTTGATCTTTGTTGGTGTCCTGAGCTAAAGCAGCAGGTGCCACCTGCTGCTGCAATGAACTATTACACATATTGTTTGGCATATTGAAACCCAAATCACTCCCTCATTCATTGGGCTGGCCACCTCTTCCAACAGTACTGCACCGACCAATATGTAAAGATTGAATCAGAAAGATTGCTTTATGTTTTATTGAATCAACCTAACTTCCGTGTGGAGCAATACTATTGTGTGGTTGATGCTTATGAGCATGAAGTCCAATTGGGAAATGATACAGGTACATGACTTATTTACTCTTTGCACACAAACATTTTACTGACAGCATATTCACACAGGCCGCTATATAGTTCTGCCTACATCCTTCATTGGTGGACCACGTGACATGAAGGCAAGGTTTCAGGATGCCATGGCTTTAGTTCAGTCCATGGGAAAGCCCAACCTCTTTATAACCGTCACCTGCAACCCAGAATGGCCTGAGATCAAGGATAATTTGCTTCTAGGTCAGTTAGCACAAGACCGACCTGATTTAACAGCTCACATATTCAATGCACACTTGAAGAAAATCTGTGATGAACTGTTCAAGCAGGGTATTTTTGGGAAACCCTTGGGTTGCACCCACGTCATTGAATTTCAGAAGAGGGGGCTACCCCATGCCCACATATTACTTATTCTTGATCCAAATGACATACCACAGACAACCCATGAGATTTATCAATTGGTCAAAGCTGACATCCATGAAGATCCACTATCACAGCCATCACTTTACAAATCAGTCACTCACCACATGATTCATGGCCCCTGCGGACCATACAACCCAAATGCCCCATGTATGGTTGATGGAGTTTGTTCAAAGAGATTTCCAAAGCCTTCCTGTGATGAAACTGTCATCACTGAAAATTCATACCCACAATATTGGAGAAGGCCAGGTCAAGCTGTGACAATAAGGAGGGGAAACTCTGATTTACTCATTGACAACAGATGGGTTGTTCCATATATTCCCTACCTATCTGCAAAGGAACAATGCCACATCAATGTGGAGATCTGTGCAGAGATTTCAGCTGTCAAATATCTGTACAAACATGTTTACAAGGGGCATGACAAGATTGTCTTGGATGTGGGCAGAAGTTTTGATGAAGTCAACCGATTCCGTGATTCCCGCTGGATTGAAGCTCCAGAGGCATGCTGGTGTATATCCTCTTTCAAGTTATCAGCAACATATCCTTCTGTGAACCGCTTGGATATAAAACTACCCAACCAGCATAATATTATGTTTTCACAAGATGAGCACCTGCATGAGTTAATTGAAAGAGGTGCTAACACCAGAAAAATGCTTACAGCATTCTTTGAAAGAAATCAGATTGATTCAGATGCTTGACTTCTGAAATATGCAGACTCCCCTCAACACTATACATGGCATCCAAAGTGCAAGGAATGGAGACCACACCAATGTGGTTATGCAATAGGAAGAATATATGCAGTTTACCCCTCAGATCCAGAAAGATGGCATATGAGGTTGCTCCTGAATAATGTAACAGGCCCTACTTCTTTTGAGGATCTCCGCACATTTCAGGGTCAGCTGTATCCCAGCTTTTGAGTGGCAGCGTTGGCTTGAGGTCTTTTGCAAAATGATAACTACTTGGAACATACAATGTAAGAAGCAAATGTCCACATGTCACCATATCACTTGAGAAAATTATTTGGAATCCTTTTAGCAGCATGTCAACCCTCAGACCCCCTGAGGTTGTGGAATTTTTCTTTCAATTGGACGCTTGAAGACTGGGTTCATCAAGGCTATTGGGATGATTCATGGATGACAAAACCATTGTTTAAAAAGAGGTTCTCTCACGTGTTCATTCACAGTGATATATTTTTGTTTGTTGCTATTTGGCCTGTTTTTTTACTTTTTCATTTTCATTTTCATTTTCATTTTCATTTTCATTTTCATTTTCATTTTCATTTTCATTTTCATTTTCATTTTCATTTTCATTTTCATTTTCATTTTCATTTTCATTTTCATTTTCATTTTCATTTTCATTTTCATTTTCATTTTCATTTTCATTTTCATTTTCATTTTCATTTTCATTTTCATTTTCATTTTCATTTTCATTTTCATTTTCATTTTCATTTTCATTTTCATTTTCATTTTCATTTTCATTTTCATTTTCATTTTCATTTTCATTTTCATTTTCATTTGCATTTTCATTTTCATTTTCATTTGCTTTTTTCAATTGGAATTTATGTAATTACACCATATTTATTTTTGGTAATTTTCCCCCTCCAAAAAAAAAACACCCACTCTAAATAAAATTCACCTTGAATCCCCAAATTTGGGGGCTTTGCCCTTTTTATTGATAAAAATAAGAGGTGTTTTTTTTAATTGGTCATGAGTGTGGTTTGAAAAAAATTTCTTGTGCTCAAGGATATAACATCTGATCAGCTTTTATTTAACTGCTGGACTATGAGAAAACTTCCTGAAATTTTCATGTCTAGCATCTCTTGTCATCCTAATATCAAAATAACAAATAATAATAATAATAAATATCAAGAAAAATTACTATTATTCAAGCTTGCAGTTTTCAAGTATTACAAAGTAATATCTTGGTGGCTGAAATTCTGCTACCTCTGCTTCAAAACTGCTACATTAACTTCTATGTAGCTTTAGCTAGCTTTTGGAATTAGCACTAAGAACACTACAGTATCAGTTTTTCTCCCAAAGAATTTTTTGTGTTAGATAACTAAATACCCCTGCTAACATTAGCTTTTTTTCTAGTGTATCTTAAAAGACTCAAGGTAGGATAAGCTACTGCTCATGTTAGTGTAGCTGTCCCACCATTGGCTATGCTGATAAGGATAACATTATCTAAGTGTGTGTTAATTTACCAGTATTATTCTATTGAATGAATTGGTCCATGATGTGATTTGCTATACATAAATCTCATGAGGTCCTGGGGAAATAAAAAATACCAATGTTCCCATTGAATCATAGTTGAATGGTAATAAATTAGAGAAGAATTCAAATCAAATTTCTGGAACCTCCCACCAAGGACCCCTGGAATATAACAGGAAGCAAATTGACTACCCTTAGCTTGGATACTCAGCATGTTCCCCCACTACCACATTTGCAATTGCTCTGAATATTATCCTCCTAATTTTAGGTTAGGCTTATTCTCTTTTTATTCAAACCACCTTCTTTTACTGAAATAAGTCTCAAGTTACCTTAGAATTCCCCATCCTTGGAATTTATCTGTTACTTACAAATAGTTTCCGCAGCACTACCACCTATGATAGTAGCCATTCAGCTGAAGTGCTTTCCAGTTGCTTAATAAAGACAAAAGACAGACAAAAATACAATTTTAGCTGTTACTATTCTCCAATTGACTGGTCTGTGTATCAGAACTAAAAGAAAAAGAAGGTTTAGGTTAACTTCTGTGCATATTTTAGAACTATAGAGGAAAAAATATTTATCATTACCTTGATAAAATTTCATCACAGAGATAGTGCCTGGATTTTTTCTAGACATTAAGCCAGAGTGTCATACATATAGCTGCCATATTTGGCCTCAGAAGGTATCTCTGGATATGTATGAAACACTGGCTTAATTTCTATAAAAAGCCAGGTACTATCACTGTGCTGCAAGGTTATCTGAATAATAATTACTATTATTCTCTCTATAGTGTCCAAACTATGCACAGAGGATAACCTAAACTCCTTTTTAATTGCTTATTTGGTATACAAATTAGTCAATCAGGAGAAGACTAACAGCTAGCCTTATAGGTTTGGCTATCTTTTCTGTCTTTTTGAGAGATAAGTAACAATAAAATTGTTACAAGAAGCTGGCAAGCACTTGAGCTGATTGGCTACTGTCAGAGGTGGTAGTCTTGCAGCAACTGCTTTATAAGGAGTAAGATGGGGAGGTTCTAAGGTAGCTTGATAACTAGTCCAGTAAACAAGGTGGGTTGGATAATAAGGGTATAACACTACTCTAAAAGTAGGAGGAGAATATTCAGGGTACTTACTAATGTGGTACTGGGGAATATTCTGGGGATCCAATCCAAGGCCAGGAAATGGCCTCCTTTTATATTCTATAGGTCTTCAGGGGAAGGTTCTAGAATGTTGTTGTATATTCTGCTCTAATGTATTACAATTCAAATGCACTATGATGCAATGGGAATTGTATTTAATTGAGCACAGTATTTTCTATGTTCCCATGACCTCATGAAATGTATGTATAACCAATCACATCATGGGCTAATTTATTTAATAGAACAATACTGGGAAATTACCATGCACTTAGTTAATTTCTTTCTTATTAGCATCATTTTCTTATTATTATATTTATGCAAATAATCTTATTGTCTCTCAGCTTTTATGAAAATGATTTCTAATCCATAATTTATACTTTTTATTCCCTTTTTCTTCAATTATCTTTATTATATGATAAATTACTAGAAGGAGTAGGAATTTAGTGGTGGTTTGAGTGAGCTACCCCACTTAATTTTACATTCTGAGTTGATTGATGTAGTAATATTGCATGATATATTATTATTTACAGTAGTAATACATTAATTTTGTTGTATTTTATAGTTTAGTCAGTTCTTAGGATACTCTGGAGTATCTCTAGGGCTGAAAACTATGTAACAAGAAACCAATACAGTAACCTCTATGTGTGTAATAATACAATCCAGTATTGGTAAGTAAAGGACTGGAGTTTGGGTGTGGCAGAGCTTGGACTAAGTATATGATAATTAGATTTAGACCAGTTATGAGTTGGTATATCAATTCTCACAAGGTTAGGTTATGGATCTAAGTAAATCTACACCAGGAAATAAAAACAATCACTTTTATACAAGCCACCTTAGAAAGTAAAAATAAGCCTTTTCACTTTGGAATTTCACTTGTAAACAAGTGATAATTGTGTTTTCCTGTTGATATTTTTTCATTATCTTTTCTCTTGCTCTCATGAGTTCAAGGCAGAGGTGAGGACAGGTAGAGGGGTACATAATAGGAAGCCTGAGCTCTGTGTGAGCAGAATTTACAAATTTCTAGATCTAGAAAACTGGCCCTCTTTTCAATGGCAAGAGGCCTATTTTCAAAATTAAATTATCACACTGTCATGGATGGAACCAGATTATGGATTGTAAACCAGAATTAAAATTTTATCACACTGACGGTTTTTCAACAAAATTTTCACAGTGGAAACTTAAGTAGTCATGAGAAAATTAGCAGATCATTATCTGAAACTTTTAGACTGTCTCAGCCATCCTGTGGTTCAAGCCAAACTGATAATTTTCCACAATCTTCTTTTTTATGGAAGCAATATAAACAAATATACTGGAAATTTTGAAGCCAAGATATAAAATTAAAGATAGAAATAAAGAATAGGAATTGAATTCTGCTATTTCAGAGCATTTTGTAGCTAATTTAAGTGCAATATTAAATATCAGTGGTGTTCCCATAGTGATTTTGTGTTGTAATTACCTTCTTATGTGTAAACTACTTCTTAGTCTGGATCCAATTCCTGGATCTATCCAGCTAGGGACTGGATAAAGCATAGCATAAGCCTTAAAAGGCAGGGACAGATGAACCTGTGGGGGATTGTTTTTTTTCTTTTTTCCTTTTTTTTGGGGGGGGGGGCTTTCCCCTGAATTTTTGGATAGGGAACCCATTTATGAACTATGATGTAGATAATTGTGTGCCTAACCAGACAACCATTTTTACATACCTTTTATGCTGTAATTAGCATCTCTTTTTTCATTCTTACAACTGAAAAATACCAAGAAGGTAGGCTATCTATTCTTGGTGTTTTTCTTTGTTGAGTGTTTTGCCTCTATTGCTTTCAAAGTCCTACATTGAGGGAGGTTAAGATCCACAGAAAAGTCTTCAAATACATGGTTCCCTGATTTAAGTATTGAGGTTAAGAGATTTCATTTATGAGTAATAAAAAAAATTATACAGCAGTGGCAGAATAGGGATACCTCTCAAACATTTATAGGTATAAATCTTGCTGGTAAAGGAACCCTTGCACAGGAACTGGCTAGCTTGGACTGCATGTGCTCTCAATGCTAAGTGGGGCTGGACTCCTGGAAGCTGAAATGGTTCACAATTGAACTTCAGAGCAATCAGTTATATGGCTATGCTCACTAAAAATCACATACAATTTCACCAGAGTTTTGGCAACATGTAAGTCAACTTGTGCAGCAATCAAAGTTTACCATTTTGATCATAAACAGCAAAATTGGCTTCAAAATAGCATTGTGAATCCCCCTATCTATGTACGTGTGTTTGATTATGGAATACTCGATGTCCTCAGGTGTATGTATCTTTGGAACACCCTTGTTCCTTATACAATTTACATCCAATCAGAACCAAAGCCACAACATGTTTTTGAGACGTGAGCCGAGTGATGCGGGCACCACAGCAACTTGCGGCGCGCGGGCATACAATACATATCCCACCGAGGACACTGAGCACCGGGCTGCCGCACAACCTGGGAAAGTAGAAGATCCACCTGGAGATTTTGAAACACATCAAGGTAGATCAGAAATTTTCATTTTCCTCTTTACCAACTTCCCGATACATTTGTACATTCAGTAATTGAATTACTGCTTCTTTGCCACCGCGAAAACCCCAACTCGAACACGGATTTCTCCTTCCGGGTCCAAACAACCATCTTTCTACTACCAGCCGATGCGCACTCAGAAATACTTTCAAGCGGTCGTTACGCCTCATCCACTCCCCCCACAAGGCTCTCGTGAAGCTCTGGTATCGGGCCATGATGGTTGGTGCTGGGACTCATCGCCGCCGTACTGGGATGGCCAGGATTTCTCCCGGTGTGCTCGTCTGAAATACTTAATCGGCGAGCCAGCTCTGGTTCTTGTCTTCCTGCTGGGCGGTTCATTCATCCTGCCGTATCTTCCCCGTTTATGGGAGCGTATATGGTGCAAGAACAATGGGGGGCCATCAACGAAGAGGTCCGTCGCCACCTACGAAGCAGCTCCTCAAGTTACTCGTAAAGACCCAGATTTGAATGGACCTCAGGCAGTCTCTCAAGCTGAAGATCAGATTATTGCTATCGAAGTTATGCGCGAGGGCGGATTGGGAATAGATGAACAAGACCGTCAAAAGCTTCTCCGAGTCCACAACCTTCCTTGCCCACCAAACATCCACCGGGACTCTTGCGTCGAGCCTACAAGCTATTCCTCCGCCTTAGCTCAATCGTGGAAGGAATTCTCCATCACCGCCTGTACCGTTGGAATGCTTTTCACCGCCGTCGCACGTTACTTCATCTCAACTGATAGCGACTTAGGATCACATTGGCTCCTGGTCCCCATCATACTCTGGTTGTCTGTATCAGTGATATCAACCATGAAACTTTTTATTCAAATTCAATCAAAAATTCGCAACAAGCCCCATCCTGACCCGAAATATTTTTGGCTAGAATATCGTACGGTGCCTATTTATCTAGTCAGCTTGCCACTCGAGCTGCTCGACACCCGCAGTATCCTTCTTCAACATCTGGCCGGGCAGCATAACGCTGAAGCAACATTCCAACTCATGGTGATTCGGTTGTTGACCCTTACGTTTTTAATCCTTGCAAATGTGCTCGAAGTAATTACACCAAGGCCCACGACACTGCTCCCAGGCGCATCCAAGAATCCGAGCTTGACGATTGCCGCTGAGCCTGACATCCAACGTCCTGGTCCATTAGAGCCTGGGCGCTCGTTGTTGTCTTTGGCCTACTTCATTCACACCGATTCTTATCTGTGGCGCCATAAAAATTCGACAGCAGTCGAAGAATCTATTCCAGATGTACGTGTTGACGACAAGTCTGCGGCTGTTTTGTTTCGTTGGAAGAAAGATCAAGATGAATACGAAATAGAAAACATCAAGCCAAGCTTCTTGCGTGCACTGTCCTGGCACTTCAGGAATATCCTTTTGAGTCAACAACTCTTCGCTTACTTCAATGCGGTTGGATCCTTATTACCTCCGTTTTTCTTGCAACGTATTATCGGTTACATCTCATCGAAATCAAGCGAAAATCCTCAACCGGTTCACGTGGCATTCCTATATGCTTTTGGGATGCTTGCAACTCAAGTGTTTTTGGCTTTTTCACAATCTGCTGTTAGTTACTATTTTCATTTCACTCACTCATGCACAATTAAAAAGAAATGCCAAAATCGCCAAATGTTTACTGTTTTTTATATCCCCAGAGTCTGATGATCGGCCGGCGTCTCTCGGTTCGCTTGAGGGCCTTGTTGATTACTCTTATATTCACGAAATCCCTTCGACGAACTGGTGTGAACCCGAAAGTCTCAGAGGTTACAGACTCGAGTGATGATGGATCATCGTCAACTGACAGCAAATCGCCATCGAAGGAGGATCCAGAGGCCAGTGCGTCCACAGGAAAAATTGCAAACCTCGTCTCTAACGATGTTGCCAGCTTGGCTGAAATTGGTGCATACCTACAGTCAGTGACACTAGTTCCTAGTCTGATGGATTCGATCCTGACCGTTCATCTTCCCCAGTTTCCTCTGGCCCGAAAGCGCCATTCAGATTATCCTAGCGGGTATATATCTTTATGTTCTCCTGGGTTACAGTGCATTGGCAGGAATGTTTTGCATAGTCATTGCCGTACCTATTCAGAGCTATTTGACTGCTCTTTGGGCCAGTAAGCATGTCACATCGCCCTAACACAACAAGAGATAGCTCACGTTCCTTTTCGCGTGGCTTTCGCAGGATATCAAGACATGTTAATGGCAGCAGCAGATAAACGATTAGGCTTGGCCACTGAGGTGATCAACAATATCAAAGTGGTTAAATTTTTTGCCTGGGTAGGCAAGTCCCTAAATCTGTATGGCGAAGCCACCACTAGATCCAGAAGGGAATCTGACAAATTTGGAGGTGTCTTTTACATCAAAAGGAATCAAACTTTTTACAAAAGATGCAAGTTTTACGGGAAGCAGAATTGGCTATGTTGTTCAAGCGTCTCTTAGTCACCATCGCCGAATCCACAGTATCGTTTTCTGTACCAATTTTTGTTAGCATTGTGACGTTTTACACGCACACCAAGGTTTTCGGTAAATCATTAACCGCAGAAGAGGCTTTCACCGCCTTGGCCTTATTCAATGTCTTCAGGTTTCCACTTTCCGTCCTGGTTGGGGTGCGTCATGTTTTGTACTCAATTGGACATTGTAAATCACTGACTTAAGATTGGTTTTATGGTTCACCCGGTAGATGATTTCTGGACTCTTGCAATCTTATGTTTCTTTGAAGCGAATCGAAAGCTTCTTGAATGAAAAGGAGACAGAAAAGTACTCGACTTTATCTGTGCCCCGACCTGAAGCAGGTGATCCACTCGTCGGTTTCAAGAATGCTACTTTCACCTACGACGCGAAGCAGGAAGGCGCAGGCCCCATTATCGAGTCCTCGACATTCAAGTTAAGTGGGCTTGACTTTGGTTTCCCAGAAGGAAAACTCAGTTTGATTATAGGACGAGGTAAGTTTTTCTTTTCTGCAATGGTACTGTCTTTAATCTGACTTCCATGAACCCTGCATCCGGACATTCTTGTAGTTGGCAGTGTGAGTCAAAACTCTGCACAAATAGTTTATGGAAGCCATTTATTGATCCATCATTACAGGGGAAAGGTACCCTTCTTCTGTCACTCCTTGGAGAAACTACCAAGCTTAGCGGCGAGGCATTCCTACCTTCACCCGTGTCGAGAGCCTGGGGGTTGGATCCAGACGTTCAACTCACCGATACTACCGCGTACTGCCCCCAACAGGCGTGGCTTTTGTCCGATTCGATACGCAATAACATTCTCTACGGTAGTGTGATGTAGGCCTGTGCAAAGTTGTCTATCATTCACCCCTTTTATTTTCGCTGAACCGCGACTCTAAAACACCGAACACAGGAATCGCTCGAGATACACCCAAGTCCTCAAGGCTTGTGCACTAGCTTCCGATCTCACAACATTTACTGATGGCGACTTGACTGAAATTGGTGACAAAGGTATGTTATTAGCAGATGCTTGGCCTAGCTTTTTGCTGAATGAGTTTTTTGTTTAGGTACGGTACTGAGTGGAGGCCAGAAAGCTAGGATTTCTTTAGCTCGGGCGTGAGTGCTACGCATGCACTGTGCACACTGGTTTGCGAAGTTATTGATTCCATTGATCTTCCAGGTTATATTCTCCCGCCAAAGTACTATTGTTGGACGATGTTTTGAGCGCTGTGGATTCTCATACCGCTCAGCATTTATTTAACCATGTGTTGAATGGCCCCCTGATGCGGGATCGCACATGTATACTAGGTGATTAGTTTCGCCCTCTACTTTTACCGTATGCGAACCCTTATTAATGCTTTCTCTCTTCTTTTCTCAGTCACGCACGCCGTCGACTTGTGCATGCCAGCTGCATCCTTTGTTGTTTCCTTGGATCGAGGGCAAGTTGTATACGCGGGAGACCCCTCACTGTCCAAGCTCGCTTCTGCCTTGGTTACTGTATCGCAGAACACCGAAGTTGAAAGTAACACAAGTGCCACTGTCGAGACTAGCCCTGAGCTTACCATCGAGACCCTCGCGGCACCTGTTCTCAACGATGACGACGCAGTAGTCGAAATTAAAACGCGGGCAACGCAAAGATTGGTCGAAGAAGAACATCAAGCCGTCGGTGCAGTCAGCTTGACAACTTACAAGTTCGTGCAGGTTATCATTCCAGATTTACAAAAGTATTGATCGGGTTTGTTTGTTGCAGATTATATTACGATTGTTTAGGAGGCTTGATGCCCCTCTTTAACACTTTCATCTTGTTCATTTTGGCGGAAATAGGCAACGTTCTATCAACATGGGTTCTCAAGCAATGGGCCGAGAGTAATCAGACGTCCCCTGGTCTGATGAATTCAATATCTTACAGTTTACTCAACTCTTCAAATGTCGTTACTTCTACCAAGATATCATCAACAAGCCCGGAACTGTTATATTTTCACTCCGATTCTTTGTCAGAAAAGGACCCAAGCCGAGAAGCCCGTTTAGATCGTTACATTCTGTTATATCTACTCACTGGTCTATTTGCGCTGGCCTTTGAGCTCATCAGAGAGACTTATTTCACCTGCCGAAGCATCATCGCTGGCCGTAAAATCTACGAACGTCTAATTAGAAGTCTTCTCAACGCTCAAGGTAAGCTTTGCAAACAACATATATCCTAAGAAGATGTTGATTGGTTCGTGTTTTTCAAGTACGATTTTTTGACACGGTACCCATGGGCCGGGTACTCAATCGACTGTCCACTGATGTCCGCACTGTTGACCGAGACTTGGCTGATGCGCTCATTTACATGGCGGAGGATGTTTTGGGAGCAATAGCTATTCTAATCGTCGTGGTTGCAGTGCTGCCGATGGGATTCCTTTTTTCCACCATGGGGGCTTGTTTGATCTACGTCGCGATCGGCTATTTATACCTGTCGTCCACGAGAGAAATCAAGCGTTCCGAGTCGACATCTCGTTCCCCGGTGATCTCTTTGTGTACGGAATGTGAGCAATTTAGTCTGCGGTATACGAAGTCTTCCCCCCTCATCCCTTTTGCTTTCAGGTTTGGGTGGAGTCACGTCAATCAGGGCTTATGGCGACATTGGGCGTTACACTCAGCAAATGTTCAAACTGATCGACGCGTACAACCGTCCTTTCTTCATGCTATGGATGTGCAATAGATGGCTTTCTTGTCGAATTGATACTGTGAGTTAAAGGAAGAAAATCCTTCAGTGGTATCCCGTGTAGTTGAAACGCCCTTTTAACCCTGGAACGTGTCCTTTTAACCCTTGTAGGCTGCCGCACTTTTTACTTTCCTGGTAGTCATTTATATGATCCAAAGTGACATGCCGGCAGCCTTGTCCGGGTTTGCGTTATCGTATGTGATCACTCTCAACACCAAAACGTAAGATTGGCACCATTTTTGTTTTGGAAACCATGTCACGTTGTCATTCATGCGCGTCTTCTATTCCTCAGCTTGTGGATCGTCAGATGGTGGAGCGTAAATGTATGTACACACTTTTACCCACATAATCTGTGATTTTTACTAACTAAACCGTTGCATCACATTCAGGAAATAAACTTCAATTCTGTGGGTGACATGTGTTTCATACCACAAGCTTCCCAAATTAATCTCATGTCCCTCCTCTGATGATGAAGATGGAGCGAATCCATGAGTATCTTGGTATTGACCAAGAACCTAAGAATGGGATTCCGCCACCCGCTGCCTGGCCTTCAAAACAAGGAACCATCGAAGTTGAAGGCCTGACAGCCAGGTATGCACCTCATTTGCCACCCGTCCTCAAATCGGTCAGCTTTAGTGTCAAAGCCGGCGAGAAGATTGGTGAGTCTGTACAATCTCTAGATGTTTAGCTTCCAATTGCCTGTTTGGCTAAACAACTGACGATGCCCCGTCTTTGTTGGAAATAGGTATTTGTGGTCGGACCGGCAGTGGGAAAAGCACATTAGCCCTGAGCTTCTTCCGATTCATTGAAGCCGAGTCCGGCAGAATAGTGATTGATGGGCTTGATATATCAAAACTAGATCTGAGCTCTTTAAGAGGTAGACTGACTATCATTCCGCAGGAGAGCGTGTTGTTTTCTGCGTGAGTCACTGCGTCTCACAAGATGACGACTACGACTGACTTGCTGTGTTTTTTTTGTTTTTGTTTATTTATTTATTTATTTATTTTTTTTGGGGGGGGGATAACAGGACAATTCGATGGAACTTGGATCCATTCTCAGAACATGATGATAGCCGAAGTAAGTCACAAATCTGAAATTGATCGGTATCCACGTGAGCCGCGGCATTGATAGTACTTTCTTGGATGTCAGTTTGGGATGCTCTGCGTCGAGTTGGAATGGCTGCCCCTTCATTTGAAATCCCGTCAAATGGTAGGAACGCCACAAACCCTCCCTCTGAGACCAGTTCGAGAGGTCAAGATTTACAGTTCATCACAAGCCTAGACATGGAGGTTAAAGAAGGTGGGAAGAACTTTAGTACAGGTACGTCCCACTTGTGTCTTGCTTCGTCTGTCATACCGGATGTGGTAAATGAAACCAAGCATGTCACTACCCCTTTCTGGCTATAGGTCAACGTCAGCTCTTGGCGATCGCCCGTGCCATCCTGAAATTGGAAAACTCGGCTTTGCTAATTTTGGACGAGTCGACCGCAAGTCTGGGTGAGCTCATTCTTTGTGGTATCGCAGTTAAATCATCACCGTTCTGATGAGTTACATTTTTATGAATTTTATCCATCTCAACGTGCCAGATGCTGAATCAGACGAAAAGATCCAAGCCACCATCCGATCAGAAATGGGCAATTCGACAATTTTATGCATTGCTCATAGGCTGAAAACAATCATTGACTACGACAAAGTATTGGTTTTATCAGATGGGGAAGTCCTAGAATTTGATGAACCTTGGAAGCTATTACTGGATGATGATGAAAGCGAAGACGTCAAGAAACCTTCCGCATTCAAGGAGCTTTGCTTAAAGTCCGGTCATTACGATGAACTCAAACAAGCCGCGTTGCAGGCTAAAACCCTCCGGTCTAAGTCTCATTAAACTTTCTTTTCGTGATTCATGGATCAAATTTCCCGGCTGTCTGCCCTTTCTTTCTTCTTCAAATGGTTGATATATATTTTACGATATTCATACGCAACGCATGGTTTCTAGTTCCTTTGATGTTCACTCATTTTGTCTTAAATCGTTCATATACAGTTATAATAGATTGTTTTTTCTTCTTCCGTTTGTTTTTTTCAAAGCGTTGTCATCCAATCTACCATCGTTTTCTCTATCTTTATCTTCGCCAATCCCCTTTCCCATATCAATTAATTGGCAAGAGAACAAAACAGGTCGGATTTTCAGCTAAGCGTCGAGGAAATTCTGTTTTTTTCTTTACATTCTCATGTTTCTCTTGATGATTGCTTTTTGTGGATACATGATTATTTTAGTCAGACTTCTTACTGCTCCTTACTATCACCTTGATCTGATTTCTTCTGTTGGTCCAGAGGAAGTCAACCCTCTTCCTTGCCTTATATTAAGCTGGCCAAAGTCCTCAAGTTAACATTGAAACCACAAACGGTGTCCGAGTTGACCTGAGAGGAGTTTTTGTGTTTTGTCTCAGGTCAACTGTTTTTTCTTGACTTGACCTGAGGTCCAACCGTGCCTCTACTTGCTGTTGTTGCGCAGTCTGTTTCTTGTGTGGGGAGCTCCTCCCCATTAGTGACATGTCTCTGAGAGTTGCAGTCTTTAGCTTCTCTGTATGCTGGCTGTGCTAGCAGCACAGCTCTTTCTGCTCTGTCTGCTGGTTGTACTGTCTGGACTAGCAGCCTGCTGACATATGCCAATAGAACTATTGTCTCTCAGCTTTTATGAAAATGTTTTTAATCCATATCTTATATGTTTTATCCATATCTTACTAAGTACCTCTGAGTTCTGATAAAGTACTAGCAGGAGTAGGAATTTGGTGGTGTTTTGGGTGAGGTACCCCACCTCACTTTATAATAAAAGTTGATTTATCAACTAATGTTACACTTAAAAATGGTGTTCAGCCCACACACCGCTTTTTTATACAAATAAAAAGGGTGTGTGAACTGCATTCCCCTAATATATTCATAGGTATGGGCTGTCAGCCTTAGTGCCAGCACAGGTGACCTAAAGTCTGTCTTATCTTGTTCTTTAAGTCAAAACTGTCTCATATTGTTTTAAAATCAGATTTTATTGTTGTTTTGACTTCAGATTCAGATTCTTCATCAAATTTTAACCTTAGTGTTGAACACTCTGTAATTGCTCAACTCCTTCATGGAGTAATTAAATAAATAATTCTACACTACAGCTGGCTGGGAAAGTGAAACAAGGCCAGCCAACCACATCTATCCCCCGTTGCAGGTAGGATACACAAACTCAAGACACTCAGAACCACTACCTCAGGAAACCAAGGATTCAACCAAGTTACAGCTCACCACTCTAACCAACAAAAGGCCTCTTTCACCCATTACTTCAAGTATTGTCAGTCAGTCCCCTTTTTGAACCTTGCTTCTCTGACAGTAGTCCTTCTCTGTCTTCCCCTCCTTTTCCCTCTTTCCCTTTCCTTCAGTCCTCAGATAAAATGAAGCTTCAATCATCAGATCAAATCAAGCTTAAATCATCAGATCAGATCAATCATAATCAACTCAATCCATAAGCTTCACTTCAATTCTTTTTCTGTGGTTTTTCCTTGAAACAAACTGCATAGGTTTCCCTCTAAAAAACCTTGACTATCCAGCTTGATCATAGTCTAAAAAACTGGGCTGATTAGACTTTGTCTTCTCAGATACCTTCCTTGTTTCCATTGTGTGAAGAGGCTGTTGTATTTCTCAAAGTCTCTGGCACAGCTTTCCAACTTTGCCAGGTTGTTGATTATGATTAATAAGAGCACTCAAATCATTCACATCAAATATTCATTAAAATCATCACTTCCTTTCCTTCCCTCTTCTTCTTTTATTCCTTAACAGTTGTTTTCTTTATCCCTTGAAATACAACTGTTGCCCCCCATTCTTGTGTCCTGTTGTCACTTTAGAGACCCAGGCTCACATAGGCTAACCCATACCTATACATGTGGGTGCACGCCCCTTCCTGTATGGGCACTCTGATGCCCCAAAAAGGGTGTGCCCCTGGTATGGATGTGCAGCCAGTTCCTGGGGTGGGCCTGGGTATGCAGCCAAGGGTCTGCATTTATCAACCCCCATAATTTTTCTAACAAGAAAATCCAGCTGTTTCAGAAAATAATTTATAAAAAAGGTCAGTTCATATTCAAAAGGAAAAAACACTAGCTGCTTTGGTTATATCATTCACCTCATTACAAAAGATTCTAATTAGTACCTGATTTATTCTTGTTTTTATCCCTTTGAGATTTGCTTTCAACTTCATCACCATTTGTCCCATCATCATTTTCAAGGTCCAGCTCATCCATCCATGTCAAATCCATCAGTTTCAATTACACGTTCTTCCTCCTTGTTGTGTTTGTTAAGGACTCTCTCTTTGACCATCACTTGTACTTCTTTGATTTCTATAGATTCTTTTCCTTCCCCAAAGATTGGATCTATTTTTGTTGAATAGGGGAAAGTCCCAAGGAAAGAATTTTTTCAAGTTGAGGAGGAGAGGAGGGGCTTCAAGACCAAGTTCTTTGTATGCAGCAGTAACAACCAGAGCCATTTTATGAAAAAAAGCACTTGATATTCATTGTCTTGACCACTAGGTTAGCCCAACATCTTTGTGAACAAATTTTCCATTTGAGGCTGTAGGTTCAATTCCCATTCATGGGAAGCTATGCTCCACTATCTTTTAGATGAGCAAGAATTTGTTTTTCTTCTTAGCTTCTAGGGTAGTACAGCTTGGCTTTGGAGGAGTTACACTGCTTCGGGAAAGAGCTATTGTTAGCATGAAGCAAATTATGCTACTTGCTATTGTAGCCATTATTGTTCAAAGCCAATGCTAAAAATTATCTGCGGAGAAACATTCTCTGCTATGCTTCCTGTTAGTGTAGCTAACACTGCAAGAAAAACTGGATCAAATGGAAGCAGTTGAAATTCAGCATGCTCCAACCAAGCTACCATTGTATCTCCACCCATTTACATATGCAGCAGTTTGGGCACAGTAACTGTGCATTGAAGGTTGGTTGATTCACCCTTTGAAAAATGTTGGTGTAACACCACTAGCATCCTTAGAGTTTCCACATGTCAACTGCAGGCTGTTGAGCCAGTTTGTTTTCAGTGTAATTGTAGCTTAATCTAAAGCTACAGAATTTAAATTTAAAATTTTGGCTGCTTGCTACACTAACATTCACTGGTCAAGAAGCATAGTTTAGTGTAGCTTCACAGTGTTGGAATCACTTGATTCTTCTTATATTTATGCAAATATAACTATATTGTCTCTCAGCTTTGATGAAAATAGTTTTTAAGCAATATCTGGTATGATTATCCTTTTTTCTACCAAGAACCTTTTTGAGTTATGATCAATAGGGGGTATCAAATAAAACTGAATCCATAATTATCTAATCAAAAGTTTTCACCAAATCCACAATTATGAAACCAGTCAATAAAAATTCTAAATAATTCAATTATTTGCACTAGATGTGTCAAGTATCAACAACAAAAACCCCAATATAATTACAAAAACCAATATCCTCCACAATTCAACCAATCACAAATCAGGATTCAACCTTGCCAAAAAACAACCCCAATACAACCAATAATCCTCCACAATTCAACCCCAACCAACAATCAATCCTTCCCAATAAAACTCCACCCAATCACAACCCACAGATTTATTCTTCAGTTTTACTCAAAACTTGGTAAGTTTTGTTGATTATAAAATTGCTCCTGAAATTGTTTTTAATCCATCATACCCTGATCCCTGAAAAATGCCTCTCAAAAAAAATAAAAAATTACCACTGGAAAAGTGAGACCAAATAAGTCAGCAAGCAGGAAGAAACCCACCAAGAAGCAAGCACAACATGTCTCTGAAAATGATACAACAAAAAAACCTACTGCTCACCTAAAGAAGGATGAATTCCTCATAATCATCAACTGGCTCAAAATCCAAAAGAATTATGATTTGTGCTTTGGAACTGGGAAGGCACCGGTGGTTGGAAGGCCAGCCAAAGGGAATGTTAATGAATTTGAGCTTATGGAAATCAATCCCCTTCACAAATAAATCTAACCCCCAGGCAGATGAAATATTGTTTTAACAGCTACAAGGACAAGTACAAGAAAACACATACCCAATCCCTGGCTTTGGACTCACCAATGAAGACCAATTGGCTATTGAAAAGAAGCTTTAAAAAATGTTTCTGAAGAGAAGTTTGACAAAATGTGTCCACATTTCCATGCTATGCATCAGCTGATGGGGAAGAAACCGTTTGTGACTCCATTGTACAAAGTTGATGCTCAAAAAAGGGATGAGAGCTCTGACTCTTCTGGTCCCAAGGACAAAAACTGGGAAAAAAATGTTGAGAAAGATGACTCAGATAATGTATCTGTGGATTCCAACAACTCTAGGGCTCCAGTTGTTTCACTTTCTTTTTTGATAATTGATAATATATTCAATATTTTTTTTATGTGATGACTTAGTCAGCAATCTTGCAAACTTTCGAAACCGGTGAGAATTGGTCTGAAGGAGGCAAGGGCGGTGAAGAGGTGTGTTTGAATTTCTTTTGATTACTTATGCAATTTTTTCTTCAAACCATTCACCTTGCCACTAAATAATTTAGGAAGGAGTTGGACCAGCCGGTGTCTGTGACAATCCATCAGATGAAAATGAAGTGGCAATCCTAGTTTGTTATTTGATGAATTAATCACTGGTTTTTTGATTCCTTAGCCAAAGCCCCATTTGTTCCCATGTTTGACATTAGCAAGGACAGGAATCAATTATTTGTCCTAGTGGAAAGGCTAAATCATCTAAGTGCTATTGAAGGGCTGTGAATTCCCTCACTGCCAAAGAAAGGGCCCTTTACACAAGTGATTCAGATGATTACTTTCCATCTGAATTTTGAGAAGATACTCAGTCACCCTGCAAGAAGAAGAAAAACAAATTGTGCACCATAACAACACTGCATTTGATTCTCCTGCAAATTCAAATAAACTGTTGTGAACTCAAACACCCAAGGATAAGCAAAGGGCATCAAACAGTGCCAATATCAATACTACAAGCCAATCAACCTCAGGGCCCAATACACCCAATCCTTTATCACAATATGAAGAGTATGCTTTGAAGAAGGCCAGTTGGAATGGTAATCCTTCCTCTGATATTATTTCACTGATGTGATTTTCCAAATTGATTCTTTATTAGGAAAGGCCAAAGTGGCTTGTGAAAGCCTCAGTTTTGAGATGATGAAGTTTGAACAACAGTTTATCAAAGATAATAAGGGGGTTGAGTCAGAGGAAAAAAAATCAACCACTCATTGGAGCTTGAGAAGAAGTGGGATCATGGAATTAAATTAGAGGAAAAGAAGTGGGAACATGGAATAAAATTAGAAAAGAGGAAATTGGAATGGGAAATGGAGGAGAAGTATAAGGACCAAAGGTTTGAGATAGCCATGTTGAGATTTTTGGCTTGTCAGGAGCACATTGGTAAGAAGTATGAACTGGCAACTCAATGTGTGGCTCATGGGAATATTACAGAAGAGCTTGAATTCTTGGTGAATTTATTCAAATAGTCCAAATTGTTTGGCTTTGTTCCTGCCCAACAAATCATTTGAAACATGGCATGTTACATATTAGAAAGAAAATAAAATAAAATAATCATTTATATTTTAAAAAGTTATCTAAAATAGGGGGCATGATACACGCACGCCCACTCCAGGGGAACACCAACACATTTTGGTGTGTTTTTACGCCTCTGCCAGCCCTTTTTGGCAGGTTTGGCAGGCACACCAATCCATGTTGGTGTGTGTCATAGCACACCAGCATGTTGCCCACACCTTGGCATGCCTTTGAAACACACAAATCCTGAACCTCATGGCCGGGGAGGAATTCCTCCCTGGAAATGAGGTTGTATAACCTCATTGCTGGGGAGGAATTCCTCCCTGGCCATGAGGTTATACAACCTTGAGGCCAGAGATGTCCAAGTTTGACATCTCTGATGTCATCCATTGTGTCAGCCTTGGTGATGCCAAGAACTAGATTCTTCTAGCTAAACAGGGTGCAAGGTAAAAACAGCTGCAGGTTGTGCAGTGAAAGGTGGGTAAAAAGGTAAAAAGATATAAAAAAACTATAAAGTTTTTATTAACAGAGGGGCCTGAGTTACAGGGGTATTTACTGTGCCCTCTAAAATATTCAGGACCTGAGTGAACAGGGGGTATTTTGGGTACCTGAAAGTCTAGCTGATCTTTGAACATGGAGTACACCTAGACAATAACTACTGAAGGAATGGAGGAAATAGACTTACTGCTTCTATTTCCTGTCAGGGGTTCTTCAGGGAGTTTTAGGTGGTCCAGAAGCGCGCACAAGGTTGAGTAACAGGTGGTTGTTGAGTGCTGAGAAATGTGAAAGGGTTGTTGAATGAACTTCAGGTATAAAACAAGCAACAACTGACTATAAAACAGGCTATAAGGCTGGTTGATATGGTGGGTAAAAGCTGGTAAATGTAAGTGAAGACGGGAATATCATTTCTTGGGAAGGAAGGGCTTTTTATATATCCATTCTGGGCCCTTGGGGGCAAAGCAGAAGCTCTGTTTTGCCTGGTCTAGTCTTCTACTAAGCCCTAGTTACCTGTATAACTGGTTTGGTTACGGTAGGGCTTAGTTACATGTTTCAAAAGGCCCAAAGTGGTTTAATGTTCTCAGTAAGGTGAATACTTTCGTGTCTTCCTTCCTTTTGGACCATTAGTCTATTTACAACCAACCAATTGGGCTATCTTGGCCTTAGTAGGAAAAGTATGGCCGTTGTCAGCCTCCCTGATGCCAAGGACAAGTCCTTCTAGCTACAGGTGGTGCAAGGATAGATGGAAAGAGTTGTATAAACTCTGGGTAAGGTACAAGTTACAATTCCCAAAAGATATGGGGGAATTGTGACGTAAAAATTGAGAGAAAAATAGATTAATAATTATATTAAATAAATTTAATATAATTAAAAACCAGAGGGGCCTGATAAATCAGGGGTGGTTTAGATCCCTCTAAGGTATCTTACAAATAAATGCAGAGGATTTAGGTACCTGGAACACTGGGGCCTGTTGGAACAGGGGTGGTTTAATCCCAGGAATGGAAATGGGGGAATATCTTCAAGAAAAGGGTTATTACTTACTAGTAATAAGCCTTGAGGGATCTTGGGGATATTCTGGGTGAAACTGGACAGTTTGAAGCGCTTGGATGGATGGTTGGTGGAGCTTGATGGGCACTGTGAAGTTGTTGGGGAAGACAGGGCTAAAGAATAACTACTAAGAAGCTTACCAGACTGTGTTATAAAGATGCATATATCTAATAAGAAGTGGGTAAGGTTGTTAGTGGGTATTGGGAAGCATGAGGAGCCTTCTTTGGGCGGTTGAAGAGCTCCTTAAATAGTCTTGAGTTCCCCCTGGGGACCCTGTAGGTATTATTGGCCAACTTGTGGGATCTTAGGACCACATTTTGGCCATTTTTGCTTTCTTGGTGACGCTTCAGCAGCCCCTGCTTTGAATACACGTCACCAATTGATTTTATTAATGTATTTTATTATTATTTACATATTTATATTGTTTTACAGTCTGTAGTACATCAGTACTGGTTGTTATAGATTTAATAATAGTGGCTTATTTATAATAAGCCACAGTATTTGTTTTGTACTGTTTGTTTAGTCTGTATATTTTAATTATATGTATAAATACTAATACAATCTAGTATATTTAATTATTTAATCCCCAGTAACCTTTATTACATATATGACATATGTAATGAGGTCACTGGGGCGTGTTTTTACTGATTTGGGTGTACCTGAGTGACTGTGGAGTCCGCGTGCCAAGCTGAGAGTCTGTAAGGGGCTTAATGCTTGCGCGGGGGCTTGTATCCCAACTTTGACGCGGGCTTTCAGTCACGCGGGTTGAACTTGAAGTTCTGCGGACTGCGGTACGCGGGGTTTGAGTAAAACACGGTGTATTTACACTATCTCCCCTAATTTACACAACACCTCATTTCCGTGACTGGAAATGGGGTTTAAGCATATGTATATATATATATAAGCATTAATTAATGCAAGTTCCTTTTTGTTAAAGGTACTTGCTAATTATTCTTTGCTAATTTACATAGTGAAGGAGTGAGAATTAGGGGTACCTGTGAGTGAGGTACCCTAGGTTAAATTTAGTGTAGATTCAGAATATCAAATAATATTCTAAATATTTTTTGATCTTCTATGTTTTTTTATAATAATTTTGTGGTAAACTTGTGACAGGTTGCTCTGTCATAGTAGCAAGCTGACATTCCCTACCACCAAGATAAGTCTCCCGGAAAAAGGTAAGTTTTTAACTAAAGATAAGGTTATTTAAGGAAAAAAATTTCAAGAGGACCTCTTGGATGCCCTGTAATTTCTCAGATGAATTGCTCCATCTGGGATATTATTTTCAGGTAACCACTCATCTTTGTCTGCTGATTGGTTCTTATATCTGACAAGATAAAGTCTTGTATCTTTTCCCTGTATCCTCTCTTTTTTATCTTTCAGGATTTTATGTACTTTCAATTGTCCAGAAGGTGGGACCTCCATCAGGGGAACTGGTTGTTGAGTGACTGGTTCATCTTCAGTTCTAGATTGGTACTGTTTTACCAGACTGACTGGGAATACTGGGTGTTTTCTTGATAGTTCCTCTGTCAGTATGACTTCCACAGCATTTTTTCCATGAAGTTGTTTAATGGTAAAGGGACCTATAAAAGGGGGCTTTAGCTTCCTGCTACCTCCCAAGTTGTTGAAGTTAATAGTGGACAAAAGGACCTTATCTCCTATTTTAAACTCAGGTCCTTTGTGGCTTTTATCCCATCTCCCTTTGTTGTATTCTACTGCTTCCTCCACACATTTCTTAGCATGTTGTTGGGTCAGATCTAACATTTTCTTGAAATCTAGTGCTGTTGGATGCAGGTGGGGTAATTTATCATTCAAAGTATCTTTAGGCATGCGTGGTATCCATCCTCTTTCCAAGACATATGGAGCTTCTTTGGTGGAGGAATGTTTACTACTATTATAGGCAATTTCCAATGCTGGTAGTAGACTAACCCAATCATGAGTGTATCCATCATGATTCTTAAATTCAAATCCAAAGGAGCAGAATCTACGTAACATGTCTTCTAGAGTTTGTATCATTCTTTCTGCTAACCCATCAGTCTGAGGGTGATAAGCTGTGGAGAAAGCTAGTTTAGTACCAAGCATGTCATGTAGGTTCCTCCAAAATTCTGATGTAAATTTGGGGTCTCTATCACTAATTATAATTTTGGGTATACCTACATCAGCCATAATCCTATTCCAAAATAACAGGGCAACCTCCATGGCAGTATCATCTTTATGGTTAGGTATGAACCTGGCTCTCTTGGAGAATCTGTCTACAACTACTAGTACTGAGTTATATGAAAAGGATCCTCCTGGGGGTAGGCCTGTTACAAAGTCCATGTTTATGATTTCCCACTTGTCAGTTGGTTCAGATATTTTCTGCAGTAAGCCATATCTCTTTCCAGTTTGCTTATTGCCTTTCTGACACGCATCACAAGATTTGATATAGTTGTGTACTTGTTCTTTCCAATTGATCCACCATGCTGTGTATTTAATTCTCTCCACTGTTCTTTCTTCAGAAAAGTGTCCAGAATTAACATTATCATGGCATTCTTTCAGAATGTTATCAATTTGGGAAGGGTCACTTAGCACTAGTACACTTGAATGCCTATTCCTAAAATATAGAAGGCCATCTAGGAGGCTGAACTTTCCAAGTTTATAATGTTTGGCTAATTCTTCTGGTAGACTGGCTATTAGTTCTGTTGAGCTGTTGTCATTTCTAAGTATGTCTACTAGTTTTAACAACTCAGGGTTCTTGTCATAGCTATTCTGGACTAATTCATAAAATGCATCATCTAAGTCACACACATGAATTCCTAGGATGGGAAATATGTCTTCATCTTCTGGGTCATAAGCAGGATTATCTGGGTTATTAGGCAAGGCCCATCTACTTAGTCCATCTGCATTTTTGTGCTTGGCTCCTGATTTATGAATAATAGTCATATGTCCTCTATACTGCTGAATTGCAATTTGCCATCTAAGCATATGTCTATTAGGGGTCTTCATATTCATCAAGGTTCTTACAGCTGTGCAGTCAGTTACCACTAGGAAGTTAGATCCTTCAAGATAGTAATGTAACTTTTCCAGAGCCCAAACAAGTGCTAAACATTCCATTTGGCTTGCTCCATATTTCTTCTCAGTACTTTTGATTTGTCTTGAGATGAATAGAATGGGTTTCTCTGCAGGTTTATCCTCTATTATGAACTCCTGATGAAGGGCTGCTCCTAAACCATCTAAACAAGCATCAATATACAGTATAAATGGTTTAGTATAGTCAGGTTGTGCTAAAACTGGTGCAGTGGTAAGGAGTCTCTTTAACTCTTCGTAGTTTTGTACTCTATCATAGGTCATTTCAAATATTGTATCATGATTACAGAGTGCGTAGAGGCTTTTACTTACATTTGCAAAGTTGGGGACATGTTGGCGGTAATAACTACAGAAACCTAGAAAGGACATAATTTCTGTTCTGTTCTGAGGCATTGATTTCATTAAGACTGCTGCCACTTTGTTCTGGTCTATAGCCAGGGAAAGACCTGAGACTACTCTTCCTAGTGCTTTAAGTTCTCCATATCCAAAGTTACACTTTTTGATGGACATTTTTAACCCTGCTTGTGTGGCAGTTTGGAGTACTATATTGATCTTTTCTAGGTGAGTTTCCCAGTCATCAGAGTAAATGATAATGTCATCTATGTATACCATCATCCAGTTTTGTCTAATGAATGAGCCAAAAATGGAGTCCATCATTCTTTGGAAGTGTGATGGCGCATTCTTTATGCCAAAAGGCATTCTGAGGTATTCAAAAATCCCTAGGTGACATATAATCCTCAGGAATTTCCTACTCTCAGGAGCTATGGGGATCTGATGGAACCCTTTCAGTACATCCATAGTGGTGATATACTTGGCCTTAGATAAGTTGTGTAATGAATGGTCTATCCTGGGAATAGGATAGTAGTCAGGTCTGGTGTAGTTATTCAGAGCACGGAAATCTCCCACCATTCTTGACTTTTCATTATGCCAGGCAATTATTACAGGTGTGGTGACTTCTACCTGTTCATTATGTCCAACTTTTCTCAGGACTTTGAGTTCTTGTAGCTCTTTGATGTGTGTTTCCAGAGCTTCTCTTGATTTGGGGCTGGAGGGGTAGGGTGGTCTCCTCAACTGTGGGGGATAAGGTTTGTCAATATTAAGTTCCAATTTCATGTCATGGCCCTTGATGTTACCAATTGGTTCTTCTGTAGTGCAGAAAGCTTCTTTATGTTCAAAACAAGTTTTCAACACATCCATCTTCTGTTTCTCATTTAATATGTCACTGACAGCAGCTTGTGATAAGTATTCTTTCTGGAAAGATAGTAGATCTTCTTGGATTTCAACATTGTTAATGGCATCTGGTATCTTGATGTTAATGTTGCAGATTTGGAATTTTCTTTTCCAATCACCACCAATAGTGTAGAATCTATCTTTACTCTGGAAAATATCTATACCATACATACAGAAAGCATCATTACCTAGGATCAGGTAATCACAGACTGCATCTTGTAACACTACAAATTCAACAGATAACCTAAGAGATCCTTTAGAGTGAGGAAATATGAGAGGTATGGATACTACTCCAATAGGTTTCATGGCTGAGTTGCAACTACTGAACTTGGCTTTTGGCATGGGCATTAAGTTATCTCTCCATCTGGGGTAACATTCATCTAGAAAGGTACTACTGGCACAAGAACAGAAAGCTCCTACGTCAAGGAGGACTCTTATTTCTTTGTTATCAAACAAGACAGTAGTATAACTAGTTTTCCCCATGGTGTAACTCATACCAGCTTCAGGTTTATTGGTGAGTAACTTTGCGTCAGATATATGGCCAACCTTCATGGAGGGATCCCATCTTTGTGGTAAATTAGAGTCACCATGTATAGCATTAATGGATAATTCATCCCCAATGTCAGCTTGGATAACTGAGATTCTCATCAAGTCTTCTTCAGCTGGTTCATTCATGACTATTTCAAACTGGGAATGGGTATCTTCTTCAGTTTCTGATGGGGTGTTCATTACTACCATATTTACTCTTTTACGTATATTGGTACATTCATTTTTCCAATGACCCTTTTCTCCACACTTGAAACATTCAGGAGTAGCAGTTTTCTTGGGTATTTCAGTTGTGGGGTTAACCTTTATAGATTCTTTTTGGAAATCTTTTCTCTCAGGGATGTTATTCCTGGTGTACTTCTTGTTCCATCCATTAAGGACTACCATTTCATTTAATACACTGCTGAATTCTGTCAGGTCTACATCTAGTGAGGGGAATCTACATCTCATTATACTCTCAAGATTTCCTTTACATTGACTCAGTAATCTGTTGTTGGCTTCTTCATCTGAGACTCTGTCATACACACATTCAATCCTTCTTCTTTGTTTCAAACACCATTCAGAAGCTGTTTCTGTGGTTGGATCAAAGTAATCCTTTTCAAAGGCTTGGCGCTTTTCATTTTTCCAAATTCTGGTGCCAAACTGGGCTTTGATTAATTCTTTCCACACTGACCAAGATTGGTATCCTACAGCTTTACTTTTGGTAATAAACCAAGTAGAAGCCATTCCTTCAAAGAGTACAGTAAGTCTTGAAGTGATGACTTCATCATCAGCTTGGTAAGTCCTTACTATGTGATCAATGTATTCTATGAAACTCATGTGGTCATATTCTCCTTTACCATCAAACTTGGGCCAATCTTTTAAGGGGGGCATAAGTTTGTGTATAGCAGTCATATCAGAGTTTCTGTAAGGTGTGGACATTCTGGTATCTTTGGTCATATGTCTATTCTGCATAAAAGGATTGTTATACCTAGGTTGGGCGCTATTGGTATTGAGGGCGCTATGTTTTCCTTGAGGGACAATGTTGGGACTCAAGTATTGGAGATTCTTATAAGGATTATTTTGTTTCTCCTCTCTGTTGTTATAAAAATTAGAATTAATATTGATGTGAGGAGCTTCATCTCTGTCAAGATACGTGGTGGGTTTACTGTCAGGTACCTTGTCACCATACTTATTCCAATTGTTTGTTGCTTGATTAACCATCTCTTCTTCACTGTATGAGCTGCTGGGTCCTTGAGGCTCGTGGTATTGGGGTTTTACTTTCTCCTCTTTCAAGGATTCTATACCTGAGATGATAGTTGTTAATTTTGAAATTACATTGTCTTTTAATTTCAATGATTCAATTTCAGAAGTAAGGACAGATAATTTGTTGTTCACTTGTTCTTCTAGTTTCTCAAATTTTGTATTAAAATTGTTATTCAGATTCATGATCAAATCTTCTAATTTATTGTTATTTGTTTCATCCTTTTTGAGGGAATTAATAACATATTCTGCCATTGTAACTTGGGAAGTTTGCATTTCTTCAAGAACATCTAAAGTATCATTAGTATTTTTGTTGATTTCTTTTGTTATTTCTCTAAGATTCTCACTAGTTTTGTTAAGTTCCACCAACATTTCACTATGATGTACTGGTAACTCAAGGGGCAATGGTTTGTCCAATGTTTGCAAAACTCTCATGGTGCGTGCAGTAATGTTGTCTTTAATTTCTTCTAAGCTTGTATCTATTTTATTAATAATTATCTTTAGATTTGCTTCATTATTAATATCTAAAGTGTTTAAATTATTATTAAGGGCTTCAATAGAATCAAACAAAGAATGAATTACAGAGGGTGCTAATCTATGTTCTTGTAGAGATTGGCCGCAATCAGAAGGAGATCTGTGGCCTTCTTCCACTTGACTGGGTCGTCGAAGTTGATGGAAGAGGAGCTTTTGTTCTTCCCTTTGTCTATTTTCTTGAACTTCAGGGTGTTCTTCTTGGGCGGCGCTGGGAAGTGGATCTTCTTTTCCTCCCAAGGGTTCCAACCCTTTACATAGGCCTCTATCTCGTCGTTGGGGATCAACTTCTGGAGAGCCTTCTGACTGTCTTGCGCCGTAGTCAGCAAGGCTCTCAGCTCTTCTGTAGGCCCCTGCCTTAAGGAGGCTTGGCACTGTTTCCAAATGGAAACGTGCTCTTTCACCCGGTGTCTGATCTGTTCTTCTTTCGAGAGGACCTGGATTTCCGGGGTGGAAGGGGGTTTCTGGGTAGCTGCCAACGAATCTGGGGGTCTCTCGTCGACGTCCATGGGGGTTTCTGCTTCCGTTTGAGGAGGCGGGAGCTCTTGGGGCGTCACTGAGAGCTCTTGGGGAGCTGGGGTGGCCTCCGGCGTGGCTGGGACAGGGCCTTTGCGCGCTATGTTCGTCATCTGTAGGTTCTTGACGCGCTGGTGCAGTTCCTTGGCCGCCGCGAGTTCTTGTTGGACAGGGTAGGAGACCTCGAAGTTCTGGTTTGGTCGACCTGGTGGATTTAGCCATTATAAGTTAATTTTATTATGTATTTTTATATGTAATAAGTACTTACTGGGCTGGTTTTCCGCGTCGACGGTGGGGACAGTCTCTGCTTGGGTGGGGTTTTCAAAGGAAGCCACTAAATAAAAGTGGGTTGTTAGATACGTGATTAGAATTTTTGAGAAAGAATTGAGACTCACTTCTTTCTTGGTATCTTTCTTTTGATATGTTCGCCCTTTTTATTTTTAATGCTCTTAAGTAATTATGGAGAGTTATTTCGGCCTCGAGATTCCTTTCTTCCCTCAAGTGAGAATGGTAGGCGGCGAGAATGAGGCGGTCTTCTTGGGAGAGGAGATCCCAGTCTGTAGGAACGTAATTTCTGATCTCTTCCTCCTTTTTTAGGCGAAGAACTCAAAGGTAATGTTGTATTAAGGTGGCGTTTTCTTGAAGGTTCACTGTACGCGCCACAGATAAAAGAATAATTGTAAGTATGTAATACTGTAATTTTTAGAATTTTTTATTAGTATGTATTTTTTTAATTGTGTATTTTTAGAAAAATTGAAAACTTACGGTTTTTTTATTTCAATTTTGTGGGTTTGGTTTTTTTGAAAAAAAATGGAAAGCAAAAACAGTTTTTTGTTAGTTTTTTTTTAATTTTATAGGATGAGGTATGTATGAAAATGATGATTTTTTTATTGGTTTTTTTATGTGTATATTTTATATAAAAAATAAAAATTACGGGTTTTTTATTTCAAAAATAAATTTGAAAATTTTCCCGGCCAGACCCCCAATTGTCAGCCTCCCTGATGCCAAGGACAAGTCCTTCTAGCTACAGGTGGTGCAAGGATAGATGGAAAGAGTTGTATAAACTCTGGGTAAGGTACAAGTTACAATTCCCAAAAGATATGGGGGAATTGTGACGTAAAAATTGAGAGAAAAATAGATTAATAATTATATTAAATAAATTTAATATAATTAAAAACCAGAGGGGCCTGATAAATCAGGGGTGGTTTAGATCCCTCTAAGGTATCTTACAAATAAATGCAGAGGATTTAGGTACCTGGAACACTGGGGCCTGTTGGAACAGGGGTGGTTTAATCCCAGGAATGGAAATGGGGGAATATCTTCAAGAAAAGGGTTATTACTTACTAGTAATAAGCCTTGAGGGATCTTGGGGATATTCTGGGTGAAACTGGACAGTTTGAAGCGCTTGGATGGATGGTTGGTGGAGCTTGATGGGCACTGTGAAGTTGTTGGGGAAGACAGGGCTAAAGAATAACTACTAAGAAGCTTACCAGACTGTGTTATAAAGATGCATATATCTAATAAGAAGTGGGTAAGGTTGTTAGTGGGTATTGGGAAGCATGAGGAGCCTTCTTTGGGCGGTTGAAGAGCTCCTTAAATAGTCTTGAGTTCCCCCTGGGGACCCTGTAGGTATTATTGGCCAACTTGTGGGATCTTAGGACCACATTTTGGCCATTTTTGCTTTCTTGGTGACGCTTCAGCAGCCCCTGCTTTGAATACACGTCACCAATTGATTTTATTAATGTATTTTATTATTATTTACATATTTATATTGTTTTACAGTCTGTAGTACATCAGTACTGGTTGTTATAGATTTAATAATAGTGGCTTATTTATAATAAGCCACAGTATTTGTTTTGTACTGTTTGTTTAGTCTGTATATTTTAATTATATGTATAAATACTAATACAATCTAGTATATTTAATTATTTAATCCCCAGTAACCTTTATTACATATATGACATATGTAATGAGGTCACTGGGGCGTGTTTTTACTGATTTGGGTGTACCTGAGTGACTGTGGAGTCCGCGTGCCAAGCTGAGAGTCTGTAAGGGGCTTAATGCTTGCGCGGGGGCTTGTATCCCAACTTTGACGCGGGCTTTCAGTCACGCGGGTTGAACTTGAAGTTCTGCGGACTGCGGTACGCGGGGTTTGAGTAAAACACGGTGTATTTACACTATCTCCCCTAATTTACACAACACCTCATTTCCGTGACTGGAAATGGGGTTTAAGCATATGTATATATATATATAAGCATTAATTAATGCAAGTTCCTTTTTGTTAAAGGTACTTGCTAATTATTCTTTGCTAATTTACATAGTGAAGGAGTGAGAATTAGGGGTACCTGTGAGTGAGGTACCCTAGGTTAAATTTAGTGTAGATTCAGAATATCAAATAATATTCTAAATATTTTTTGATCTTCTATGTTTTTTTATAATAATTTTGTGGTAAACTTGTGACAGGTTGCTCTGTCATAGTAGCAAGCTGACAGCCGTGGCGTTGGTTGTGGCTTTTATTACAGGTGCCAGGTACATGTAACTATGAAAATGATGATGTAAACCTTATTTATGCATCATAACTGAACTCTATTAACCTTAATTAAATAGTCTACTAGCATATATTTAAGGTTATGCAGATCTTTAAGTCATGTGAAAACTTGAAGGCCTTGTGAAGGGATATGAAGGAGTAATAATTACGGGGTACTTTTGCTGAGCTACCCTAGGTTAATTCAAATGTAGATTCAGAATCTGAAATAATATTATAAGTTTTCTTTATAATTTAGAAGTTATATCTAGATTCTGTGTTATATGTTTTGTTTTAATAATTTCTTTTGAAACAAAAGACGTAAGGTGTGCATTCTTTTGAGATTAAGAATATAAGTTTTATATTGGTATAATTTTCTATGGTCAGGATGTCTCTGAATTAGTAGCAGGCTGACACATTGGCCATGGGTTATGGCCTATGGGAGACTATAAGTCTCCCATGGGCCATAACCCAGGGCGTGCAGGCCCACCTGCATGTATATTGGTGTGCGGGTGGGCTGCCATCAAGCACACCAATCCTGATTGGTGTGTTTCAGAGGCACACCAAGGCGTGCCTTGAAACAGGCCAACGGGTAGTGGCATGCCCGCCAAACCTGCTAAAATGGGCTGATGGGGGTGTCAAAACACACCAAAATGGTGGGTGTGCGTTTATCAACACCCCTAAAATAGCATCCATATCTCTAAAAGTCCATCTAATAAGCTGAATGGCTTTTTGAGTTTTCTTGGGCAGTTGGCAAGATGACCCCATTTGTGTATGTGAAGAATTGGATGCAGTTTTTGAGGGAAGGTTCAGGTGAGAATAAGCAGTGGATTTCCATGCACAATCAACTATACCATCACATCCTGCAAAGTCAATGACACAAGAATCATCTGGGAACACAAATTTACCTCTAGTGACTTGAAGATTCTTCTCAACTAGCTTCCCAGTGTTTTTATCAATGGGAATCCATAGGACAAAGCTGAAAGGTGATGACATGGGCTCTTTATGTGGTGTGTTTTCAAACTGCTCAATGGTAAACAAAAGGTGTGAGGTGAATCCTTTGCAATGGGCTGCATATTGGGGAGCTATTACTGGGTCTTTGAGTCAAATTTGTTGTTTCTGTACCTCTTGGAATAGGGGTTTGGATACAGATTGGAAGCACTGGCCAATAAACTTATCAATTTTTGGAACATCTTTTTGAAGAGCTTCATAACCAAGTCAATCTGTGGCAACTTGGAAGAAATCCCTGTTATACCAATTTGGGATTGTGCCTCATAACCCTCTGCCATCCTAGACTATACATTTCAGCTGATTATGTTGGTCTGTTGGATTAATGGTTGGAAATTCACCACAGAAAGAACTTCTTACAAGCCGCATTGCCCCAGCAGATAAATGACTTGTTGAAAAATTGGATGTTGGCATTTGGATTGGTATTTGAGATGTGGACTGGAATACAGGGCCAGCCAGCAAAGCATACATTGGCCCTGTGACAGCAAATACTTTGAGTGGCAGCTTTGTAATTTTTGTGTTTTATTTGTTGATTACTGAGGTGTGATTGTGGAGCCAAACAAGAACCTTTTCATTCTTCAACCTCATTTCTACCATGTATATATTGATCTTGATAGTGATTACATTGGTGATAGATTTGTCAAATTATGTAAGGCTTTGATGCCATCTGAGACATATTAGGAGGAACGTGGGGATTGGGATTGGAGTATTGCTTGCAAGTAGGTGGGTCTTGTGGATGGCTGAGTTTTACTCTATTTGAGGATAAATTGTATGTTTCTGAATCATTATCACTGATTTCATTTTCAGTAGGGGCCTTTTCTGAGAACAAGCTATTGGAATGTAAATTGTATGTTGAAAAAGAAGGCTACAGCGGCTCCTGGAAATGAGGTTTATCCCCTCCATCCTCCTCACTAATTTTCTGTGGCTGTTCTTGATCAAGATGAAGAGCACATTGTAAATGTATGTTACAGTTCTTACAAGATCTTTGACCAGTCACTGGAACACCAGCTTGGATTGGAGAGGGGATGGGCCAGGGGCCTTCAGTTTGGTTTGGTTCAGAGGCCAAAGATTGCTCCCCTCCTTCCTCCTCATTAATGTTCTGTGACTTCTCTTGATAAAGCGGACAAGCACATTGCCATTTTATGTTACAGTTCTTACTAGATCTTTGAAAAGTCATGGGCACATCAAATAGGATTGGGGAGGGGATGGGCAAGGGGCCTTGTGGTGGGTTGGGTTCAGAAGCCAAAGATTTCTGTTGTTTCAACCAAGTAAATGTGATGGGCTGTGGAGGCCAAATGACCTACCTGGCCGGCACCAACAGTGGGCTGCTATGCTACACTACACTATTTGACCACTAACTGTTAGTGCAGCAGTTAGTTTTTTTGACAGAAAATTTGTAGTGTTAGCTGTTGCTACACTCCGCTAAGCTAACAGTTAGTGTAGAAAGATATTTTTCAGCCAAGTTTTTTTTAGTGTTAGCTTTGGAAAATAACTGCTACGCTAACAAGTAGCGTAATTGTGTTGCTGCTAACACATGTTGAAGTTTCCATTAGTGTAGCGGCATTAGAACTACGCTAAGCTACGCTAACTGTTAGCTGTTAGCTGAATATTTTCCTGCTAAATGTTAGCTGTTAGCTGACTGTTTTCCCGCTACACTATGCTCAGAAAAGTGGATTGATTTGGCCTTCTAACTTACCAGTTAACATGGACCAGTTAACATGGCTGCTGCATAAAAGCTGTGTTTATGGCTTCAACAGGTAAAATCCTGCTGCAGTAAAGCTGTTAGCAGAGAAATACAACTTTATTCTTGTGTTTGAACTGAAACCAGGACAAAAATGTTAGAGCCAGTGAAGTGCAAAATCTGAGCAGAATTTTTTGGGTGGATTACATCCCCTCTCATTTTACCAATAGTTGATGTGAGGTGGTTGGGAAAAGAAAAGGATGTGGGAATGGAGAAAGTGTTTCCCTTGCACAAAATGTCTTGTTTTGAGGCGTTGAAGCTTTTAAATTAGTATTATAATGATTCTGATCCTTCAAATGAGGTCCCCAGAACAGTATTGTCCCAAGATCAATCATCTAACATCAAAGGCATTTCAATAAAAATAAATTAGACATCAACATAAGGAAATAATCCTAAATTTTGAGGGCAAATGAAGCTCATTTTATAGTTAACAGGGGGGGGGGGGGGGGGGGGGGGGGGGGGGGGGGGGGGGGGGGGGAGGGGGAATGGCCAAATGGATAGTTTAGAAATCCACAGGAAAAACAATTTGTTTTTGTAAAAAAAAAAAAAAAAAAAAAAACTTAAAGATAGAAATTCAAAATAATTAAATCAGAAATAAGCTGTTTTGGTTGCTGCACTTGCTCAAGTACAGGAGTTACAACAGCATTTTGATTGCTAGTGTCACAACATATCCCACAATCATCACATTTCATCAATCAAGATAGTAAAGAAGAATAATAAAATGAATAAATAAAATTAAAAAGAAGAAAGCAAGAAGTTATTAATATAGGGTTAAGCAAGAATAATATTAGAAAAAACCATATGGTCTTTTCCCCATAGTTTTTTGATGAGGGTGACATTGATTAGATAGTTTGAATTTCCTTATAGTATAGCAGGAGTGATAAATTCCCCTGTCTTAGGTCAAAGCTGGTCCACTTTGCTCAATTAGGATTTTTTTGGGCGTTGAGAAACGCACGCCAACAGCATACGCCAACACCAACCCGCACACCAATTTTTTTGGTGTGGGGCCTACACACCATTTTTTTTGGTGTGTAGGGTCTACACGCCAAAAAAATTGGTGTGTGGGAGCGCACACCAAACAATTGGCGTGTGGCTCCCACACGCCAATTTTTTGGCGTGTAGGCCCCGCACGCCCAAAATAATTGGCGTGCGGGTCCCACACGCCAATTGTTGGCGTGCGGGTCCCACAGGCCAATTGTTGGCGTGCGGGTCCCACAGGCCAATTGTTGGCGTGCGGGTCCCACAGGCCAATTGTTGGCGTGTGGGAATGCCCATCGGCCGGCCAGGAGGACTTCCTCCTGGCTGACGAGGTTGTATAACCTCGCCAGCCAGGAGGAAGTCCTCCTGGCGACGAGGAGGAAGTCCTCCCGGCCGACGAGGAGGAAGTCCTCCCGGCCGACGAGGAGGAAGTCCTCCCGGCCGACGAGGTTATACAACCTTGTCGGCCAGGAGGGACTTCCTCCTGGCTGACGAGGTTGTATCACCTCGTCAGCCGGCAGAAGTCCTCCCGGCCGACGAGGTGATACAACCTTGTTGGCCAGGAGGGACTTCCTCCTGGCTGACAAGGTTGTATCACCTTGTCAGCCGGGAGAAGTCCAACCTCGTCGGCCGGGAGGACTTCCTCCCGGCTGGCGAGGTTATACAACCTTGTCAGCCAGGAGGAAGTCCTCCCGGCCGACAAGGTTGTATAACCTCGTTGGCCAGGAGACTTCCTCCTGGCCGACGAGGTTGTATCACCTCGTCAGCCGGGAGAAGTCCTCCCGGCTGACAAGGTGATACAACCTCGTTGGCTGGCTTGCTCACGTAATCAAATTGGCCCTCCAATTTTATTACGTGAGCAAGGGGATGTGTATATCCCCATACACATAATACATGTATGTATTATGTGTATGGGGGTATCGCATGTGATATCCCCCCGCACGCCAAACAATTGGTGTGCGGGGCCTACACGCCAATTTTATTTGGCGTGCGGGGCCCACACACCAAAAAAAATTGGCGTGTGGGAGCCACACGCCAATTGTTTGGCATGCGCTCCCACACGCCAATTTTTTTGGCGTGTAGACCCTACACGCCAAAAAAAAATGGTGTGTAGGCCCTGCACGCCAAAAAAAATTGGTGTGCGGGTTGGCGTTGGCGTGCGTTTATCAACACCCTTTTTTCAATTTTTTTTTCTCCGCTCACAGTTAGCGTAGCTGAGAAGAGTGCTACACTAACAGTTAGCATAGCTGAAAAGAGTGCTACACCAACAGTTAGTGTAGCATTTGTTCCAGCTAACACCGCTCAAAATCAGCTAACAGGCAATTTCTGTAGTGTTAGCTTGTTTTTTTCAATGACGCTAACGCTACACTACCCACTATTTTTTTTTTCAATGAAAATGTTTTAGCATTAGCTGATGAAATCTTCAGCTAACAGTAACTTTGTGTTAGCGTAGCTAAAAAAGCTAACATTATGCTACACTACAGCTACTGTTAGCGTAGCTGGCCCACTTTTGCTGGCGTATTGGAGCCTCAGACTCATTGTCATCATCATCTTCTCCATTGTTGACCTTCTCGTTGTCCTCCTAAGCTGGCTTATTACTACTGGATGGTTTCTTACAAGCTGCAGTGGTGCCAGAGACAACTCTTTTCTTGGAGGCCAGGGAATATTTCATAGTTGGCTTTTCAATCACCAAAAATTCATTGTCCCCATCATTGTCCTCCTCCTCATCATTGTGATCATCTAAATCTAGCTTGAGAATTTCCAAGTCACTCTTAACTGTGATTTAAAATCTTCACTCTTGTTGGCTGATGCGGTGGGTGCCTATACCAGAAATAAGATTAGTTAGTCTTAATTGCTACTTGCACAGACAGCTTAGATGAAGTCATTAAAAGTGCATACCACATTCTTATTCTTTGCAGGAGCCACAGTTGTTTGCTTCTGATCTTTGCTCCAATCAGATGCATAAAAACTAGTCATTTTGGACGTTTGAGCTGTTTTGAGTGAGCTGCTTGCAGTCCTTGGCTTAGAATATCCAGTTGGCTTGATATAGGGAGCATCGGTCACAGTAGAGGGGTGGTAAAAGGGTTGAAGTCTAGCTTCAAATGACTTCCTGGTTTTTGCTTGACCAGGTTTCTATTTATCCTTGGCTTGTTGACCTCATCTACTTCAATATCAAGGTCACCCTTGGCCTATGCAACCAAGGTGTTAAGACCAGCATTGCTCTTGGCAATATGACAAAAAAAAAAGAAGAAATGACTGATGGTTTCCAAGTCAATTTGTATTGACTTGCATTCAACCCATGAGGCCATGGCCTATGCAACCAAGGTGTTAAATGAGCAGTCAAAATCAGGTATGATTCCAGCATTTCACTTGGTGATAAGACAAAAATCAGAAGAAAAGACCAACTTTATGTTTCTGGTAACAAGCCAAATTGGACACCAAACAAGTTTTCTGTCATTTGTGTTCTGTTGTTTGTTTCCACTTCAATTTTTATTGACTCAAAATAAACCCGTGAGGAAATATGGGTGGTTGCTTTGTTGTTATCTGCACCAGAGGAAGTCTTGTGTAGGTTAGATAATGTCACATTGACTGCGCTGGGCTCTGATTTAACGTGGTGTTAAAGTTCAGCTTGAAAATTTTTCAGCTCCGTTAGGGTGTGTTCGTGGACCTCACAAGGAATAGTGATGACTACTCTTTCCATTGAATTTATTATCTAAATATTTACAATTTTATTGCTTTAATCTATTGAGCTAGGGCTCCCAGAATATAAGTTATTTGTATATACAATGATGTGATGATGATGATATATGTATTGATGATAATGAGAACTAATCCTAACTCCAACCCCAAGCCCAATCTGTATTTATAGGCTTCCACCTAATGTGCATGTGTGTCAGCTTGCTACTATGACAGAGCAACCTGTCACAAGATTTCTACAAAACTTATTATAAAAATACATAGAATATCAAATAATGGTTAGAATATTATTTGATATTCTGAATCTACACTAAAAATAACCTACCTCACTCATGGGTACCCCTAATTCTCACTCCTTCACTATGTAAATTAGCAAACAAGAATTAGCAAGTACCTTTAATAAAAAAGGCACTTGCATTAATTAATGCTTATATGTAAATATACATATGCTTAAACCCCATTCCCAGTCACAGAAATGAGGTGTTGTGTAAATTAGGGGAGATAGTGTAAATACACCATGTTTTACTCAAACCCCGCGTACCGCAGTCCGCATAACCTGAAGTTCAACCCGCGTGACTGAAAGGCCGCGCCAAAATTGGAACATAAGCCCCCGCACAAGCATCAGACCCCTTACAGGCCCTCAGCTTGGCACGCGGACTCCTAAGTCACTCCAGGTACACCCAAATCAGCAAACCACGCCCCAGTAACCTCATTACATATGTTACATATGTAATGAAGATTACTGGGGACTGAATAATTAATTATATTGAATGGGTATTATTAGTTTATACATTGAAATAAAATATATTGAGTAAACAAACAGTACAATCAATACTGTGGCTTATTACAAATACTAATAAGCCACTAGTATTAAATCTATAACAAATAGTACTAATGTACTACAGACTGTAAATCAATATAAATGAATAAATGAATAAATAATAAATAAATATCATAATAAAATCAATTGGTGACGTGTATTCAAAGCAGGGGCTGCTGAAGCGTCACCAAGAAAGCAAAAATGGCCAAAATGTGGTCCAAAGATCCCACAAGTTGGCCAATAATACCTACAGGGTCCCCAGAGGTAACTCAAGACTATTTAAGGAGCTCTTCAACCGCCCAAAGAAGGCTCCTCATGCTTCCCAATACCCACTAACAACCTTACCCACTTATTATTAGATATACATCTTTATAAAACAGTCTGGTAAGCCTCTTAGTAGTTATTCTTTAGCCCTGTCTTCCCCAAAAACTTGTTGAATATTGTGATCCACAGTGTTCCCAATATCAGCAGATTGGATAATGACTTGGTAGCCTAGTTGGTAAAGGCAGCACTTCTAGTATAGTGTCTTAGCTTCAAGCTAAGTTCGCTGGTTCAAATCCTGCCCAAGTCAATCATTTTCTGCTGAATGTCTGAAAAATGCTTTGTTAATTATAACAAAACTCCACAGTGACCATCCAGCTCCACCAACCATCCATCAAAGCGCTCCAAACTGTCCAGTTTCACCCTGAATATCCCCAAGATCCCTCAAGGTTTATTACTGGTAAGTAATAACCCTTTTCTTGAAGATATTCCCCACTTTCCTTTCCTGGGATTACACCACCCCTGTGTCAACAGGCCCCAGTGTTCCAGGTACCTAAATCCTCTGCAATTTATTTGCAAGATACCTTAGAGGGATCTAAACCACCCCTGATTTATCAGGCCCCTCTGATTTTAATTATATTAAATTTATTTAATATAATTATTACCTTATTTTCTCTAAATTTTTACGTCACAATTCCCCCATATCTTTTGGGAATTGCAACTTTGTACCTTACCCAGAGTTTTTATACTCTTTCCATTGATACTTGCACCACCTGTAGCTAGAAGGACTTGTCCTTGGCATCAGGGAGGCTGACAATGTGCCTCTGAATCATCCATGGATGACCAAGAATAAAGCGGAATTGCTGCTCCTTGTGTCAGCCCTAGAGATACTCCAGAGTATCCTAAGAACTGACTAAACTGTAAGATACAATAAAAATACTGTATTACTAATTTAAATAATAAAATATCATAAAATATTATTATATTAATCAACTCAGAATGTAGAATTAGGTGGGGTAGCTCACTCAAACCACCACTAAATTCCTACTCCTTCTAGTACTTTGTCATAGAATAAGGATACTTTAAGAAAAGGGAATAAAAAGCATAAATTATGGATTAGAAATTATTGCCATAAAATCTGAGAGAAAATAAGCGTATTTGGATAAATATAATCATAATAAAATCATGCTTAAAGGAAATAAATTACCTAAGTGCATGCTAATTTCCCAGTATTTTTCTATTAAATGAATTGGCCCATGATGTGATTGGTTATACATACATGTGATGAGGTCATGGGGACATAAAAAATAATGTGCTCAATTCAATACAATTCCCATTGTATAATAGTGCATTTGAATTGTAATACATTAGAGCAGAATATACAACAACATTCTAGAACCTTCCCCTGAAGAACTCTAGAATATAAAAGGAGGCCATTTCCTGGCCTAGGATTGGATCCTCAGCATATTCACCCAGTACAACATTAGTAAGTACCCTGAATATTCTCCTCCTACTTCTAGAGTAGTGTTATCCCTTTTATTATCCAACCCACCTCATTTACTAGACTAGTTATCAAGCTACCTTAGAACCTCCCCATCTTAGACCTTGAACTACTCCTTGTAAAGCAGTTGCTGCAAGACTACCACCTCTGACAGTAGCCAATCAGCTCAAGTGCTTGCCAGCTGCTTGTAACAATTTTATTGTTACTTATCTCTCAAAAAGACAGAAAAGATAGCCAAACCTGTAAGGTTAGCTGTTAGTCTTCTCCTGATTGACTAATCTGTATATAAAATAAGACAATTAAAAAGGAGTTTAGGTTATCCTCTGTGCATAGTTTGGACACTATAGAGAGAATAATATTAATTATTATTCAGATAACCTTTCAGCACAGTGATAGTACCTGGTGTTTTAGATACATTAAGCCAGTTTTTCATGCACATAGCTGACAACTTGCTTTTCTCTTTACATGTTGGACTTTTCTCTTCTTATACTTGCTCAGATCTCCAGAGCTGCGCTTTCTTTTCCAAGCATTCAATCTACATATTAATTGTACTTTGGCCTCTATGTCTTTTGCATTCTCCTTTATTGCATATCCTAGCTCCTCCCTGGAGCTTTGAATTTCCTTAGATCTTTCTCTCTTGATTTCTCTTTGATTTTTTTGTTGGCTGAATGCTTCCTTGCCATGTTCAGCATGTTCTCAAGTCTGTATCTTGGTTAGTTGGGGATTTTTGATGTCAAGTTCAGATACTTGAACGGGCTTGGGCCCCCAAGTTTGAGTCAAGAGTGTTGATAGTCAAGTGACATCCCTCTAGAAATTGACACAAATCATTTATTGCATAATCAGGATTATTATGATTTGGTCCAACATGAAATCACTTGTATTTCTTGTTCTTGCTCAGTCCTTGTATCTTGTATATATAAATGTTTCCTCTCTTAGCTATTTGACTCCTTTCTTTAGAAAATCTTCTTATCTCAATTCCTTTCTTCAGCAATCTCCTCATCTTATCCCAACTCATCTAGTTGATCACTTTCTTATCTTCTTCTCTTATACCAACTCACTTAGTTGAAAACACTCCACACACTTTGTCTTATCATGAATTATCTCTGACATTCTTGTCATTATCCTCAACTGTCACTTCTACTATTCTCTCTATTTCTTGTTATTCTCCATCCCTTCCTATCCTTGACTTGTTGAGCCCTATCTTATTCCTTAAATCATATTGTAGGTTCACTGATCTAATCAAATCTCTTTCATCATAATGATCTTCTTATTAACATTCTTCTTTTTCAGTTCTCTTTCATTTTCTTCATTATCTATCTCATCATTACTACCTTATCAATTGTGTACTCTTGCCTTTAGGTATTTCATTTTTATTCTTTTTATTGTTTTGTTCTTTTTATTATTGTCATCTTACTTATGAATAATAAAACCTTTAGTTTGATCATTCACAAAGAGCACACATAGGTTGGCACTAGCAATCTTCTCAACAGTTTCATCCAAGCAGCAGAGTAAGTGTGACCTGTGTGATAGAGTTTTATAAATTTTTCTGCCAATTTTCCTTCCAACTGAGTGGCAAAATGTGGGATTTAAAGTCACCAATCACCTAGGTGAAATCAAAAAATTGGTGCTAGCAATGTATTTCTGTTTTGATGAGGGTATGAACTTGAGGAGGGGAAGATCAATTGATCCAAATCAGTAAGCCGACTTGATTAATCACAGCCAAGTTTAGGTCTACTTACCTGGTGAGATGGTGGGGGCTCTTGAGAAGCTGGGTGGACTGTGAATGCCAAACAAAACAGTTGAAAACAAAAAGGAATTGTTTCAGCATTGGAGGATTGGGAGATTCACACCTTGGGGGATCAATTTCCAGGGCAACCAAGATATTCCAGGTATTGTGTTTTTACAAATGTTTGGACTGATTTGCATCAAGATTTATTAAAATCTGTCAAAAAAACCAATCTTTTATGTTTTTCAAAACCCATGATCCATTCATTAATGATAACCATGGCTGATTCCTGATGCTGTGCGTGGCAGTAACCTGAAGATTAAACTGGGTCTGTGGCCTTAATCCCATATAACCTTGCCATCCAAAAATCTTCAAAAAGTCCAAGAATGTGTAAAAACACAATACCGTAAGAAATCCAATTGGGTTAGTAAAATCAAGTCATTCTGCATAATCATTCATATGATCATGAATTGATCAGAAAAATGTGAACACAAATCACAAGTTGGGAAACCCAACCTTCTGTAGAGATGTGTGCACTTACTGATTCAAGAAAAAACAATGCTCATTTTTTTTTTTGATCCAGGACTCATTGCCAAAGAGGTACCAATGTGTGTAACAAAGTTATTGTATGTATTGGAATTCAAGAACACAAGAGACAAAATATCCATAATTAAGCGGATAAATCAGCATGGATTGGCACTGTGAGGACCCAAAATCAAAAGTAAGAGTCAAAAAACTATTCTTCTGCATGTCAATGTTGACTTATTCACCTTAGTTGAAGTGTGCAAGCATTATGGGGCATAAAAATCCACATAATCTATCATTAGTCGTTTGATTGTTTTCCAACAAGGGTGGGGCTGCTTCAGGTTCCTCTTCATCATAAATTTCATGCCAGTGATCCTTGAGGTCTGCTAGAAGATTATGCAGAACAATGCAGATGATGATCCGCTTGACAGTTGCCTTCATCTCACAGGGGTTCTTGATTTGTGACCAAGTTTCTTGCAAACTGGAAAATAAAACCTTTAGAATACCAATGGAATGTTCAATTCATACTTTTGATTGGGCTAGATGGTAATTGAAATCCACATTCTCATGTATAAGAAAATCAGAACCTTTGTAGGCTGGAATGGTATGTTGATCACTTGAATAAGCAGAGTTGGCCAAGAGGAATTTGTTTTGATCAAAGAATAATTCTGGATTTTAAGAAAGCTTCATATTGGAGAAGACATAAAAATTGTTACAGTATCCTGGGTAGCCTGCAAGGTAGGATATGAACTTTTTGTTTATGTCACAAAAAAGAGTGACTGAAATGGAGTATCTGTTTGAAAACCACACAAAAAATTAGCTAAGAATCTGTAAAATAGTGTAACCAATGCAAATGATCCAACCATTTTTTTTTGATCCCAGCAGTGGTTACCATCCACTGGTGGCTTTTGACTCAGTGGAACAGTTTTTCCATCAATAAAGCCAACATATCCAGGGAAGCCTTCCTCTTTCATGACCTGAGATTATTCCATACATTCTTCTTGAGTCAGCCATGATACCAAGTGTGAGAGCATTTGATAAAGAATCTTGATCACCCTACAGGTGTAAAGTTTGATCCTTCCATAGGCAACTTGGAAGAGATTCTTGAGTCTGAACACAGCAGCACCATTTCCATTTGATCCAAGACGGCAAATAGCAATAGCAAGTGAAGCAGATTGGGGAAACATGGAACAACATTTGAAAAAGCTGGAGGAAGCATGATTGAGGAAGTTCTTGAATGATTGACAGGTGATATTGAGGATGGAATTGTGTAGTGGTGCCTCTGGCATTGAGGTATTGTTTCTGGAGTTTTGATCAACAATAAAAATAGAAATCTTCAAGTCCTGAGTTGTTGTTATCTGAGTCAAAAATTAATACTGTTGCAGCAGAGTTGGCTGCTTGGAATATTTGCTTGTGTTGAGAGGGTGCTTGTTGCATGATTGGTTGAGGTGAGGTGTGAAGTTTTCTTGGTTAGACAAGAGGAATGGAGTTAACTGTGAAAGTTGAGCTGATTTTAGATGTAATTTTATTGGGTTATTTTGGAAATGAAGGATTTGGATGGAAACCGGGGTTTTTCATTTTCAAAATCCATTTGCTTTTTAGCTACCCTGTTTTGAAAACCAGTTATCCCAGTGAAACCAAGATGCACTCAACCAATTCAAATGGGAATGATCTCCACTGATTGGATACAAAACCAAGGTATCCAGCCCGCTTGGTTTTATTATCCCATTGGTTGAGATTTTTAAGCTATTTAAAATTGGTGAGGTGCATCCTGATTCCTAGTTAGACTCAGATAGATGACCGACTTCAACCTAGGAAATTCTTCTGCTGCTGCCTGTATAACAATAACATTCATCAGAAATGCAAGTTTCATTTGACTCCAATATAAAAATACATAAAAAAAAGTCATATAAAGATGGATACAATGATAAGAATATTCAATGATAAAGAAATTTAAATATATTCCTATCAAAATTGGTTTTTTCTCCATTTATTCTGATTAACAGTACAACATACATTCAAGTTATATATATATACATGTGCTCATCATTTGATTAAATTTGACTAAGTGAGCATAATTTGATAATTAAGGAAAAAGATATATATAACTAGGTGAACCACTAAAAAAAAAACTTAAAAGTGATTCCACCAAGAAGTCCATAAACTTGATTCTTGATTCTAACTACATATTGAAGTTTTTTTTTTTTAATTCTAATTTCACAGATCAACAGTTTTGACTGTCCCAACACACATGTAATTTCCCACCAACAGTGAAGTAAGTAAGTGTTTTGTAGTAGTGATGACATAGATCAATATACCTTTCAAAAAATAGTTTGATTTTTTTCTGTCTTATTATATATATGTGTATATTTTAGGATGTACATACATAGAGATATCTTTGGATTGATAATTAGCAAAAAAAAAAAAAAAAGAGGAAGATTGAATAAGAGACGCAAAACAGGAACAACTGGAATACATATACATTCATTCAGTTATGTAGTTATATACATGTACATGATATTAATAACCTAACCAAATCACAAAAAAAGAAGAAGAAAAAATACAAAAGGTTATAGACTAACCAAAACACACAGACACATACATCTACTTAGATTTCTGAGAGAGATAAGATGAGCCAAAAAAAAAGAGGTGATATCGGAGCGTCCTTTGTGAAGATTGAATGGAGAAGATATATAAATATATATGTAAATATAGGGAAGTGTATATGTTTATAAGGTGCTACGTGTACGAGGAAGATGCTGTTTATTTTTCGAGATAAAAAAAAGATATATAGAGAGAGAAAGAAGAGTGTATATGTATGTTGTGTGGATAGATATATGTATATATATGTGTGTGTAATGTATATATATATATATATATATCGGTGTGTGTATGACATAACAAAACGTACAAGAGAGAAAGAAAGGTATTTTGAATGATCGCCTAAGGGTTAACGGAACACATCCTATGAACAAAAGGTGACAATCAAGAAAATCAACCATTGAGCACACAGGGGACGAAGGGTGGGGGGGGGGGGGGGGACGAACCAGATCCTAGTTTTCCAAGTGCGAAAGAGATCCTTGACTAGGTCCCTAAAATCGATCCGCTTATCAGCGATAAAGAAGAAGGTAAGTTTGCGACGATCCCATTGCCATTCGGCGGAAGTGATCTCCATCTTGAGGCCTCTTTGGAGTGCTTTAGAACGACAGAGGCTGAGTGCTTTTCGTTCTTCTTCGATCTTTTGATGTAACGATTGGATATCTGTTGGGCTTGCTTTGCCGAATATTTTCTTCGGATGAATCTAGTAACAACCCCCGCCCAAGAGAAGAAGATAAACATGTGATTAATGCGACCGTTTCAATTTCAAATTCAAAAAGGGACTAGATGGAGATAAGAGTTTACCTCTTTGGTCAACCTTGATATATTGCTCGGATTGGGTTGAGAGCTAAGATCACCGTTGGCAGTAGGGGAAGGGGCAGGAGGAGCGAGAGCGGCAGACAGGCCATTAGTTGGGATAGCAGAATGGATACCTGCGGGGGAAGAAGCGGTGGGATTGGATGACTGGTTGAGGACAAGTTCGAGTTGATGGTTTTGGAACTTATTGACCTCGTCGATCGAGATCTGGTCGTGGACGACCTTACCCAGGTCTTTACCACGGTCAGCCTCGACAATGACCAGGTCACCCTTCTGGATACTCTCGACGGGCTCGGAGGAGTCGAGTGAGAGATAGAACAGATCCGTCCGACCGCCCTTGAACTCGACGATATACAATCGGCAGTCTCGTTGGATTTGGTGTAGCGGCACGCCTTTGCCAAGCTCGCTTAGCTCATTGGGACCCGGTCCCAGCGTGAGGGATGATCTGGGAGAAGAAATGAGCTGGTTGTTATACTGTGGGTTGAGCGATTGAGAGGAAGGCCCTGATAGACCCGATTTTTGGATCTGGAAGATTGGTGAAAGAGGACTTGAGGATATAAGAGGGTGAGAGGCTGCGGCGGCGGAGTAGTAGGACGGGCCTGATGAGGAGGGATCGAAGGAGTATCCCAACGGACCAACTGGTTTAGTATCACCGTTGATAATCTGGCGCGAGTGAGGCGAAGGGGCAGATAGTAGACCACTGGCACTGAATGTGGTGACCGCCGGACTACTGAGTGAGCCTAATGGTTGGAGGGCCGATCCCGAGTGACTGAACGGGAAGCGGGACCCGACAGGTGGCTGGGAATCCTGAACAGTATTGATCGTATTGCCTGCTTGAGAGGCAAAGTAACGCGAAGCTTGGGCAGATGCACTGAAGGGATCGCCAGCGCTGAATGAAGATTTGCGGTCGTAATTGCCAGGGCCACCGAATGGGTTCGAAACTGGTGGAGGTGCTGGTTGAGATGAAGGAAGGCCTGACCAGGGCATGTTGTTGAGAGTTGGGAGATGGTTGCTCTCTTGAGGTTGGTTGGGCTTGGTTTGAAAAGGTGATTGGTGAGAGTGGTGTTGATTGTAGTGATTACTGAATTGGAAGCCGATTCGATCGCTGGGTTCCCGGGTGATTTGAGTTTCGAGGTCAAGGTTAAGTGAGTTAAAGTCAGCGGTGAAGCAGAGGTCCTCATCGATCAGAGCAGCCGAGCTGGTGGGACCAAAGATCTCATTAGGACGATCATCGATCGAAGCGGAGGGGGGTATGGTAGATGATGTGCTATGAACGTTTTCGGTTATAGCTCGATGGTTGCTCTTTTTATCGTTGAGAAGGAAAGAGGTATTTGGATGGGTACGAGAGGAGATGGGTTCGAAGGCTTGAACGGAGCTCCTGCCACCGATGAAGGCCGAGACGCTGTGACGCCGACTGGTGGCACCAGATTTGGTGGGTGGAGCAAATTCGTCATCTTCATCCAAGTCGTTACTCAAGCTTCGACCGCCTGTCAGCCAGCTATCGGTTCCTACCGAGCCAGCAAAGCCGAGATCGGAGCCCTTGTTGAGGATCCGACTACCACTACTGGCGAGGCCTAGACCAGAGCCGATAGCGGTTGGATTGGAAGTAGATGGTACTGAGCCTCTCGAGGTCATCCTTCCAGAGCCGATAGCGCCAAGACTACTATCACGAGCTCGGTTGGATCGGTAGCCGAGGTCGAGATGGTGAGTGGTGAGTGAGCCACCAAAGGAGACTGGTCCACCGGGGGGTAGGAGGGATGTACCGGTGAAAGGGCTCATATTACTGAGACCGATACCAGAGCGAGCACTAGAGCTACAGGGGCTTCCGATGCTCCCGACGCTTGGATCTCTGTAGGAGCCAGCCTGGAGGATATCTCTAGCCTTTGATCTTCCGATCCGTTCTTCCGGTGGGAGTAGTCCATCGTTGGAGAGGGATGAGTCATACCAGGGTTGGTAGAAGTTGGATGGGAGTGAGTTGGGGGCAAAGCCGTTGCTGAGTGGACTGGTTGGAGTGAGACATCCACGGTAGCGGTCGGTACTGAGGGAGATGGGTCCGATGGGATCTGGGATGCTAGCGGGAGAGCCGATGGGGGATGGGGGGGCGTGAGGCTGGGTTGAGCTGAGATGGCTGAACCTTCGGTTAAGCATGGATGGATGCTGATGATGGCTGATGATGGGTGAGTTGAGCTCAAAGTCGGAGCCGGAGCAGGATGAGGATGAGGTGGGTGTCTGGATGGGTTGAGCCCAGATGTTGTTGTTGTTGTTGTTGAGCTGGTTTCGTTTGGGGAATGGTAGGGAGGTAGACGATGGATTGTTTAGGCTGAGGGGTGGTTGGTTTTGGTTGTCTTGATGATGGTTTTCGTTTTCGTTGGTTGAGGAAGTTCCATTGAGGAGAGGAGTTTGAGATGGATGGAGTAGGTTGAACATGATTATTATCCTGCCGCCGCTGCTGCTGCCGCTGTTGACCGCTTGCTGCTGCAATTAACTTCAACAAAATTATTTCATCCGCAGTTAAATTCCCCCGCATCAACAAAAACAAGACTCCGACCTCAATAATTAAATACATGTTTATTTATTACATATCAAAGGCTATGCGATCCCAGGAAATTTTTATCCCCCCTCAATTGGCCTATAAGCAAAGCTATGGACTCTCCTAGATTATCTCTAGGCACATAAACGTTTAGGTACAGGGAGGAGATCTCGTACCCAAAGCAAATGGCTAATTGAGATCCACTCGTTCACGCTGTTTGAATCTTTGAGCTCATCTTGAATCCAACGATGAACGAAAGATTGATTCGGATCAGTAACCGTTTAAGAAAGGAGACCAGTCCAACAGTAAGTCAAGTTATAATAATCCTTTGGTGTAGATAAATAGATAGATATTCACCTCTTCTCTTCTTTATTTATTTACTTGCCTCATGTGTAACTCGAATCTATCAAGATCTCAGTCGCTAGAGATTCTTGACTTTGCATCATCTATCCTTCTTACAGGCTTAGCTTCGGTTCATTCTTCCTGTTGGCATTCAGAGGCTGGCAGTCTGTCCAAGCTTCCCTTGATTCAAACAGAGCAACACGACCTCCATGATTGCTGAGGAGGGGGGAGGGGGAGAAAAAAAAACACGTTCCCAGACTTTGGAGCTGAGCACCAGGAAATGCACCCAACCACTGAGATAGAAGAGAGCTCAGCTTAAAGCAGCATGGATATTATATATAATAAATCATCTTGTTACTCGCTCTTATCATTCTTTCTCCATCAGTCCGGATCACATTCAAAGCTTCCCCCCTAAATTTAACCCTCCAAAAAAATTCAAGAACAACAACAACAAAACCCTCGCGAAAAATAAATTGCAAAGAGAAAAGAGAATGGAGGACCAACAATCAAATCCAGAAGATTTGACTCCTGGTCTGACAGAAGCCAGCCCCGAAGCTCGGGAGCTCTTCCGACTAGGCCACCAGATCCTCTCTCAGACCTGGACACTCCCATTATCATACATCAATCACCACTTCCTATCGATCACCCAGCTCCTATTGAGCCTCGAAACTGCTGAGAAAATACTCCTTGTGGATTTCTTTTCTAATCAGATGCAAGTCACCTTCCGGGCCCGGATGACGGAGAATGATTCTCTAGAGTTACAAGAGCTACAGAGCCATCTCGACCGACTGCCTCAAGACCATCCCGTCCAACTGATCCTGGACTCTTTAGAACCTACGTGGATGTCTTCCTTCCTCGATGAACTCTTGGATGCAGTCGATCGACTCTTAGAACGTTGGGCTCAAAGATTTCATGCCCTCAGGTTATCATACTTACTCAGTCTACCCCAAAAATCTCCACCCCCCCCCCATCTGATCTCACACCAACTTCCCGGTGGTCCAGCTACTTGCTCCATCTGTCTCTCTGAATATAACCCCGATTCTCAGATCATCATCCTCCAATGCCATTCTACCCACCACTTCCACCGGAGATGCCTCTCTGTCAGTCTCTCTCTCTCTCTCTCTGTCTCTCCCCTGTTTTGCGTGTCTCTCATTCATATAAAAGGCTTTCGACTCATACTCTTTTGTTCATTTTACTACAGCGCTGGGTTCTTGATCAGTCAAATTGTCCTCTCTGTAGGACACCCGTGCCATGATCAATTCAACGTTTCCTTGAACGAAAAGAAAAACTAGTTATCAATGACAAAGTTGTTCAAATCCAGAAAAGGATTATTCTTGCTTCTTGTTTCCTCTTTCTATTAGATCTTAATCTCACCTTAATGTTTTAATATCACTTATAAATCATACTTGTCAAGAACTCCATCTATGTAAATACAGTTCATCACTAGCACGACCATAATACTATCAAGAATTTATTCCCTGACAGTTCTCTGGGATATGTTTTGACAAATACTTCTACTACTCTAATGATCATTTCAATGGCTCGGGAAAGCTGCCAGTATTTCAGAATGGATGGACTACCTCACACAACATGGAATGTGAATAAACATGAGTAATTCAGACAAACATGGTGATTAAGGAAACATGAAATAGAGAAAATGAGCAAAAATTAAGGTGAGACCCCTGTGAGTGTAATTGGGTAGCCTTGTTCAATTCTAGTCTAACATCATAAGATGAGACATCCTGAGCCCATTTTTGGTGAGCATATAATTGTAAGCAATGTAATGAGTACCCTTGTCAGATCTGATCAGGGTTTGGTGGACCTGATCAGATGTCACACTTAATGTCAGGTAAATGTAATCATACATCACCTATATTGTACTGCTGCCAAACAGGGGCTTGACCTTACAAAAAAAACTATCAAATTTATGATCCTTAGCTTGAGAAAAACAAATTGATGAATAGTCATCTGTGTATCAGAATTTCAGAAACATATATAATAGATGTCAGGGAATATTAAATTATTATCTTGAATCATATGGCAAGGTTAAGATTAACTGCTTATTGATTCTCATCCTGTAAAAAAATCCCATCAAATTTGTATCCTACCAGAACCAAATGTTGGCCCACTTCTAGGGTAATTGTATGGGTTGAAGTCCCCCTAGTGAAACTGGGACGCACCCAACCAATTTGAAATTGGTCAATATTGACCAAGCTAAAATTGGTTGAGTGCATCCCAGTTTCACTGAGAGCACTGCAACCACCATTATCCTGGAAGTGGGCCAACATTTGGACCTGGTAGGATATAAATTAGATGTGGTTTTTTCTACAGGATGAGAATCATTAATTGGATAATCTTAATCTTATCAGAGGATTCCAGACAATGGTTAAATATTCCTTGACATCTATTATATATGTTTTTGAAATCCTGTTACACAGATGACTATTCATCAATTTGTTTTTCTCAAGCTAAGGATCATAAATTTGATAGTTTTTTTTGTAAGGTCAAGCCCCTGTTTGGCAGCAGTACAATATAGGTGATGTATGATTACATTTACCTGACATTAAGTGTGACATCTGATCAGGTCCACCAAACCCTGATCAGATCTGACAAGGGTACTCATTACATTGCTTACAATTATATGCTCACCAAAAATGGGCTCAGGATGTCTCATTTTATGATGTTAGACTAGGTTTGAACAAGGATACACAATTACACTCAATGGGCTCCCACCTCAACTCCTGCTCATTTTATATACCCTCAACCCAGCCAGTTATACTTTCAGTGTGAGCTGTGGTAGATTTTTTTTTTTTCTCTGATTCACAACACAAGGTTAGGATTTGTTTGGAGAATTCCTCAAAGAAATTTTCCTTTTTTTTTTGTTGAACCCCATGGACTTATCCTCAAAACCAAAGTTTATGCTTTGGGGTTCTGTATCTCCAAGCTGCCAAGCAACAGGTATTCAGTCCTGAAAAATTTGATAAACCACCACAATCCATACCCATAACCTCTTAGCACAACAAAAACTCTCTTGGAAACCAAATTAAACAAAACCAGCTCATGCAATTCCTCCCAAATTTGAATCAAGCTCAGGAATAATCACTAATGAAGGGATGGTTGAGCTGTCCGTGAGCTTGAATTTCTTGAAAGAAGGTTGACTGAATGTTTTATTTCCAAAATAATATCCAACACACTGGAAAGAAAGAAACAGTAAGGACAAGATGACTTGAGAAGAAATTTAATGAAAGTGAATGAAGGGACAAACATTTTAGAAAAGGAGAGTATACAAAAATTGACAGGTAAGAGGTAAGGAGAACTATGAGTATAACAGCAGGACAGTAGCTAATATGTAAAGCTAGTTTGACAGTGATGTGAGTAGATTGATTAGAGAAGGGTGAAATCTCACCAGAAAAGAGCTTGTAGAAATAAATTGATAGAAGAGAAGAGAAGAGAAGAGAAGAGAAGAGAAGAGAAGAGAAGAGAAGAGAAGAGAAGAGAAGAGAAGAGAAGAGAAGAGAAGAGAAGAGAAGAGAAGAGAAGAGAAGAGAAGAGAAGAGAAGAGAAGAGAAGAGAAGAGAAGAGAAGAGAAGAGAAGAGAAGAGAAGAGAAGAGAAGAGAAGAGAAGAGAAGAGAAGAGAAGAGAAGAGAGAATATGAAAGAGACAATGAACAAAAGCAAGAATTATGAAAGAAATAAAAGGGAAAATAATTGAAAGATTGAGGAGTTGTTTGATTGAGGGATAGATTATTTGAAGTTGAATTGATTTTGTTTGTGGGTGTTCTTGAATAATTTGTGTTGCAATGAATGTTGGGTAATTGAGTGGAGTAGAGTTGGAGTCTTGATGGGTTTTTTGGGTGAGAAGAAGATAGGATTGGGGGATTGTGGGAAATAGGAATTGAAACTCTTGTGATTCTTAAATTTCTTTCCATCTATAATCACTGATTCATTGTTGTCATACTAGTTTAGGAGAATACACTTGGTAATTGGATAGGTAATTTTAAAACAGTAATAGCATTTGAAATCTGCATCCCTTGCAAAGGGAGTATACGGTTTACTAGGAGGTGGTAACAAAATTTGACGGGGATAATTTCCCTGCAGTGAGTGCTGAAAAATGTTTGATAAGGGGATCCAATTTCTGATCTGTAGTATGGGAGGGTTCTGGAGTAGGTAGATTGTGAATGGGAAAAGGTTTTTGTTTTGTAGGTGTAGAAGTTGTGTTTTCCTATCCCTTCTGATATCCTTTCTTGAGATTTTCCTTCTTTCAATTACTGAAGCTAACTGAAATTCTCTGTGTATTTAGGTGACAACATTATGGGTAGAAATTGTCACCACCATCCTTTGAGGCTAGAATTATTTTGTCCTTGATGAGCTCCTTGGTTAATGATTATTGCATTTATAGGCTAAGTGATTGTCAACTAGTAACTCCAATCCGAGTTGTGCGCAACCCGTGCAAGAGAAGTATTCAATACTGAGCTATGCATAATTAAACACACACTCAACCTTGAACTCGCTCCCGCTCTCCAGCTCAATCACCAGACTCGACAAGCCAACAAACTCAACTACTCATCCCTATCTATCATCCCTTAATCCACCGTCTAGAACCAACGGTGGGCCCGCTACGCTAACAATAGCTGTAGCGTAGCGTCATGTTAGCTTTTATCGCTACGCTAACCCAAAGTTACTGTTAGCGGTTTTTTTTTTCAGCTAACGCTACAAAATTTTTGTCAAAAAAAAAAATAGCTGTAGCGTAGCGTTAGCGACTTCAAAAAAAAAAAGTTAACGCTACAGGAATTACCTGTTAGCTGACTTGTAGCGGTGTTAGCTGGAACAAACGCTACACTAACTGTTAGCGTAGCGCTCTTGTCAGCTACGCTAACTGTTAGCGTAGCGCTCTTTTCAGCTACGCTACATGTTAGCGTAGCACCCTGCTCAGCTATACCACTCACCCATAGTGAACCAGAAGAGGCTCTCATAAATCAATATTAAGGAGTAAAAAAAAAAAAAAAAAACTAGGGAATAAGGATAATAATAATATGAAGGCGGTCAGATAGCAATTATTGTGCAAACTATTTGTATATATGATTTTTTTTTTTTTTTTTTTTTTCTTTAATCCATGAAACAAGGAAGAAATATTGAGACCAATGAACAAGAGCAATAAGAATTTTATTTATTTATTTATTTTCATTATTTTTTTGGGAAAAATTTGTATAGTTGTTAACAATGCCTTGAGCTTGTGCAAACTTTCCAGCCACCTGTATACCGTCTTTCAACCACATGTGACTACTAACACACCTCTCAATTTTCCGTGGGTTCAAGCTTCCTCGGCCACTTGAGCAAACATTGGCAGCAGAAGAAAATGTACGCTCTGCAGCACAAGATGATGCTGAGCTGGCCAAGTAGTCCCTGGCTAATGATGAAAGAATTGGATATGTTGATGAATGAACCTGAAAAGTTTAAGTAGCATTGTTAAAATCAATATGAGCTAACAAACACAAGTGGACAAAGCTGAGAACAAATAGAAGCTATACCTTCCACCACCTCAAAATACTATTGGGATCCTTTCCATCTGGACCGGTTAAGCGATCCATGTTCTTGACATATACTTCTAGCTCTTTGCTTTCATCCGATGTTTCAGGAGTGTTGCACAAATCAAATATATTATCCTTTTCAACATTTGAAGTATTTTCGTCCAAGATGTTAATGTTTGATTTTTTCTTCTTGTTCAACAAATCCCTTCGTTTAGAAAAAAGGCGGTCCAAAGTTGCTTCGGCTTCCTCTGCTTTTTCAGGCCAGCAATGAGAGAAGATTTTGATGCGAAACGTTGGGTGAAGAACGGTGGCCATTACAAGTGTTTCACATTCAAGCGCCTCTTCTTGGTAGACCTCAAGCTTTTGTATCATTTTCACATACATTGGATGTAATGGATGCCCTCGATTGCATCCTGCCTCTTTCTTCTTTAAATCAGAGATTGTTTGATAGTAATTTGGCAATACAAAAGCACCTGTAGGACCATTTCCCTCCATCTCCTTGGTCAAACGGTTAAACGGCTATCAAAAAAAATGAGCATTATGTATGAAATATATAAGTGGATCTGTGGAATGAATATATCTTACTTCTAACTCCTGATTCAATTCATTGATCATTATCCATTCCTTGCTGGTAAACTGAATTTCTTTGAAGTAGCCAAACTTCTTGCGATTTTCTTTGCGGCTGGACCGAACAATTTGATCTTGGAATTTACTGTACTCATCACGGAGCATTGCATCAATAACCTGAGTTTAACAATATGTCTATCAGTACCAACACATTATTTGGAGGTGAAGCTTAATGAAATACCTCTCTTGCCCTGTAGGCCCGCTCTCGGCTTTGATATTTGATGTTCCAGCGGATTCCATAACCAGCAATCAGACCATTCACTTTTGTTCCCCCTTTTTGCTTCTGGTAATCCTCCGCACGGCGGTCAAATTCAGCTTTTAGAGACTGTAAAATGGAGATGTGTCTGGTGAGATTCGAACTCACGACCTCAGCTAAGCTGAGACACATGCTAGAGTGCTGCCTTTACCAACTAGGCTACAGACGCTTGTGACTGCCAGGGTGTTGGTTGGTAGTGCTCATGGTTCAGCTGGTGATAAATCATGGTAGCAGACTAACAGGCAACTCAACACCCCCCCTTGCTACATGATGTGGAGAGTGGGAATTGAACCCAAGAGGTATGGGGATTAGACCCATTAAGTGTGGGGATGTGACCCAGTAAGTGTGGGGATGTGACCCAAGGAAGGATGGGGATTTGGACCCATGTAGGTGTGGCCGCTGTGGGAATTGAACCCGGGACCTTGATGTAGGCTTAGAGGGGTTTTTGGTCTTACATGAAGCATTCACATCTTCATTCAGTCTCTTATGTAAGCGAGTAGCGCTTAGGTAGAATCTGGGCTCATAACCTGTAGAGACTGTAAAATGGAGATGTGTCTGGTGAGATTCGAACTCACGACCTCAGCTAAGCTGAGCCACATGCTAGAGTGCTGCCTTTACCAACTAGGCTACAGACGCTTGTGACTGCCAGGGTGTTGGTTGTTAGTGCTCATGGTTCAGCTGGTGATAAATCATGGTAGCAGACTAACAGGCAACTCAACACAGCTCTCCATGCACTTGATGAGGTAATCTTTCGTACTACAAAGTCCAGCTATATATCAAAAAAATAAGAAGGAAAGATTCAGTAATTGATTGCCAGTAAAATAAAAAAAATATAAAATATCCAGCTGACCGCTTTGGTTAACTCATTCAAATGATTAGAATAATTTCTATTTGCAGATGATTTCTGATTATTTTTATTCTTTGAGGTGATTTTATCATAGTCTTCGTATCCAGATTCAGTCCCCTCATCATTGTCGTCATCGTCAGTTTCAAGATCTGGCTCATCCTCATCAACATCCGTCTCATCTTCCACCCTGTCTTCAACTGATAATTCTACGGATTGCTCTTCTTCGTCCTCTTCAATTATTGGGTCCATTGTGTTGGAAAAAGGGAAAGTTCCGAGGAATGACTTTTTGAGCTTTGGTGGAGGAGGAGCTTCAAGGCCCAATTCTTTCAATCCAGCATTGACAATGAGTGCCATTTTATGACAAAAGCACTTGATATGCATTGTCTTGTAGTTCCAATCCAAATCCGTGGTTTGGGGCAGGGCAACGAGTTTGGAGTGCATTGTTTTGGCCATTGTGTTGTTATTTGATCCTGAATCAGTTGTCTGGCAAAGCATGTATTTATAGGACAAAAAATAAATAAGTTTTTGGCAGATTACCAGTGATGAATCAAAGGGTGCTTATCTTATTATGTAAATCATGTTTCTTCAATACGTTCACAACAGGTTCAGCCAGCATGCTTCCCTTATGGTGCCAGGCAACTAGCTTGAGAGTCAGATGCAGCACTAGATAGTTCCAATCCTTATCAATAAAAGAGACAGAAGCTCCAGTAAATCCAAAGCGATTTCCTTTTGTTGTCCAAACATCGTGTATCAAGTTAAACTTGCTCTCAGAATCCTGTTGAAATGTTGTTTAAAGGGAAATAAGTATATTTTTTTACATTTAATTGAACGCAATGGTATCACTCACCTTCAACTGGCATATCATAGCCTCTTGTAAATCCAAGTATACCACTTGTCCAGAAGTTGCAGCCCACTTTTGTTTAAACAAATTTGCTCCTGTTTGACAATAGGAGAAGGCAGCTCGGAGATAGGGGTCTTCAACACGGTTCCAAGGTAATGATTGCCGTAACAGCCATAGAGTTATTATTTGATTGAAAACCTGATTGTCAAACTTTTCAACAGGGGCAAAATGTTTGGTGAGCGATCCAGATTGGGTAGTCTGTTTGATTCTTTCCTCTTCAAGTGCTGTTGGTGGAAGCTTGGCGCCAGAAGAGATTGCTTGATGACGATTGGGGCATCCAACAGAAATCTTTCCTTTTTGACAGGAACCATCACGATGAGTTCGAAGATTTGAAAAGCTGCTTAAAGAAACCCTGACATCCTTCTTGCACCACAAGCAGGCATATGTTGATGGCACTTTATTTAAAGGCTTTTTTAAACAGTTATATTAGTATACATTCATTTCAAACACTTATCTATCAAGAATTACACACATCACCTGGACGTCTAGTTGGTTTGGAAAAAAAATCCTTTGCATCATCAAATTCAGGGTTTTTCTTTCTACGTTTGGGTTTTGCCTTTGTGTTTTCGTCATCGGGGTCTTGAGCAAGATCAATCACCTGTGAGCTTGGAACTTTGGAGGTCGATAAGGGCTGACTCAGATTATTGTTGTTCTGTTTCTTTCCAAGACGAGTGAAAGAAGGGCTTGTGGAATGAGGCATAGTACAATGAGTATACTTATTAGCTTGCCAAATCATTTTAAAAATACCATGCTGATGATCAAAATCAATACCAATACGGTGATCAGGAAAAATAAATGGACCAGATGTGATATCATAGTTAGAAGAGTCTACCAGGGTATAATCAGAAGTGCGAGTGGGAAGAAATAAAACAAAGGCAAATTGGGATATATCTTCAGTATCGGTGTGTGGGGGATTGAAGAAACCATTTGTAGTAAAAGTAATGTGAGGAGTGCAGGTGCTGTCTTCAGGAAGTTCACCATAAGAAAGATTGGGAAAGGAAGGGATATTATATTTCTTCATAAGATCTTGATTCTGTTGAAAGGGAGTATGAGCAAGATCTTTGAAGAGATTACCAATAATATTTCCAACTCAAGAAGATTTAATATAGTGATCATCGTATGCTTTCATCTCAGTTTCATCAAATGCCTTGATATACCGGCCAACTATTTGATGCTCATCATAAGACTTTCTCCAACCAATGGCCCACATGAGCCCACTCCAAATTCGAGCACAGGATGAGACAGAGTTCAGGAAACGTTTAGACTGGTGGAGGAAAGTGGAAATATAGTTGAGATCGTCCAATTGACAAGGGGTGAGGTCTTTATAAGGAGTGAATTCTACAATAGCAATAACCTCAGTCTTGTCAAGAGGATCAACAATAATATTAATCCCAGACTTCATAAAGTGATAGGTGTTGATTTCATCGTATGCTAAGCTGATTTCTGATGGAGTTGGGTGGCGAGTTGGTTTGTTATTCTTCATAGGGATGGTTGGATAGATATTGTGAGGAGTGTATTTGACGGTGTGCCATGATACGGATCCAACCTTGATTCCTAAACCCTCTCTACATAACAAACGCTTTTCCCTTTGACGCTTCATCTTGTTGTGATGCTTGGATGCCTTAGAACTCTTATTGTTATGACTTTAATGATTCAATCAGGTCCCCAGAACGGTATTGTCCCGAGATCCATCATTCAAAATTAAAGTCAATCAAATAAGAGCAATGAAGGTATTCAAACATCAAAACAATAAGAGATGGCAAAGGGAAAAGAAAACAATAATCAGTATTGATATGAGAGTAAATATAATGAAATACATACACTGCTCTTTTTCCCATGGCAGATATGAGACGTGGTAGGCCTGCAGGAGTTGAAAATAAGGTCAGCTGATGATTCTGAGGTGGGGGTTCCAAAAACAAAGGCCAATTGATCAGAGCAAGCTGATCAATTGGCCAGGGATAGTAATTGGGGGGGTTAGGGGACTTACAGAGGCTTGAGAAGGGTAGCAGGGCAGGGAAGGGTAGGCTGGGCTGGGCAGGGTGGGCTGGGCTGGGCAGGGCAGGGCAGGGTAGGCTAGGGTTGGCTGGGCAGGGCTGGGTAGGCTGGGCTGGGCAGGGTAGGCTGGGCTGGGAAGGGTAGGCTGGGCTGGGCAGGGCAGGGTAGGCTAGGGTAGGCTGGGCAGGGCAGGGTAGGCTGGGTAGGGCAGGGCAGGCTAGGCTGGGCAGGGCAGGGTAGGCTAGGGTAGGCTGGGCAGGCTGGGCAGGTAGCAGGTGTTAGTTAATGTTTGAACGGTCATTTGATCGTTCAAATGTTGAACGATCAACGTTTGAACGATCAAACGTTGATTGTTCAACGTTTGAACGATCAAACGTTGATTCAACGTTTGATCGTTCAAACGTTGAACGATCAACGTTTGATCGTTCAAACGTTGAACAATCAACGTTTGAACGATCAAACGTTGATCGTTCAACGTTTGAACGATCAAACGTTGAGCGATCAACGTTTGATTGTTCAAACGTTGAACGATCAACGTTTGATCGTTCAAAACGTTGAACGATCAACGTGAGGGAGGGGGGTAGAGAAAGAAGGGACTTACCAGGTGAGTGCCCCAGGGTAGCGAACGCGGTAGGGTAGCTGGGTTGGGTGGCTGGTATCTGTTGGTGGGTAGCAGAGATCAGGTTAGCAGGCAGGGTAGCAGGGTAGGGGGGACTTACAAGGCAGGTGGCCCCAGGGTAGCAATGGTAGTGGGTAGCTGGGCTGGCAGTGGCAGGGTAGGGTAGCAAGGTGGTAAGTAATGGTGGGTGGAGGAGAAGGGGAGGGGACTTGCCAAGAGGGAAGGGGGTGATCCTGAGAGCTGGTGGGAGGGATTTGGGATGTTGAACTTGAAGCAATTGGAGGAGCTGAGTGAGAGTGCCGGTTGAGAATCAAGAACTTATCTCGAAAAAAAAATCTCGAAAAAATCTCAAAAAATAAATAAATATTGAGGATTGAGGAAGTTATCACCGAAGAAAAAAAAATTGAAAAAAAAAATTCAGGTGACAAATTTTCGAAGGAGACTGGAATTGATAATAAAATAAGAACTCATCCAGGATTTGAAAAAAAAAAAAAATGGAACCTGAGCTGCATGGATGGGATGTACTCCCACCAATCCCTCCAACTCTCAGGGTAGCCGTGGTGTAGTGGTCAAGATTGACCACTACGCCATGGCTAACCTCCCTCTTCCTTTTGAGCACGGGATCAATTCTCACAAGAGATATAATTTGAATTACACAGCTAACAGTTGTCTTGTTAGCTGTCAAAAATCAGTGTTAGCGTGTAATCCAAAAAGCTATGTAGCGGAAAAAATATCAGCTAACAGCTAACATTTAGCGTAGCGTAGCGATGATGCCGCTACGCTACTGAGAACTTCAAAATCTGTTAGCGCCAGAAAAGTTACGCTACTTGTTAGCGTAGCGGTGAATTTTCCCCGCTAACGCTACAAAAAAATGGACGGAAAAATTTGTCGCTACGCTAACTGTTAGTGTAGCGGAGTGAAATTTCAGCTAACGCTACAAATTTTCTGGGAAAAAAAAAACCGCTACACTAACACGTAGCGGTCAAATAGCGTAGCGGCCCACCATTGCTAGAACCCTACGATTTGCCAGATCCCATTTGAACCGACTCTCAGCAAGACACTCAGAAGATTCAGGAGGAGTACCAAAGCAATCCAAGTGGAGGTACTTGGTCCCCTTTCTCCTATCCATCGTCTTGTCGCTCATTTTTTAACCACCTTACTTCTCTCTATTCCTCTCAGGCTTGTGATTCTTCCCTTTTTCTCCTATAAATATCTTCTCGATTGTCTTTACTGAGTACCAGTTAGAATCAGATCATAAGAAGGTAAATCTCACTCTTTTCCCTTCCTGTTTTCTGTCTCTTCTATTATTTTTTCCTCTTCTAACTCGTGTCCTCTCTCACCCTCTATTTGTCAGTCTCCTTACTACTATTAGCAATTATTTAGTGCTGCAATAAAGTGTGATCTCAATTTCCTACATGGTAGCGAGAGACATCACTTGGCACTAAGTAAGATAAGACTAAAGTTAGAAAGAGACAGCATCTAGGTACACGATGACATGGGGAACTCTTCCGATAGCTCCAACGATGGTCACTCATCTTGAAGACATTTTGATAAACTGGACCGTTACAACTGGTCGCAATGGAAGAAACGCTTCATCAACATCATCATTGCCAAAGGCTACAAGGACCTTATCAATCAAACGTGGGTCAACGCCAATAAAGAAAAATCTGAATTCCGACAAATGTCAGCATGGGCCATTGACAAACTCTACTCTTCCTTACAATCTGAACTACATCCAGTAATCGCTACCAAACCCGGCAACGTCTATGATGCTATGGACGCTTTAGCAGCCGCATGTGGAGAGAAGTCAATAATCCAACTGTGTAATAAACTATTTTCTCTAATCAACCTCATGTATCAACCGGGGACGTCTCTATCGGCTCACGCCACCCAATTCCGTAAATTATGCACGGCTCTGGAGATGTCGATTGCGTCAAACCCCGGATTCTTCACCATGACTACTGGAATGGCTGGAGCTCTACTCCTGAGAAGTCTTGACCAAGATGAAGGACTGTCCTCTCTTGTCCAGAGCCTGTACGATTTACAACCTCTCACTCTCGAAAAGGTGTTTGATTGGCTGCTCATTGAAGAGACCAGGAAGACCTCCTCCCAATCAGAATCAACCTACTACTCCAATCAGCAGAGGCGATTTGGAAAACACAGTGCAGACAGGATTCCTCCCAACAATCCTAGGGGAATGAGTTCGTCCCAAGGCAATCATTGAGGAGGATCAACTTCTAGAAATCACTTCCGAGGAGCGACTCCAACTAGACCACCTCCCAGTCAAACTCGAGAGGACGCTGAATTCGCAAAGAAATTTCAGGCTCAGATGAAATTGTTCATGTCTGGACAGGCAAACATGATGGATGACCAAACCGAGGAAAACATCAATGCAATTACTGAGGAGTATGATGACAAAGAATATGATGCGGAAGATACCGGATTCATGGTCACCAATGAGCTGAACGTAAACGGCATCACCAGTGCTCCTGAGAACACAACCTTAATCTTCGACTCAGGGGCATCAAAATCAACTTTCTGTGATTTTCACCTCCACATCGAACCAGAACCCATCTTGAAATCAATAAACACCTATTCTGGTACTATACGTATAACACATTCCGGAAAATTTGACCTGGGAGGCACCATCATACACCCGGTGTTCTACGCCCCCAAAGGACCGAGGAATCTCATCTCGGCTACCCAACTCGAGGACCATGGCCTCTCTGTCATATTCAAGAACTGACTAGTACTCATCCGACGCGGCCAAAAGGTGGTATATCGGTTCCCTAGAGTAGGTAATCTGTACCAATCTTGTGCTCCAAAGCCCAAATCAAGCGCATACTCAGTAGTCCTCACCGAACCAGACCCAAAACTGGACTATCATATCCTGCTTGGTCATCCGTCGGATGAATACCTGCGACGTTTCTTCGAAATTCACAATATGAAGCAGCGTGACAACCTCAGGAACGCTAAGAACTGCGAGATCTGCAAGCAGTGCAAACTCAAGAGAACGCCTCACTTGAATCCCCTTCCAACAACTGACCGTCCGTTCAAGACGTTACACATGGATGTACTACAAATATCCCCTCCGGCTAAATCTTTGATGAAACACATCCTAGTAATCATCAATGACTACTCTTGTGTCAACAGGATATACCTTATGCAACACAAATCCGATTCCGAGCAGCACTGCCAGCATGATTGCCTAGGATGAAGTCATCCCAGTTAAACTGGGATGCACTCAACCTATTTAAACTTGGTTGAAATCAACTGATGAAATATAAATCCAAGGGACCCCCCTTGGTTTTATATTTCATTGGTTGAGGTCAACCTACTTTAAATTGGTTGCTTGCATCCTAGTTTAACTGGGATGAACTCAACCTAGGCAATTATGCTGGAAGTGCAGAAAATCCTGTCTTACGTTAACAAAATAGTCAACAAGACAGGTAAGTGCCCAGCAATCATACATACTAATCGAGGAGGGGAGTTTAACTCTAAATTCTTTCTCTCCCAACTTGGTAAACTAGGTATACAAGTGGAAGCCGGACCAGCCAACAGCCCTCAGACAAATGGTCTGGCCGAAAGGTTCAACCAGTCCCTACTGATGAAGATGAGGTGCCTACTAGCACAATCTTCCGTTCCCATTAACTTTTGGGACGAGGCTGCCCAATACGCCTCAAACCTAATCAACATCCTGCCATCAAAATCCCTCAACTGGTCAACTCCAGTCAGTGTGCTATCCGAGCTCAATCTGTGCATAGAACCAATCCGGGACCTGAACAAACTAATCCCTTTTGGTTTAAAGGTATTTGTCTTGCATTGTCCTCAATCAAAGGTGTCTGTTCCCTCTAGACCGTTGATATGCCTGGGCTACAAAGATCACTCTGATGCAATCCTCTTCTTCGACTCAAACAGAAGGAACATTGTAATCAGCCGTGACTATGTACCTGCAACCCTCAAGTTCAGTTACAACTCGAAATCCTCCCTTCTGAAGAAACCCAAGACGCTGCCAAAAGCGGTCCCCAAGTCAATCAGAACAGAATACAACGTCGTGTCGTTAAAGAATCCCGTCCCCACCATCCGTGTCCCCGACAACGTGTTGTTAGATACTCCCAATCCATCTGCCTGTACTTCCTCCAAAGTATGGGATCCCTCTACAACCGGCGTACAGACTGTCAGCCACTCAGTACCAGATCAAGCCGCAGATCAGTATTCCTCGCCGTCGGGTGCACCAACCAGAATGAGCCTATCTCCAGGGGCGTTGATAAACGCACGCCAACGCCAACCCGCACGCCAATTTTTTTTGGCGTGCGGGGCCCACACGCCAATTTTTTTTGGTGTGTGGGCCCCGCACGCCAATTGTTTGGCGTGCGCCCCCCTCGCTCACATAATCGAATGGGAGGGACCATTTGATTACGTGAGCGGGGCCCCTCCTGGCTGACGAGGTTATACAACCTTGTCAGCCGGGAGGACTTCCTCCCGGCACGAGGCTGTATAGCCTTGTCAGCCGGGAGGACTTCCTCCCGGCTGATGAGGTTATACAACCTCATCGGCCAGGAGGAAGTCCTCCCGGCCGACAAGGTTGTATGCCCTTGTCAGCCGGGAGGAAGTCCTCCCGGCTGACGAGGTTGTATAACCTCGTCAGCCGGGAGGGGCCCTGCTCACGTAATTGAATGGTCCCTCCCATTCGATTATGTGAGCGAGGGGGGACCCGCACGCCAATTGTTTGGCGTGCGCTCCCACACGCCAATTTTATTTGGCGTGCGGGGCCCACACGCCAATTTTATTTGGCGTGTGGGGCCCACACGCCAATTTTATTTGGCGTGCGGGGCCCACACGCCAAAAAAAAATGGTGTGTGGGAACCACACGCCATTTTTGGCGTGTGGGTCTCACACGCCCTTTTTTTTTGGCGTGTAGACCCTACACGCCAAAAAAAAATGGCGTGTTGGCCCCGCACGCCAAAAAAAATTGGCGTGCGGGTTGGCGTTGGCGTGCGCGCTTGGCGTGCGTTTATCAACGCCCTATCTCCAGCACCAGACAAACGATACATGTGATTTGAGACGACCCGGGTCAAGGTTAAAAAAGATCTATGTCAACCCTGGCCTCGAGGATCCCCCGCACAATCTGCTACTCCTTCAATTTGACCCGCCTGAATACATCAACTTAACCAAAATGGTATCTGTCAAAGAGGCCATAGCGAACAAGGATGAGTCGTCTAAGTGGCTCGAAGCAATGACAGCAGAATCAAATTCACTGTCATTGAAGAACACAGGCACTCTTTTCCCCCCTCCGAGTGATGACAAAGTCATAGGCAGTATGTGGCGTCTAGGTAGAAAAAAGAATGAGTTTGGTGACATCCTTAGATTCAAGGCCAGGTGGGTGTGTTTTGGCAACCATCAAGTACATATGAAACATTACTTCAACACCTACGCATCGGTCGCCAGAAACGAATCATTCAAACTACTATTGACAATTGCCGTGAATCTAGGATGGGTTGTATCCCAATTTGATGTCGACACGGCGTTTTTATATGGGGAAATGGATGCACAAGTGTACGTATCACAAGTACAAGGTTTCAAAGTTCCAGATCGACCCAGCTGGGTGTGGCGCCTCAACAAATCACTCTATGGCACAAAATAGGCCCCCAGGCAGTGGAGAAAACACCTTGTCAGCACGCTCACTGGCATAGGCCTCGAATCGGCGCCGCTGGACAAATCATTATTCTATAACGACAATCGAACCGTTATCCTACACATGCACGTTGATGATGGCTTCATCATTGGCAAAGACAAGACTGCGGTTAAATCCATCCTGACCTCCATCAAAAAAGTCTACAAGATCAAGATCACGGATTTCCCTACGCACCACCTGGGCTATACGCTTTACTGGAAGGAGGATGGGTCCGTGCACGTACATCAGTTGGATTTTGCAGAGAAAATCCTGGATGAATTTGACATGCAGAACTCAAGTCCAGTCAAGGCGCCGGCGCCCATCAACCTACACAAGATAGTGGCCACAGAAGCCCCACCAATCAACCTGAAGACGTATCAAAAAGCCATTGGGATGCTCAATTACCTGGTGTTACACACTAGACCGGATATAACCTTTGCAACAAACCTACTGGCCCAATTCACAAGCAAACCAAATGAATCCCATTGGTTGGCGGTGAAACATATGTTAAGTTACATCAGAGGCACCAAAACCATGGGAATTCTATACACTCAGACTCGGGACCCGTCAGACGGACTATGTGGTTGGGCAGACGCAGACTACGCAACATTTCTGGTATCAAAGAAATCCACATCAGGCTATGTGATCACGCTCTACGGTAATCCAATCTGTTGGTCTGCAAAGAAACAACCTGTCGTGGCGCAATCAACGACAGAGGCTGAGTTTGTAGCCATGAATCAATGCGCGAAGCAAGTACAATGGCTAACGAATTTAGTATTGAATCTGAAGATAAAAATTAAAGCCCCCATCATGAAGAACAACAACTCAGGCGCAATCATCATAAGCAAAGAGTCACAACTAAATGAAAATACCAAGCACATAGAAGTTCGATTCCAGTACATACTCAACTTAGTCAAGAAGAAATAACTTGAAATCATTCAAGTACCGACAAATGAAATGAAAGCAGACGGATTGACTAAACCATTAGGGTTCATCAAGCACGCAAGTGCTCAAGAACAGCTCCATCTGACTGAATCGGAGTTAAGGAGGAGTGTCAACTAGTAACTCCAATCCAAGTCGTGTGCAACCCGCGCAAGAGCAGTATTCAATACTGAGCTATGCATAATTAAACACACACTCAACCTTGAACTTGCTCCCCTCTCCAGCTCAATCCCCAGACTCAACAAGCCAATAAACTCGACTACTCATCCCTATCTATCATCCCTTAATCCACCGTCTAGAACCCTATGATTTGCCAGATCCCATTCAAACCGGCTCTCAGCAAGACACTCAGAAGATTCAGGAGGAGTACCAAAGCAATCCAAGTGGAGGTACTTGGTCCCCTTTCTCCTATCCATTGTCTTGTCGCTCATTTGTTAACCACCTTACTTCTCTCTATTCCTCTCAGGTTTGTGATTCTTCCCTTTTTCGCCTATAAATATCTTCTTGACTGTCTTTACTGAGTACCAGTTAGAATCAGATCATAAGAAGGTAAATCTCACTCTTTTCCCTTCCTGTTTTCTGTCTCTTCTATTATTTTTTCCTCTTCTAACTCGTGTCCTCTCTCACCCTCTATTTGTCAGTCTCCTTACTACTATTAGCAATTATTTAGTGCTGCAATAAAGTGTGATCTCAATTTCCTACAGTGATTCAAGAAAGAAACCCCTACATTCTGCCAAACAAGAGATTCTTCAAATCCTTAATAAATAGTTGGTTATGACAACACATTTATCCCTGAATGTCTTTTATTCTTCCAAGGTCTTTATTCCTCAAGATGTTATAGCAGTATAATTGAGTTTATTTTGGTCCTATCTATTATACTTTATTGATTGGAGGGGTGTCAGCCTTAGAGTCATCACAGCTGACCTAAAGCTTAACTTATTCCCTTTTCTCCCAATAAATAATGAACAATAGCCTCATATCTTTTTATCCTTAATCTGAATCATCATTCTGACTTCAAATTCTGTTTTCCCATGAAATTTTGACCATAGTGTTCACTGAACACTTTGTAATTTCTCAACTCCTTCATAGAGTAATTAAATGAATAATTCGACGCCACAACTGGCTGGGCAAGAGAAACATAGCCAGCAAACCACATCTACATGTTAGATTACATAAGCAAACCTTGAAAATTTTCGAAGTTGGTGTATCCCCCGTTGCAGGAAGGATACACAACCTCAAGAAACCCAGAACCACCAACTCAGACATCCAAGGATTCAGCAAGTTACAGCTCACCACTCTAACCAACAAAGGGCCTCTTTCACCCAGTACTTCAATTATTGTCATTCAGTCCCCTTTTTGAACCTTGTTTCTCTGACAGTAGTCCTTCTCTGTCTTCCCCTTATCTTTCCCCTCTTCCCTTTTCCTTCCTCCTTCAATCAAGAGATCAGATCAATTCTTTAACAGGTTACCCTTTTAGAACCTTGACTACAAGTCTAAAAATCAGGGCAGATTAGTTTACTAATTTTTTTGTCCCTCCACTGTTTCCTTAGTGTGTGAGGAGGCTGTTGCACTTCTAAAGACTCTGGCACAGCTTAGCCAACTTTTCCAGGTTGAGCTCATTGATCTTCATAAGAGCAAACCTTGTATCCTGTTGTCACTTTAGAGTCCCAGGCTCACAAGGGGACCCATATCATTCCATGAGTTTTTTCTTAAAGTCTTCCCAATCCAATTAATCATTGCCATTCAATTCTTACACTTCATCTTTCAGGTCCATTTATTGAGAAAATAGACAATCTGCATGGCTAAGTATCTGTAAGAAGAACCATCAGATGACTCAGCATTCTCATAACTTCTGAAAAATTTTCCACAGGAATCTTGGTTCCATCAAAGAAAGATCCTTATCAAATGGTTTAATATTGGAAGATTTGGTATGCCCTTGGTACCTGGGAATCACTGGTTCCTGTTCCAATAAGAAAGTTGTTATCCTTCAAGAATGATGTTGGTGTGGTGAATGATGTGTTTATCTTACCAAGTTAATGGGATAGTTCTTTCAGGGTGTTGTGGAGGGTTCTCTGTAATAATTGAAGGGAATGGAGCTGCCCATGTGGTTGAGTCATGAAGAAATATTTAAATTTGGAATTTTATTTCCAGTAGGTTCAGAGCTGATAGATTGTTTGTGAGTAGATTCAGGTTGAATATAGGCTGATCCTAATTTTCTGTTACTAGCTGATCATAGATCCTTGGTACTGTTTTCCACAGTTCCAGGGTCAGGGTAGAGGTCTCTCCAATTATTTTGGTGAGGTTTAGATGGGTTATTGTTGTGGGATAGTAATTTTGAAAGAAAGACAAGAGAAATTGATTTAAAGATGGGGAAGAGATGGATAGTTTAAGGGAGGAAAGGAAAAAAAGTAGCTGATGAAATATTTAATGTTTTGTATATTTTAGAGGGTGAAGTTCTGAAGAGGTATGAGATGGAGAAAGCAGGTGGCTGATACAATTGAAACTCATAGTGACAATGGAACTAAGGCTTAATATTATGACTGAAGTAATTCTAGGTCACTGTTGGGACACTGCTTGTGGACCTAATGAAAAAAAGCATAGAGCTTGAAGGGGCTTATGGAGAGATTTTCTATTGGTAAGAGTTGTTTGAGACTATATCATTATCATGCTGTTGAGTCTGCCCTCCAGAATAGTTCTGAGAGGACTGCTTAACTAAGAAAAAGGAAAGAAAGAGTTGTATGGAAAAATTTCTACTAATCTTTATAAGTGTAACACTGATGTTGATGAGAAGAGGATAAATGGGGGGTGAGAATTAGTAGAAGCCAGTAACTAATTAAGGCTACATTGGCAGGGGGAAAAACTTATAAGGTGTGTGTGTGGATTCAAAGAGTATATTTATTTCTGGTATATAGGGGGTAGGATGTTATTGAGGGTGGTGAAAGTGTATAGAATTTTTGTTAAAAAAAACATGCTGGAATATAGAACCAAGTAGAGCTGCATTTATAAAATCCAAATGGTGACCCTAGAAGTAGTGAGTAAGGTGGAAAAATTTATTGGGTGAAAATGAGCAGTGGTAGGACAACCAAAGGAGGTTAGTGGAGTTTGGGTAAGAATGATGAGCCAAAATATCTGTAAATCTATTTTTGTAATGAATGTGATTTGAATAGTCACCAGGAAGATGATTATGGGAAACGGTGTAACTGGTAATATGAATGAATTTTATACACCCCCAACACCAGGAATAATCAGTGCATAAATGGAGAGGCTCTCCTCATAGAAATACATTTATTACAAATCAAATATCCTAAAACTTGTGACAATTGGTTAGAACAATTCCACAAACCCAGGTGAGGGAATTTCCGTAAACACTACACAAAGTAACACATAGTACATTAGAAAATGTGTATTTACAGTATTTGATGTGTTATCCATTTCCCCTAGTGGGTTTCCTTATTTCTCTGTGGATTGAGGCTGTTATTACATGTGTTACATGGGCTTAACATACTATAAGTGATGGGTGATTCCTGACACTGTGGGTATATCTAGGTGTTTGTTAGCCCTAGACACATTAAGCTGTCCTGTGATTACCTCTAGGCCAAAAATTATTGCCCTAAAGACTTCAAATAGATAAAAGACATACTTTACAGTAGGAACTAATACTATTTAACATATGTAATAACAACACATAACCCATAAAGAATAAAGCACATAACTTATAATATGTGAAATTTATAGGATAATCACCTTATCCATGGAAAGATAAGGATTATATAAAGTATACTATAAAATCGCTGAAGAATATTTAACCAAAACCAGACTATACAAAGAGGATTAGAATGAAAGAACTGAAACTGATAAGGAAAGAAATATAATCATACCACAAGTACAACAATGAGAGAAGTTGGGGTACCAGATAGGCGATGATGAAGATCAATAAAGTTTTAGGTAAGACTGGAGAATAATTTGAAGCAAAGTTAAGTAAGGAGACATCAATCAGAAAGAGAAAGTCAAAAGAAAGAAATACAAACTGGAAGTAGATGGATTTGAGATTTTTTATCAGAGAGGAGAAGAGTATAGGGAGTACTGGACTGGGATCTTGAAGAGAAAAGATTTAAGGTATGAGTGTCAATGTCTTTAGTCTAAGAGATGAGAAGCAATCTTTTTTTACATTACACCAAGAGTCCTGTTGAAGTCCTGATAGATTGGAGACTGTATTTTGAAGATTCTTGACAAGAGATTGAGTCTTGATGAGAGAAAGTTGACGAAGAAAGAAGATTGAGATAGATTCTTGGTCTTAAGTCTAGTTGAGAATTCTCTGAATCAAGTGAGTGAGTACACTTGATGATAAGCCCCCTGGCAATGAGTTGGAGGGTTAAACTAGGGCAGATGACTTTTCAACAAAGTAATTACCAATGCTGCTTGAACTTGGTCCCCTCTGGGGCTTCTTCTCCTTGGGCCAAGGTATAATATGGAGAGGATATTATCCTTGCCAAAAATATTCCAGTTTGTCTTAAATCATAGTTTTAATCTGGTTTGAATTTTTTCTGCATTTTCTGAGCCAATAGCTGGAAGAATTTGTCACACAACTGTATGTACATATTGTTGTGGGAGTATTTATATACAGGTAGCGTGGCACTGAATCTGAGCCTGCAAACGGGGGCTCAGCAGAAGACATAGGAAGGGGGTACATACCAAATGTCACCGGACATTTTTCTGGGAAAGCACAAGGGCGCAGAATGCAAAATTCTATAGTTGGCGCAGGCAATTGGTCGGGCGGACAAGGGTTGCTTCAGTATGCGCAACAACACTGGGGGCCACGGGGATTGGGGCCCCAGAACACAAACGGAGGGGAGGCACAAGAAGCAGGGCGGACGCAGGGGAAACTATCAACTTCAGGGGTCAACAAGGTATAGCAGTTGGGGGCATACTGTGGTGCAATGCGGAATGAGGGAGAAAGTTCCAGAGACGGTACCAGGGATTGCGGGACAAGATCGGGGGGTGGATTTGTATAAATAGAGTTGTTGTATTAGAGTTGCTGGGGATGATCTTATATTATCATTGGATTAGATAGCTATCATTATTGGAGTACAAGAAATCTCCTTTACATCAACTCTTAGTGAATTCAGCACGTGCAGACAAGTGGAAAGGAAAGGTAGACAACAAGGAGAACTGTGAAGGGCATCACCAGGAAGAAGAAAGCAAGCAGAAAGGTCCACTTTCTGAGTATAAGGTGTTTCAGGGAATCCAGTTAGTAATCTTCTAACAGCTGTTCATTCCACAGAGGAAATCAAAGAACCACTGGAAGCAACCGGGCATTGATAAATGCACGCCCTTTGCCGCACGCCCACGCCAAACGCACGCCAATAAAAAAAAGGTGTGCTGCCCGCACGCCTTTTTTTTATTGGCGTGCGGGCTGCACGCCCATCCCTGGGCGTCAGCACGCCTGTAGATGGGCGTGCAGCACGCACGCCCATCTACAGGTGTGCGACACTGCAGGCGTGCAGTCGCACACCCTCATCAGAAAAAGGCGTGTGGTTCGCCCGCCCCTTCAGAAAAGGGTGTGTGGGTCACACGCCCTTTTTATGTGTATAGGCAGGGGGCACGCCCCTGCCTATACACATAGATCGGCGGACCGCCGACCTATGTATATAGGAAGGGGCGTGCCCCCTGCCTATTTACATAGAATTGGCGTGCGGTCGGCACGCCTATTCTATGTATATAGGAAGGGGCACGCCCTTCCTATATACATGCTGATTTCATGCGTACAAAAGAATGTACGCATGACATAAGCACCCCCCCCCCCCCCACCCTCCCTCCCCCCCACCACCACCTCACTCCATCCAATCAATCGATCCGATCATTCCCCCCTCCTCACAGCCAAGTCCCTCCCTCCACACCGACCCCCCAGCCGAGCCGAGCCAACCCACCCGACCCGATCCGAGCAAGCCAGCCACCCGACCCAACACGGAACAACCGGACGAACCATGTGGTTTTTTTTTCTCTTTTCATCATGAGTCCCTGTGAGCCCCCCGTGCCCCCCGTGAGCCCACCCGTGCCCCCTGTGCCCCCGTAAGATCAAATAAAAAAATAGAAAAAATAAAAATAAAATAAAATAAAAAGGGCATTAATAAAAAAACCCAGTTTTTCCGCGTTTACACCCGGTTTTACGCAGCGGCGACGTCCAAATTGCTGCGCAGTACACCCGGTTTTCCGCATTTACACCCGGTTTTTTTATTTAATTTTTTGCGGGCGGAATTTCATTATTTTTCAAAATTTTAAAATTGCTAAAAATACTTCTTGGCGTGTAGAATTTTATGGTAATTTTTATTCTCCAAAAAAACTATGTCTTCTATTTTTTTGGCCAATCCACCCGGTTTTTGTTCAATTTAATTTTTTGCGGGCGGATTTTCATTATTTTCCAAAGTTTTAAATTTATTTATCATACTTACAGGGGTGTAAAATTTTGTGGTAATTTTTATTTTGCAAAAAAAACAAGCATTCTATTTTTTTTGGCCAATCCACCCGGTTTTTTCATAAAAAAACCCCACGGCTCAATTTTCAGGATTTCTCAAAATTTTAAATTTTTTTAAAACACTTTAAGGGGTGTAGAATTTAATGTTACAAACAGTTTATTTTTAACTTCACTGGCTTTCTTTTTATCATTCTTGGACAGAATTTATTTCTAAACACCTTCACGCCTGTCTTTCAAGATATTTGGGGAGTTTTTAAATGGATTAATACACTTTAGAGGGTAAATAATTCATTGGAAACAAATACAGATTATAAAATTAACTTGTTATCAGATTTCATGACAAAGAAATGGAAATATAATGATACACAGCGGTATGGTACATTGTATGATGCTTTGGAGTGTTACATGTAAGATAATTATTACACATTACATATGGGTTCAGGAATGTAATTCAGGCGTAGATTCACCATTTGTAAGCATTTTCTAGTTGTTATCACTAGTGTTTATAACAATTTCTCTTTCTTATACTTATTATTTGTGTGCGCATTCTTAGTCTGTACTAATGTCTCTTTGTTTTTTATTACATTTATTATTTATTAATAAATTATGACCTTGCAATTATGTCTCTTGCTTTTTATTTTATTTATTTATTTCATTCATTTCATTTATTCTTTTTATTTTATTTTATTTTATTTTGTTTATGTTTATTTTGCTTGTTTTACTTCCTTATTTAATTTGTTTAAATAAAATATTGAATGAGTTGGGGAGGTTGCGCGCATCAAATGCCGCCCTCCATAATTTTATTTTGTTTTGTTTTGTTTATTTTCCTTGTTTTAATTGTTTATTTTAATTGTTTTAAATAAAATATTGAATGAGGATGATTGGGGAGGTTGCGTTATTCATAAATCATTAACTTGCAATTATGTCTCTTGCTTTTAATTTATTTATTTAATTTATTCATTTCATTTATTCTATTTATTCAATTTTATATCATTTTATATTATATTATTTTGTTTATTTTCCTTGTTCTATTTATTTATTTTATTTGTTTTGGGGTCACGCGCATCAAATGCCGCCCTCCACGTTCTATTTGCTTAAAAATTAAAAATTAAAAAAAACCGGGTGTAAATGCGGTAAACCGGGTGCACCGCGCAGCCGCAGCTGCGCAGAAAACCGGGTGTAAACGCGGAAAAACCGGGGTTTTTTTATTAATGCCCAAAATAAAAGATGAATAAAATAAAAATAAAATAAAAATAAAATAAAAATAAAATAAAATAAAAATAAAATAAAAATAAAATAAAAATAAAATAAAAAAAAATAAAATAAAAATAAAACAAAAATAAAATAAAATAAAAATAAAATAAAAATAAAATAAAAATAAAAATAAAATAAAAATAAAATAAAAATAAAATAAAAATAAAATAAAAATAAAATAAAAATAAAATAAAAAAAAATAAAATAAAAATAAAATAAAATAAAATAAAAATAAAATAAAAATAAAATAAAAATAAAATAAAAATAAAATAAAAATAAAATAAAAATAAAATAAAAATAAAATAAAAATAAAATAAAAATAAAATAAAAATAAAATAAAAATAAAATAAAAATAAAATAAAAATAAAATAAAAATAAAATAAAAATAAAATAAAACAAGAATAAAACAAAAAAAAAACAAAAAAAAAAGATAATGAGAACAAACACTAAAAATTTGATCAGGGCCCATTAGGCCCTGTATTGACAGTGGGACAAGCCCCAAAGTGCCTAGTAAAGGGGCCAACAGGGCCCACTATGACAGGCCAAAAGGAGCCAACTGTGCCCTTCCCAGCCGCCCAAGTTTGACATGTTAGGCCAAAGGGCCCCTTTAGATCTCCGCGTAGGTATCCAAGGGCCCCATTCCCCTTGTCCAAGCCCCGGACGGGCACACCAGCAGTTGATGTTCTTCCACTCAGATCCAACCAATCTCTCCACATCTTCATTATTATTATTTTCATGCCAGCTGATTATTTCTTCTTGTTCCTCTGAAGGCACAGATATCAGCAATTTTTCTTTGCATCAACTTTTATTACCCTCAAGCAGTGTAAGTGCATGTCTACCAAAGTAAATATCATCCAAAATTACTCACTCTGGCCGTTATTTACAGCAGAACATGTCTCAGCCAGGCCAAAACTCCTCCTACTACCACGTATCTCCCAACCCATATGGCGTCCACAATCAGCCGCACCCCCAATACCCTAATGCAATAATGCATGCCAGTGGTCAGCCTAATGTCACCCAGTCTCACTTGGCACAGCATGTAAGCACACACAGCCCAATTCTTCTACTTAAATCACTTTCTCACACAGTCCTTCCTCCTGCCTCCATCAGCCGCAACCACCAGTTCCATTTGGGCAACCCCCTTGGTTCCAGGTCCCATCCAACCCCTCCATACCCCCTCAAACGTCTGATCAATTCCCCGGCTTCCCCAATTACCTACACAATGCTGTCCCAATCACAAATAATCCCACAAACCAACACCCCAGCTTCACCAACCATGGCCACCCCGCATACCCGTCAAGCTCAATGGCCTTTCCAATTCCAAATCACGGGCAACCTGCACCCCATATGGGCCACCAAATACCATCTTTCAACCCATACAACAACCTTCCCCCCCACCAATCATCCCAAACGGCCTCCTATAACAATAGTACAGCCTTTCCTTACATTCCAGTCACCGGCCAACCCAATCCAAACTTTCCAAACTACACCAATCCAGCAATCACCCTGCAACAGACGTCAAACATTCCTCCCACCCACCAACCCAATCAACCAACCTCCTATACATTACAGCAGGAAATGTACTCCAACAACTGGAATGCCCCCCAACCAATCCAAAACCCACCATCAATACCCAGCAACCCGTCTGCATCAATACCCAGCAACTCGTCCGTCAACCAGCCCACATACTACTGGGACAACAACACCAACCAATCCGCTGTCAAAATCAATTCTCTGCTTGACTCTTTAAGTCCGCCTGCCCCATCCGCGCAACTACCGACATCAATTGATCCACTGGCTTCCTTGGTTTTCCCTCAAATGACTGACAATACTGCTCAAGGTAGGTCCAACTTTCTCTTGTAATGTATATTTATTGAGAGCTGACAAACTGTAAATCATCAGCTTTTCCCCCTGATTTCCTGCCTTCTGCAAATGACCTGCCTGCTCCCTCTTTTCCCACCCAAACCAATGAGGATCAAGCTCAAGGTGGGTCTTAGTTTCTCTGGTAAAGTTGCTTTATTGGGAGCTGACTGTTTATTGCTGAATCAGGTGGTTCCAACTCTACAACATCTGTGGTACCGTCTGCAGTCCTGGCTCCTGCAAGAACCGCCCAGGAAATGTCTGTTCCCTCCCCAATCCCCCTGGAAATTTCTGTTCCCTCTCCAATGACTGAGGAAAATCCCCAAGGTGATGGTAGCTTTCACTCAGAAAAGTCCTTTGCGGTGTTCTTACCAATGTTTTATTGTACAGATCCCAGTGCATCTGCGCACCACACCAACGACTTGTTGATGCCCCCAAATCTCCCGGATGGAAATGCTTTGCCCAAAGCCCTACTGACCAGTGAGGATGTCAGATTGTTTGACTATTCTGTGGGAGGTCAGTGCCTCATTGATTTATCATACTGTTTCCAATGGATGCTCATGGGAATTAATTTTGTAACGCCGATGGACCCTCCACCTGAATACCTGTTCACCTGTGTTGACAATCTGAAGAAATTTGTGTCCACATGGGCCACCAAGCATGGTTATCGGCTGGCGGTCTCAAAATCCAAGGCGGGGAAGAACATTTACCTTGCCTGCTCACTGGCTGGAGAAGACACTACCACCGTGGACTCCTGTCGGGCTGGTGAATCACGTAATAAGCGAGTTGGATGCGCCTTCAAGATTTCGGGCCACTGTTCATGTGCCAAGAACCGTGAAAACGACTATTGGGATCTCCGCAGCAAGACTGTCCCTCACAACCACAATGTCATCCAGCACAACTACGAGGCCATCCACAAGAAACTTGGGGCAGAGGGCCAAGCAGAGGTGGCTCGACTGGCCTCTCTTGGTTTGCAACCACAGGCAATTGCCCAGCAGCTGAGTACGACTGAGGGACGGTTTGTCACAAACCGGAAAATTTACAACACAAAAGCAGCGCAGAAGATAGAGCGGAGGGCTGGCGACACCCCCATCAACCATCTTCTACGATGCCTCAAAGGCTCCAACTGGGTTCACGATGAAGTTTACAATGATGACGGAAAGCTCCTCTACCTATGGTTTGCGCACCCTGGATCAATGTTACTCGCTCGCAAGTTCCATCATGTGGTTAATATTGACTGCACGTACACGACCAACCTCTGCAAGTACCCCTTACTGCATGTTGTTGGCCAGACCTGCACAAACAACTCCTTCTCAATTGGATTTTGTCTCATGAGGAATGAGAAAAATGTGGCATACTCTTGGGCTCTGAATAAGTTGAAGTGAGTGTGGTGATTGTCTTTTTTAGTATGAGATTGATAATCTGATGGTAATTTTACATACACCTATCAATTCTTGCAGGTCGGTATGGGAACCAGAGAGCTCTCCAAAGGTCTTTGTGACGGACAAAGAGGTGGCTCTCCAAAATGTAATTGCGGAGCACTTCCCAAATGCAACCTCAAACCTATGCGCCTGGCACATCGATCGGAACATTGTCACCAACTGCAAACAGGCTTTTGCATCCGAGGCAGACGAATGGACGAACTTCATGAAGCTATGGCACGAGGTTACATACACTCCAGACAAACCCTCATTCGACACAGCTTGGGGAAAGCTTCAGGTGGACCTCAGGGAACGAGCAAATGTTCTGGAATACCTTCAGAACCATTTTCTGCCCTTTTGCAAACAATTCATGTCTGCATGGGCTGGGAAAACCGCGCACTTGGGGAATCTGACGTCATCTAGAGGTGAATAAGCTCATAGCTGGCTCAAAACATACGTGACATCTGGCAAGATCGACTGTGCTACCCTTTTCCTAACCATTTCATCAGCTGTGGACCAGCAACTGGAAGAAGCACAGGTCACGATTGGCCATGAAAGAATCAAAGGGCTATCCGGACTCCCAAATGTTTTCAAGCCGCTTCACACCAAGATCTCAACCCATGCCCTCAAATTGGCAATCGGAGAGTACAATAAGTACTTGAAAATGAAGAAGGCCAAACGTGATGATCCGGTCAGGCAGTTTACGGGGAACTTCAATGCGGGAATGGGGGTCCCATGTGCACACTTGATTGAAAAGTTGCTTGAAGAGAAGGGTGATGTGGAACCAGCGGACTTTCATCCCCAGTGGCAATTGTGTTACAACCCAGATGGACCAGTCAGTTTATAAATCTTCCCCCTCCTCCATAACCCATTGGCTAATCCTGTTTGACCTTGCTTAAATTACAGAACCTTGATGAGGAGCCGTATAACTTTGACGATGATTTTGAGGCGCTAAAGCAGGAGATCTTGGAATCTCACCCCTCTACAGCTTTGCCGGCACTGATGAAGAATTTGCGTCGAGTTGTTGCAAACACACATGTGGTCCCACTGATTGAGCCAGACCCCATCAGACAAAAAACCAAACCAAATCAACCTTGGAAGAAGAAGAATGGAAGCCGCCGTGTGCAAACCCGAGATCCTACTCAGGCAGAAATCGTGGAGTCTCAGATTGAAAAGGCACAGACAGCCAAAGGGAAACAGCGCGCAAGGACCAGTCAGAATCAAGCGGGCCGGAGAAGGACGGACAAGTTGCAACAAGATAGCTCTTCATCAATGGAAGACCCTGATGAGCTGCCCACCTTGGCCAGACTGACCGCCCCAAAACCCCGAGGCCAACCAACACAGGCTCCCGATCCCGCAACATCATCTGAAGAAGACAATGAGAGCCCACCGTGTGTGGCCAAGCGCCGAGGCTGACCTCCAAAGTCTCAGCTACCATCTACGTATGCAGCCAACAAAGACCACCAACCAGGCCGCACATCACATAAGCGGAAAGCAAGTCCCCCCACTTCCAACCGGCCCAAATCCCAACGCCGTATGGAAGAAAAGCCCTCAGTATCATCTGCATTGAGTCAGATGTCTTTGGCAAAAGGGAGCTCCGCAGAAGGCAGTCATTCTGGGTCATCTAGTGGAGTATCAGACTCATCCAATGATCAATCTGATGGAAGTGATGGAGATCCCTTTGGGTCTGAAGGAGATGCATGTGAATTTGCAGAGGAAAATCCAATTGATATTCCTCTTGCCGGGAATTCAATGTCAACTTCCCTGGTAAGCCCCTTTAATCAAACCAACAAGATTCTCCTAATAGTGATTGGCCTAATTGTTCTGATGTATTTTTGCAAATCAGGATGCTATTCCTATGTCGCATACGGAAGGTGATTTTCAGGCCAATGACCCCCCCAGGCCACCCACTTTGGAGGTAAATTCAAGGGTTAGGATGAGACCATTCAATGAGTCAACATTATAACTGATTGGCTTTTCTGGTTGAATTCAGGATGAAAATATGGTTGTCAAAAGTGGTCCCACCTTAGGGACACTGGCTCAAGCCTCCAAAGGGTTTCTGTCTGATAAATCAGTAAGTGAACATAGTGTGATTTCATAATGATTACTGATGAGAGAAAAGCAATTTACTCACTCTCTTGTGCTTATGCTGAATTTGCCCTCATCTCCCCCAGGTTGAGGAGTTACCTCCTTGGGTCATTAAGTATGTCCAATCAACTTATAACCCCAAAGGCAATGGCAACTGTGGGTATTCTTGTGTGGCACATGCATTGGCTGCTGAAAAACCCGAGGGCCCGTATGCTAGAGACAATGGGTGGTATCAAATGCGATTGGACATGTTACACGAGCTGAACACCAACAGGGCACTTTGGACAAGGAAGCTAGGTGGACCAGATATATTTGAGAAGATCTACAACAGCATTCACGTGGAGGATCCCAAGGGACCAGTGCCCACTTCCAAGTGGTTGGGCAGGCTTGATGGTGGTCCTATTCTGGCTAATGCATACAATAGGCCAGTGGTGTTCCTCACAAACAACCAAGCAGCTGGCTGCATGACGTTTCTCCCTTCAACGGTTGCACCCAACCCCAAACCAGCCAGCCCAATCTACCTTGCACTAATTAACGGGAATCACTGGATACATGTTATAGTCAAGCGTGGCCTAGTACCTTTCCCTCCACCGTCCATACCTAGATCATTTCCAAAGAGCCAAGCTGCTGGTTGGTTGAGCATCATTGAACCACCCACACTTCTTTACTCCAAAACTTGCAAGCCAATGTAACACCCCTCCTCTGATTTGTAATTACTATATTAAATTGGTTCCCATAAATAAAAGTAGAGTAACGGCTGTCAACATTACTCCTGAATATTGTCAGCCTCCTTGATGCCAAAGACAAGTCTTTCTAGCTACAAGTGGTGCAAGGATACAAGGAAAGAGTGATATTGCTCTGGGTAAGGTTTTAAGGTTATAATTCCCAAATAAAACAGGGGAATTGTGACGTAAAATTTAGAGGAAAAATAGGAAAAATAAGGTAATAATTATACTAAATAAATTCAATATAATTAAAACCAGAGGGGCCTGATAAATCAGGGGTAGTTTAGATCCCTCTAAGGTATCTTGCAAATAAATTGCAGAGGATTTAGGTACCTGGAAAACTGGGGCCTGTTGACACAGGGGTGGCTTAATCCCAGGAAAGGAAAGTGGGGAATATCTTCAAGAAAAGGGTTATTACTTACTGGTAATAAACCTTGAGGGATCTTGGGGATATTCAGGGTGAAAATGGAAAGTTGTGGGCGCTTTGATTGATGGATGTTGGAGCTGGATGGTCACTGTGAAGATGTTGGGGAAGACAGAGCTAAAGAATAACTACTAAGAAGCTTACCAGACTGTTTCATAAGGATGTATATCTAATAATACGTGGGTTGGGTATAAAAAAGCTTGAGGAGCCTTCTTTGGGCGGGTGAAGAGCTCCTTAAATAGTCTTGAGTTCCCTCTGGGGACCCTGTAGGTATTATTGGCCAACTTGTCGAATATTTGGACCACATTTTGGCCATTTTTGGTTTCTTGGTGACACTTCAGCAGCCCCTGCTTTGAATACACGTCACCTATTGATTTTATTAGTTTATTTATTTCTTTATGTTGACTTACAGTCTGTAGTACATTAGTACTGGTTTTTATAGATTAATACTAGTGGCTGATTTGTATTTATAATGAGCAAATAATAATAATATCTAATATAATTAATTATGTAGTCCCCAGTACTCTTCATTACATATGTAACATATGTAAAGAAGTTAATGGCACTTGATGCTTATATGTATATGAGTATATAAGCATCAAGTAAGGTAATCATACTTTTAATTGATCATTAATACAATTTTCAGTTGTTAGTATCATATCATATGTATAATAAGTTTTAGTTGCACACCAAGACTGACACCTATAATGTAGGAAAAAGATAAACCAAAAGGAAAATAATGTATCATTTGGATGGAAGTGATCAATAGAACATGCAACATGTAGAGCTGGAGACACAGGATAAGAGTTAAATACCATACAAGTCAGAAGTGAGAGTTGGACAAAGCTATTTCTATATCTTGAGAAAAAATGTGGAGTAGGTGGTGAGTAGCAAAGTAGTGGTGAAATTCTTTGTAGGTTCTTTCCCAATCCACTTGGGGGAGTCCATTCTCACCAATCTTGTCAAAGCCCATAGCACACAAGAAGTCCAGAAAATATATACGAAGATTGTCTAAAGTTTGGTGGGGCATTGGGAGAGTAATACCACCATCCACCTTTTGTTTAAGGACTTTGGCCCCAAATTCTAGCAAGGCTGAAGCATTGGAATTGCTGGCAGTCTGTCTGTTGAATGTGAAGACCAATGTTGGACCAAAAACGAGCAGACCAGCTAGCATCTGAATCTGAGAGGGTTTATTCCTTGTGGAGCACTCATCCGTCCTTTTATGCTTTGGACGTGGCCGGGTAAAGTCGGATATGCTGCCGATATACGCCAGAGCTTACATTGCCCCCACAAGGTGCTGTGACACCAGCATGAGGCCGCCAAGGTTTGGTGAATTGGCATTGAATGTCCCCAGGTTCTTGTAGGTTTGTTGGAAGCCCCAATGAGCAGAGTGGACCTTTGTTGTATCTAGTGGAAGGGGTTCCCATTGGGCGCCCTGCTGTTCGAGATGACGAAAAGCCCAGCATTGATGTAAAGCAGATTTGAGTCGGAGGTATGCCGTGTCAGGAGGAGAGATGAATGATGCCATGTGTGTAGCCAGTGTGTGTACCTGAGTTTGGTTGGTTATCGTCTTGCTTTTGTTGGCCCGGACAACTTCAATCTGATCCATGTTGATCATGTCATGAGTGATCAGAGACATTGAAGTAGCAGGGTGGAGGATTTTTTCTTAACCGCACCACAAAAATTAGTCAGTGTCATTTTCAATTAAATAGATAGTCACTAGGAGAATTAACTGATTTTCAAGCAGCCAGAGTTATTGTAACGTCCTGCCACACTCTTTCCTTGAAATTGTGGTCCATTGGGCCATGACGAGAGAGCATATGGGGGAGGTGATTGAGGACATAGGCAATGTTCTTTATCATCTTCTCAGCTGATGTGAAGGACCATGCAATGCCACGTGCCAAATCGTTGTTCAAGTTTTCTACCACTGATCTTGGAAGCAGTGGGCCTGGTGAAAATAGTTCCACAGCTGCAACAGACAGACAGACATGAGTTCAAGAAGTGTTTAAGGAGAGGGGGATGACTCACATGCATCCCGTGTGGACCTTGCAGGGCGAGGAGGGCCTGTTGAACTATTGCTGGGGTTTGAACTAGAGCTGGGCATTGAACTGGAACTTTCCACTGCACTAGTGGTTGCGGTGCGGGGGATCTTCATGCCTTTCAAGTGTTCGGCCGTTATGACAGTTGGGTGAGGAGTGAATAGGTGGCTTGGGAAGTTTGGGCCGGTTTCCCTTGGGTCGATACGCACAATCTGTTGATGAGAGGTAGAGTGTTGATGAGAGGTAGAGGAGCCCTGTTGAGGGACTGGGCTTCCACCACATGAGGGAGGATTGTCTGGACTTGGGGTGTGATGCCAGGATTTTTTGGATGTAGGATCATTGGATGTAGGATCAACAAATATTGCAGTTGGATAGCGGTAGCGAGCCCGGCGTGGGTGACTTTCAACGATAGTGGAATGTGGGTGTGGGGCTGCACAATGGTTGTACGGCAAAGAGACTTGTGAGGCTGGAGGGTTGATTCCCAATTCTTCAGGGTTGGTTTCCCCCTCGGCATCCGGGTTGTTTATATTGTCATCACGGTTTTGAGATAAGTTATGCAAGGCTCGTTTGGCATTTTGGGATTCCATGGCGGTAGTTATAGCATCAAGGTAAGCCTCATTAGAGGTGGTGAGAAAGGTGCTTTCGCCTTTGCTGTTGCGCCTGGGTGATCTTATTGGGTGGATGGGGCCATATGCCGGGTTCATAACGTTGGGCAAGCCGTTGTCAAATGGAGCGGGTTCGTTGTCCCATTGAGCTGGTATGTTGTTAATTTGAGTGGGTTCTGGTGTGCGATGAAGTGTTGGTGCCGCATTGTTTGCTGAGAGAAAATCTGACAGTTGTGGAGCAGTTGTTTGAGGTGGTGGGAGGTCTTTGGGAAGATCAGGAAACCAAGGAATGAATTGGTTGAGGTTAGGAGGTGGTTGGTTGACATTAGGAGTGGAATGTAGGATGGTTTGGCTAGCTGGGGGGTCAAACGTGTTTGTTGGAGCTGGGCGAGTTGAGGACTCATGACCCTCATCGTCTGACTGCTCGTATTCGGCTTTTATTTTGTTGGCGAGAACTTCCAGATACTTGTATTCCTTGGGACTGCATGCGGGATGCTGAGCAAGCTCAGTGCATTTTTGCCAGAAGTCCAAACCTGATTTGCAGTGTTTTGGGGTGGACAGTGGTAAGCAGGAGGTTTATTGTCATACATCTTATGAGGAAACAGAACTTACGTGATTGTTCATGACTACCAGACATTGTTGTTGCGTGGAAATAAAGAACCTATGATTGATTTAAAGATTGCTTAAGACCAAAAACTACAAAAACAGTTATGTGAGAAAAACAATCTGAACAAAAAAACACAGAAGAAATAAACCAAGAATTATAACAAACCCTGAGACAGATAGTGTATCTGTAAAAGAACAACTGATAGTTAAAAAGAGACAGGAAGTCTATTGAAGCTAAGATTGAAGGTAATAAGTATCAGTCGATGAAAGTAGATTGATGAATAAAGTAAATAGAAAACAAACCCTAGTGCCAATGGCAACAGCAATAGAGGAGAGAATATAGATGATAAGTTGTGGATCCAAAGACTTGTACTAATGTTAAAGATAAAATGAAGTTAGTATGAGAAAAAAGAAAGAGAAATAAAAAGATAATGATCCGGAAATGCTGATTTGCATTTCTCACCAAGTTGGAAGTTATTTAAGGCGGTCCAAGTTAAAACTTCGCCGGAACTTGTTGATACGATGATACAGTCTTGAATTCGTTAGATCTTGATGAGTGTGATGAGATGAGAGTGGGTTGTGATGAGATGAGTGTGATGAGATGAGTGTGAGTGTCAATGAGCGATGGTTGTTGCTGATTAGACTGAGATTGAGGCAATAAGATGAGTTAGGTTAAAGTTGATGATGTTCAATGTTTACAGCCATAGAGCGGCGCATGCAATGGAGCGTGCTCTCAAGCGCGAGTTTCAACAGGAAATACGTCTAAAGTTTGATGGAGGAGGAGAAAACGGTGTTGCTGTTGGTTGGATTGCAAAGTAAAACAGATGTCAGCTGCTGCTCCTGGGATTAAGTACCTTTTGCAGTGGGAATACAAGAAAGGGGAATATCAGCCCTTGCAGGGGGTTTGGGGGGGCACTTTGGGTGTGTAGGGGGCTTAGACGGGGGACTTGGGGCCTGATATGCATCTGTGGGCATTTCCCAGGGCCCTTTAGGCCAAGATGTGTCCCTTGCACATTTTTCCGGGGCCTTGGGTGCAATGGGGGGCTTGGGAGGGGGCCTAGTGGCACATTCACACCTTGAATGTGTCCATAGGGGCCACTGGTTCTAGTTGGCCCCTTTTGGCCAGGCCCAGGTGGCCCATCTGGCCCCTTTTGGCTGGCCCATCTGGCCCCTTTTGGCTGGCCCATCTGGCCCCTTTTGGCCAGGCCCAGGTGGCCCATCTGGCTCCTTTTGGCCAGGCCCGGCCCCTTTGGCCCAGGCCCAGCTGGCCCATCTGGCCCATCTGGCCCCTCTGGCCCAGGCCCAGCTGGCCCCTCTGGGCCAGGCCCAGCTGGCCCAGGAGCGGGCGGGGTTTTGGGTGAAGGGCAGGGGGGACGGGGGGGCGCGGGGGATTGGGGGGAACGGGGGAAAAGGGGGAGACGGGGGGACATCGACTTACTTGTCGATGTCCTGGCGGCTGGCTTGAGGTTGTTGGGCGGCTGGGTCGTTCCAGCGGCTCAGTTTGGTCGATTGGGAAGGGTGGGCTGGGCTGGGTCGTGCAGCGGCCGGCTGGTACGTGGGTGGGGGCGGTCGGTCTGCTGGAGGGGTTGGTGAGATGGTGGTTGGGGAGGGATTTCAGGAGGGGGGGGGAGGGCCGATAGGCAAAGGATGGGGGGAGGGGGCGGGTGGGGGCATGCTTATGTCATGCGTACATTCTTTTGTACGCATGACATCAGCATGTATATAGGAAGGGCGTTCCCCTTCCTATATACATAGAATAGGTGTGCCGACCGCACGCCAATTCTATGTATATAGGCAGGGGGCTCGCCCCTTCCTATATACAAAGGTTGGCGGTCCGCTGATCTATGTGTATAGGCAGGGGCGTGCCCCCTGCCTATACACATAAAAAGGGCGTGCGACCCACACGCCCTTTTCTGAAGGGGCGGGCAAACCGCACACCTTTTTCTGATGAGGGCGTGCGACTGCACGCCTGCAGTGTTGCACGCCGGTAGATGGGCGTGCAGCCCGCACGCCGATAAACAAAAGGTGTGCGGGCAGCACACCTTTTTTTTTATTGGCGTGCGTTTGGCATGGGCGTGCGCCGATGGGCGTGCGTTTATCAACGCCCGAAGCAACCAAAGAAGGAAATCCAGGTCTTAAGGCAGAACATACCACTTCTGTAATTGGGGTCATCCTTATTTCCACAATGTTTGTGTGACACCTATATTACCACAGCCAAGTGATACTGAGGTGAGTGTCCATGTAACACCGTAATATTAGGTGAAATATTGAAAAAAATGTTATATGTTATTTTCACCTATGTGTACACACATTGTTTTGTGGAGATTGTATGAAGTGATTAAGAACCCATAGATACTTTTGGGCTCCCCTGAACTTGGCCTTGAATTCCATCTCTGATGAAAACAAAAAATCCTAAAAAATCCTAAAATATTTGTATTTGAGAATGCCCAGATGCCTATTGCCAACAGCCAGATCATAAGGTGGTTACAGTTGGTGATTTGGAACTTTTTCATCCTTTATTGAAAAAAAAAACATCAAGGGGTTAGCCAGTGACTGAAGCTAGCTCAGTCCAAAAGGAAATCACCTTTTCATCTCAAAAGATATGGTGCTTACCGCATCAATCAATACAACAGATATAATTATCCACTACATTAAATTTTTCCCACACATCTATAAGTATCTTGGGTGATGAAAACAGAAAGATGATTCATTTAATTTATGAAATTTCATAACAAATGTATACCTATCAAGCCAAAAGTTTTGTTTTTCATGTATGAAAACCAATTTTAAGCCATGTGGAAGACACAATAAGCACATGATCAATGGAAATATATTATTAAATCAAGAAAAATCTGTTTTCTGCCAAGAAGTTGAGATTGCTTTTCAATGTAGTTGTACATGGGTTGTGGGAAAGTTAAAATAATGAAGATAGTCCAGTTGGGGTGGGTATAAGGTTAATATGAAACCATATTCAACATAAATTCAGAAAGATTCAGCATCAATTCAGCCAACCTTCAGAAAAAATTCAGCACAAAATTACGCATAACTTCTGCAAGAGATCTTACAGGGTTCCTAAATAGATTGGTGATGGCACTTGCATGCAAGTGCTGAGCAAAATCCTGTGGTGAATTGTACAGGCAATAAATCCACCAGCCAAGTAATATCAAATGAGTACTCTGCGCTGAAGGGGAAAGAGACATATATGAACATACACCTTTAATACATTTTTGGGTGTTCCCTTTGATTTCCAAGCCATCACCAAGAATCAAATTCTTAGTACTGCCTCAAATTTTAGCTAGTAGCCTTTTTATCTTTAAAATTTCTTACCTTATCATTCAAATTACCGTAGCCCTCAAACCAAGGAAGAAAATATGCCCTCCTTATTGGCTAAAAATAACTTTATTACCCTTAAATAGCAATCTGCAGACCTATACTCTAGGTTGGAGGCTGTCCATTGACAACTTTCTCCCTTTGTTCCAAAAGTTGAGCTTAGAGTTTTATAATAATCCTTTTTACAAGCTTTATAATAGTTTATTCTTGTGTCCTGCAGTCACTAATGAGAGCCAGGCTCACAGTATTACACATGTTACCTATGTTTGTGCATACTGTCAGGTATGTCTTGGTTATTTGAAGTGCTTAGGGCCATAATTGACAGCTTGAGGTAAGTTTAGGACAGACAACCTTTATTATATCTACGGCTGACTGATGATGCTCTCGATTTCAAGTCAGTCAATTTGCCAACAAAATTCTCATCCATGTGTCCCATTTCAGTTGAAAACTGGAACAGTAACCTGCTCCAGTTCAGAACCAGGCATATCTCATCAATTCTACAGGAAGACCGCCATCTAATGGAGAATGGTATTTTAGGGGTTGGGTTCAGGATTGTGCCTCATCTGACAGCTGTCAAGATAAAATCCGAAGAATTCATGTGATACCTGAAAACATATGGAATCACAAGAAGTTTGAGATTTTTGTGTAAGACGCTATATTTCACATGCGCATAAGAAATCTTCTCAGTCACCACCAAGTTATCTAGACCATTGGACGTCAAAGCATGCTTGGGAACCTCAACCAACCAAACAGACAGTCGATGGGTTGAGTGGCATTCCCTGCGTCCAAATGGCAGTTTCAACTAAGATACCATTGTGGCTAATCCTTTGAGCTACACTGCCAACCCCAGAAGCCGCTTTGTAACTTCGCGGCATAATTTCGAATGTCCGACAAGTTTAGCTTCTGGACAGGCACCAACTTAAGCCCAATCAGTATGGGATGTGTCGTGGTTTTTTAATGACATATTCTATGTTGTTTAGTCTCTTCGTCAAGCTGTTTCGTTCTGATACTTGGACATAACATCAGGTCACACTACTCTTACTGTAAGAACTTCATTGATAGTCTTCCTTTGGGTGCTTGTTTTTTTTTTACTTTTATTTTGTTATCAATTTCTGATATCTTCTTCAACTGAAGGTTATTACGGTAGGGTTTCGTAAAAATAACTTGAATCCAGAAACTTCACAGAAAGTAGGTTTTCGAGAGGGAAAGTGTTGATCAACCAATCTTCGCATTCGAAAAGTCCATCTCAGGGTGAGCAGCCTTGAACTTTTCCAACATCTGGATCAGAACAAGAATAAATAAGAAAACAACATTCAGGGGCGTGATACTCTGGCAAGAGGTTGGGCCTACTTACCTCGAGCTTCTTTTGTTCGTCGGATGTCGGCTTGCCCATTTGTTTTTGCTGATTATCAAACTGAAAGGGCCAAACAGTATCGAAGCTAAGCAGGTGGAGTTGGAAAATACAACCTGGCCGAGCGAAGGACTTCTTACCATCATTTTTTCGACCATCGCCCGGGTTTCCCCGTCCAATTCGCTCAATTTGCTGTTTTCAGGTGTGATCTTAGTCGTGTCGATCTTCGGATGGTGCGTCAAAACATTCTCCCACCATGTCATCTGATTAATCTTTTCAAGATGAATGTTGATTTCTTTGTTGTCATCTAGAATTTGCTCCGCGCATGGAAGAGTTTTATCAGATATTCCTAAGATTCGTAATTTCAAATTATTTTTTACAGCCCTCCAACCCACCGAGAGTCCAAGTAGATTCCTCCTGTTTGATTTCTTTACATAAGTTGCCATCCATGATAGGTTCTTTGCCCTTCAGGCCGACTTTTAGCCTGGCCTTCTTGATATCCACGACCAACTCACGCGCCTTCGTTCCGGGCGGGACGGGGATGTTTAGAGTGACGTCTTGTAAGCTTTGTTTCCAAGTAAACGGAAGCTCTAAGATGATGTTTGGGTCGTGCAAGTGCTTGATTAGTGGCCACTATCCGGAGGCGATTGATTGTGTGCAGATGAAACCTACGGGCTTGCTCTACCTTTTCCCTCTCACTCTCAGCTTCATCGCGTGCCTTTCGCTCCTCGGGGGATAGGGCGTCGTACTCGGCTGGGGTCAGTTTTGCCATTGCGAATGTCTGGTTTTTGAAAAGGCTGCAGAACTCCAGCCGAGCTCGGCGGGTCCGCAAAGGTTGGGTACATCCGGGTCCCCCGGTGGGCTAATTTGTAGCCGTTCCCGGGACTCCCGAGACACCGGCTTCAAGTCCACGCCCTTCCTCCGGTCTTGGGTCTCAGCATCGCCCTCGAGCCACCGACCGCGATGCAGATGCCCTGCCTGCGCCCTCCAGGATCAAGTTTTTCTTCTTTTCCTGAGCGATTTTCATGCTTTGGGGTATAGGCCCGTTTGTTGTTCGGTACCGGCGGGTTGCCTTCACTACACAGCGGGACTACTTCCGCGTGACTTGAGACCAGGCCCACAGGGACCACCCTGTAAGACAGCCTCAGGACTCGTAACTGTCTCGATGAATCATTGTCTCCAGACCTAGTGAGCTCAACTCTCCGTGTGTTGCAAAGTCAGTGACTGTTGCGCTCTCACCACCACTCTCACCAAAGTTACCAAAATTTATCAGTACAGATGGTGATTAGTATGCCACAATGCTAGTGTTTATTTTCTTTTTTTATTTCTACCTCCCATTCTGATATGATTGAAAAATGGTACAGGATTATCATTTCCACACTGCCAGCATAATTTCCTGGATGAAGTCATCCCAGTTAAAACAGGTTTCACCCACCCAATTTATAATAGAATAGGTTGATTCAACCAATGAAATTTATCCAAGGGGGGTCCTTTGAGTTTGTATTTTATCAGTTGAGATCAACCTATTTTTAATTTGCTGGGTGCATACAAGCTTAACTGGAATAACCTCAAGCCAGCCAATTGTGCTGGCTGTGGTGAGTCTACCATTTTAAGGCTTGACTCCAGGGTTGTCAGCTTGCTACTAGTTCAGAGACAACCTGACTAGAACAAAAATAAATAAATAAATAGTATATTATTACTCATTTAACAAAAGGTAGTAAATGAATTATAATAAGATAAAGCAACATAAAAAAGTAATAATAATAATAAAAACATTATTACATAGTAAATTAATAATAAATAGATAAATACAATAATAAGTATAAAACAATGAATATGTTAATAAATAATAAGATAAGTGGAAATATTATTTCATAATCTTGAAGATCATGTAAAATAACCTAGGGTACTTCAGCCAAAGTACCCCAGATAACTTAAAACTTCTAGTAGTAAAACAACTTGAAAGAATATTACCACTAAAGCGCTGAAATAATTATTATATATCTAAATACAGAATAAAAAAGATAAATGCATATACAAAACCACGAAATAAAAATGTATTTCAATAAGAAAATAAGAAAATAAATACATATGACATAAATAATATAAGTATATAATACTGGTAATATATGGTGTGTCGCGCTCGTCTGGGCCGTTGGTACAGGCCCGCCTCCTATTGCCATCGGGGGGCGCGCGGGGGCCCAGGCAGGGCGAGCTGTTGGGTTCAGCGGGGGTTTCAGCTTGGCTGTCCATTGCCCACCGCTTGTCCTGCCTTGCCCTGTTGACCACCAGGATCCGACCGGCTACTGTTGACTGCATTCATCAACCTTTGAGGTGAGTCTTTTCTCTATTTTTCCCTTCTCTACACCATTGATTCAAGATTCTCCTTTCTATATTTCCTTGAAAGATAAATGCTAATTCTTCTCATTGTTTCCCAGATGTCTGAAGAAAACATGATGTGATTGGAGGATCTTGAGATTGCAGCTGAAGAGGAGGAACTCCGTGATCTGGCTGAGAAGATTCAAGAAAAGCACACAATTATTGGCCGGAAGAAGATGGTCCGTGTTGAAAAAGACAAAGTCAATCAAAACCAAACCCATGTAAACAATTGTTTAACTCACAAACAGCGCAAGCCTCATACAATCATCAGCCCTGAGCTTTGAGAACTCGTTCGGACTAACGTTTTGATAAAAGGAAAGCAGCTCAAAGAAACTGCTGAGACTTTCAATGTCTCTTATTGACAGGCTCAGCATATCATCAAAGAAGATCCAAATTGAACAAAGATCAACAAAAAACGTCCTGGTAAAATCACCAATGAGATCAAAACCGAGCTCCTTTACCAGATCGACACCAAATCAACCACTACCCTTTCAGAAATGGCAGAATTCATCAAATCTCAGTTTGATGTTTCAATTTTGACTCAGTCTATCAGCAAGCTCCTTCATGACATGGATGTAACTTGGAAGCGGGTCACCAATATACCAGCTTTGTGGAACAAGCCGAAGCTTCTTGAGCAGCGAGCAAACTATGTAAACCGTCGAGGACTCAATCTTGAACAACAGGTTGTTTTTGTTGACAAGGTAGGATTTGATCTTCACTCTGGAAGAGCAGCTGGCTATGCTCCATCAGGTCTGTTCTTTCAGTTTCATTTTTTTACCCTCCTAATCATTTCCCTTGTTTGTTTGCAGGCAAGCCTGCTGTCCTGAGCCTTGTTCCAAAGGTCAAACAGGTCACTCTCATTGGGGGCCTGTCTGAATCTGGATTTGTTTATCATGAACTACATAATGCGGATGGCCGAATGCAGAAAGGTGTTGGGGCGGACAACTTCTGCCTTTTTCTTGGTAGCCTTGGTACACGAATGGATAATGGTGGCGTTATAATTATGGATAATGCTCCTATTCATGCAGGTGATCAATTCAAGGAGGTTTGCAACACCCTCAAACAATCCAGATCAATTGATGTTGAATTTCTGCCTCCATATTCACCCTTCCTCAATCTGATTGAATACTCCTTCCATTCAATCAAGTCCTTTGTTTGATCAAAGGATCCAAATAAACGTGGCGAGCTTGTTCCTGTCATCAAAGAAGAAATCAACGAATTGATTACACCTGAAAAATCGAAAAACTTTTTTAATCACTGCAAAAATTTTTATTGATCCTGCCTTGAGATGCTTCCCATCACAGGTCCTCTCTTGGCAGAACCTTAATTTGTTTTCTCTCATTGCACCATTTATTTCATTCAAAAATTAACTGTATCACACTTTCATGTGATTTCTCATTGTTTGCCCGACTCTCTTGTCTTTTTGCAAATTCAATCAATGTTACAAACTGTTCTGTAGATAAATGCTCAACAAATTAGAAATAAATAACCATACCAAATATGCATGTTGTTCTGCTCACGAGTAATGAGCTTTCTGATCAATACACCCCAGGAGTGCATTGATTTTGGCGGGTGTGGCCGTCTGAGATTGCAACCAGACAAGCAATGGTTGCAAGCTACCCCCCCTTGGTTGCAGGAAAGCCAAGCGGAGGCTGACTAACAGCCATTTGCTGTTGACCTTCGGCCAAGCTTGATTGATGGCTGGCCATGCGCGGGCAATGAAAACCCCCTTTGTCTGGGCCAACAGCCCAGACAAGCGCAAAACACCATACTATATTATATGCTTATATATTTATTTTATTTGATTACAAACTAGCTACACCAAGGATGATTCAGAGGGACAAAGACAAAAAACAAGAGGAAGGAAATAAAATGAGAAAATCTCAAAAATAATAATTGAGCAACTGTTCAAAACAAATATACTACATCCTTAGTGGGAAATTATCTGTTGACAGATCTCTGCAGTCATGCATTCCCAAAGAGCCTGCATGACAGGGATCAAACAAGAAGCTCTTGAAGCGCCCACAGAACAAACAAACAGATGTATTTCACATTGTATACAACACACACCTTTTAAACTCTGACAAGTGTGATCAACAAGTACATATGACAATAAATCAATACTTATTCACATGTAATTAAAAACTTGGATCAACACATCTAAAAAACCTTGTCAGAGTTTCAGAAGCGCCTCAAGATTCCAACGAAAAAACATAAAAAAGCTGTACCAATAGTAGACAGCCTGTACATATGGAAATTTGATTAAACAACTACATACATTTATATTAAATCTTAAACCCTTCCTTTTACTTTTCCCATAGCCAAAAATACATCCTGTGTTTCGCCATCAGGAATCCAGAAAGGCATTTAAGGAGCCCTTCTTCCCCCTGTATTTTTATTCCTCATGCTTTAATATATATACTACAATTCTTACCTACATATCACCATAGCTCTACTATTGTTATTCTGTCTGGTAAGGTCTTAGTATCTGTTCTTTAGACCCTTCTTACTCCCCTGAAATTGCCCAGTGTCCATCCAGCCCTTCCAACCACCTTTCCAAGCGCTTCCAACTTCCCAATTTCCCCCTAGAAGAATATCCAGAGTGTTAAGGTATTTTTTACTAGTAAGTAAATAACCCTTTCTCTTGATATTCTCCACCATCTTTTTTCTGGGATTTAAACCACCCCTGTTTACAGGCCCCAGTGTTTTCAGGTACTTAAATCCTCTGCTTGCAAGATACCTTTGAGGGATTAAACAACCCCTGATTTATCAGGCCCCTCTTATTTTTAATTATATTAAATATATTAAATATAATTAATTATATCTTCTTATAAAATCCCCACATTCGACATATACTATTTGGAATTACCCCTTTTAAACTTCATCCCAGAGCTTTCTGCTCTTTACATGTTATTTTTGCACCCTGTGTAGCTAGAAGGAGTACTCCTTGGCATCACAGAGGCTGAAAAGGGTTCAGAGATATTTACAACTTTATACAATTAGCTTTGTGGTTAAAATATCACTCATGAATTTGGGGGTCACAGGTTCAGTTCCCACATTGCACATTCATTTTGGTGTATTACACATAGTTGGGTGGGTTGTGTCAGCTTTCTGCGATGGCATAGGCAACCTTTCATAAGTATTACAAACATAAATTAGATATCATTAAAAAATAAATAACAAATATAAAAGTATAAATATAAATACAAACATGAATATGAATATATATATAAATGTAAATGTAAATATAAATATAAATATAAAAATTAAAAACCTAGAACACCATTTGATATTCTGCAAAATATAACCTTGATTATGTAAATAAATTTTAAAGATTTAGCAGGTACCCCTTCTAAAAGGAAGTACCTGTATGCTTACGCATATTTCCATGTATGTTTATGCCCCATTTTAGTTACAGAATTGAGGTGTTGTGTATGTTTGGGAACATAATGTTGTTGTTATGTTTATATTATGTTTATCAATTATAAATCCATATCTTAAACTACATATTTACAGATTTATGTGTTTCTATATTTTCTATACACATTTACACCAGCAAAAAGAAATTGTCACCCAAATTCAAGTGACATACCAGAGTGAAAAGGGGCCTTTGTACTTCTGAATGTCACTTGAATTCAAGTGAAAATTGTTTTTCCATGGTGATATTGTCTCACCAACACAATCTTGCACATATTTTCAGATTATAAATAGTTACACATACTCAAAATCCAGTTTTCCCTTGGGGCAATTTTCTATTCTCATTTTCATCTGCATACTTGCTAGAATAGGTTATGAGCCTGCACTAGTTTTTACCACCTGTTTTAAATACTGTGTATAATACAATAATAATGTATTTTCTAGTTTTAGTATACTGTTTGTCAAACAGTAGGCTATATTCACAGAACACTTTTTTACAAATTCATGGTAAACACTCACAGAAACACCAATATTCTGCTAGAACTTCCCAACTTCTCTGCAAGAGTAACACCTCCTTGGAAAGGTTTGGCTGGAGGAACTTTTATTGCATCAACATTAACCCTTCCCTCATCATCACCACTGTCTTCTCTCTCAGGCTCAGAATTGGAAAACTTTCATTCATTTGCCAAAAACATGAACAGAGGCCATCCTCCATCCAAACCAACCAATGTGCAGGAGCCAATAATTCCCCATGAATCTGATAACTCAAAGTGGAAGCAAAAGCAGTAAGATGACCAGACCAGAAATGTTTTCAAAACCACATTGGAGGAATTCTGTAACATGAAGGGTGAAGTTTCAAGATTATTTTCCAGAATTTTATCACTGATGGTACACCTGCCTTGTCTCCTTTACAGGATTGTCTCCACTGGGTATAATTGGAAAAGGGAATCTCTCTGTCTCTGGTACCAAATGGATAGAATTTCCCAATGTGGTCAGCTTTTGTTTTTCAAATAATCCAGCAGGTCACAGGGGAATCCAAACACTTCAAGGAGAATCTCACAGCTATTGATACAGCATTGGCAATCAGCATATTTGTTCTGATAATTCAGTTGGTTGATCCTCTTCATGATTCATCACTCATGGAGTGTTGGAAATAAAGGCCTACCACAGTCTGTTGGTACAGTTTGAAAGGCCATCTTGGTTTCTTTTGGTGACCCATTGGAGCTTGTTGTATTCTACTGGATGGTTTAAGCTCAATTTTGGTGTCTTCTGAGGCCACAAAATGAAATGTGGCAGACATCTCTCAATGCCTTGGAGGACTAGATGTGGAAAAGCTTGCCACCCATTCCATATACTTGAGAGTGCCTAATTATCAGCCAAAGTTTGCCAATTATCTTCAATACTGCAAGGCTATACTCCCTAATTTCACCTGGCCTCTAAAACCATTTCTGAGCTTGGTATCCAGGTTTGAACATTCCACTGGTGCCGCTGATTTCAGTAGTTTTAATAGACACACACCAATGCCAACCCGCACACTTTTTTTTTGGCGGGCAGGGCCTACACGCCTGTTGTTTGGCATGCAGGGCCTACACACCAAAAAAAAGGGCGTGTGGGAGCACACACCAATTTTTGGTGTGCAGGTCCCACAGGCCAATTAGGTTGTATAACCTTGTTGGCTGGGAGGAAAATTAGGTTGTATAACCTTGTTGGCTGGGAGGAACTCCTTATACAGCCTTGGTGGCCAGGAGGAACTCCTCCCGGCTGACAAGGTTATACAACCTCGTCGGCCAGGAGGAACTCCTCCTGGCCAACAAGGCTATATAACCTCATTGGCCAGGAGGAACTCCCCCCGGCTGACAAGGTTATACAACCTTGTCGGCCAGGAGGAACTCCTCCTGGCCAACAAGGCTATATAACCTCATTGGCCAGGAGGAACTCCTCCTGGCTGACAAGGCTGTATAACCTTTTCGGCCAGGAGGGACTCCTCCTGGCTGACAAGGCTGTGTAACCTTGTCAGCCAGGAGGAACTCCTCCCCGCTGACAAGGTTTTATAACCTCATCAGCCGGGAGGAACTCCTCCTGGCTGACAAGGTTGTATAACCTTGTCAGCCAGGAGGCACTCCTCCTGGCTGACAAGGTTGTATAACCTTGTCAGCCAGGAGGCACTCCTCCTGGCCAACAAGGTTGTATAACCTTGTCAGCCAGGAGGAACTCCTCCTGGCTGACAAGGTTATAAAACCTTGTTGGCCAGGAGGAGTTCCTCCTGGCCAACAAGGTTGTCTAACCTTGTCAGCCAGGAGGAACTCCTCCTGGCCAACAAGGTTGTATAACCTTGTCAGCCAGGAGGAACTCCTCCTGGCCAACAAGGTTGTGTAACCTTGTCAGCCAGGAGGAACTCCTCCTGGCCAACAAGGTTGTATAACCTTGTCAGCCAGGAGGCACTCCTCCTGGCCAACAAGGTTGTATAACCTTGTCAGCCAGGAGGAACTCCTCCTGGCCAACAAGGTTGTATAACCTTGTCAGCCAGGAGGAACTCCTCCTGGCCAACAAGGTTGTATAACCTTGTCAGCCAGGAGGAACTCCTCCTGGCCAACAAGGTTGTATAACCTTGTCAGCCAGGAGGAACTCCTCCTGGCCAACAAGGTTGTATAACCTTGTCAGCCAGGAGGAACTCCTCCTGGCAAACAAGGTTGTATAACCTTGTCAGCCAGGAGGAACTCCTCCTGGCCAACAAGGTTGTATAACCTTGTCAGCCAGGAGGAACTCCTCCTGGCCAACAAGGTTGTATAACCTTGTCAGCCAGGAGGCACTCCTCCTGGCCAACAAGGTTGTATAACCTTGTCAGCCAGGAGGCACTCCTCCTGGCCAACAAGGTTGTATAACCTTGTCAGCCAGGAGGAACTCCTCCTGGCCAACAAGGTTGTATAACCTTGTCAGCCAGGAGGAACTCCTCCTGGCCAACAAGGTTGTATAACCTTGTCAGCCAGGAGGAACTCCTCCTGGCCAACAAGGTTGTATAACCTTGTCAGCCAGGAGGAACTCCTCCTGGCCAACAAGGTTGTATAACCTTGTCAGCCAGGAGGAACTCCTCCTGGCCAACAAGGTTGTATAACCTTGTCAGCCAGGAGGAACTCCTCCCAGCTGAAAAGTTTATACAACCTTGTTGGCCATGAGGAACTCCTCCTGGCCAACAAGGTTGTATAACCTTGTCAGCCAGGAGGAACTCCTCCCAGCTGACAAGTTTACACAACCTTGTTGGCCATGAGGAACTCCTCCTGGCCAACAAGGTTGTATAACCTTGTCAGCCAGGAGGACCTCCTCCCAGCTGACAAGTTTATACAACCTTGTTGGCCATGAGGAACTCCTCCTGGCCGGCCAACGAGGTTTCCCACACGCCAATGTTTGGCGTGTGGGAAACTTGTTGGCCGGCCAGCAGGAGTTCCTCCCGGCCGACAAGGTTGTATAACCTTGTCAGCCGGGACGAATTCCTCCTGGCCACCAAGGCTGTATAACCTCGTTGGCCAGGAGGAGTTCCTCCCAGCCAACCAGGTTATACAGCCTAATTGGCATGTGGGCCCTGCACACCAAAAATTGGTGTGCGCTCCCACACACCCTTTTTTTTGGTGTGTAGGTCCCACACGCCAAAAAAAAGGCGTGTAGGCCCTGCACACCAAAAAAAAGGTGTGTGGGTTGGTGTTGGTGTGCATCTATCAACGCCCCTGAAATCAGCCCCACCATTGGAATGTTCAAACCTGGATACCAAGCTGAGAAATGTTTTTAGAGGCAAGGTGAAATTAGGGAGGATAGCCTTGCAGTATTCAAGAGAATAAGCCAACTTTGGCTGATAATTCTATGATAAAGTAATAGAGGGAGTAGGAATTTAGTGGTGGTATGAGTGAGCTACCCCACTTAATTTTAAATTCTGAGTTGATTGATATAATAATATTTTATGGTATGTTATTATTTACCGTAGTAATACAGTATTGTTATTGTATTTTACAGTTTAGTCAGTTCTTAGGATACTCTGGAGTATCTCTAGGGCTGACAATAGTCAACTCTCCCCTTGTCAGAAAAAGGAGGGAAGGCATTCACCCCACTCCCATCTAGCCAGAATTTAAATAAATTACCCATCCACATAGTAGTGTGATCTCAATCAGGTGGCCCACAGCAAAATATTTCATATCATTTTAAAAGCCACAAAAGGATTTAAAGGAGGGAAAGTTGTGCTCTTTGACCTAAATTTTAAGGAAGAGGGTGCAAAACTTTGAATATTTCACATCTTACCAAAAAATCCTTCTACTCAGTTTCTCAGACTGCATCTAAAAGAATAACAAAGAAATCATACACATATAATAATGTTCCTTAACAATTCCTAAAGCTTTTATTCCAGTCACCAACAAATTTCTGTACCAATCCACCCACTATCTAGTTCCCTGATCCCTTCATTGCACTCATTTCTGATTCCTTGCAGTTGAACTTAGAACTCTGTGTGATAAGAGATTACTACATAAATATTTCTCTTCAAACAAATAAAAAGAACATTATTAGTCACAAAAACCAATAAAATTGTTGTGGTAACCTTTGTAGTAAATAGAGGGGCAGTTCTTTCAAACCACCCTTAACAGTTGTAATAGATTCATACATACCTGAAATACCATAACTGCTATTTCCCCTTCACAGAACTGCCCCCATCCCAAAAGGAGTTCCCACAATGCCCATGCAGGTCACACGCCCATCCACCATTTTGTGACACCAGTTGAAAGGGGCAATTCAGCCACACACCCCTGTATGTGTATGTGGCATGGGCATAGCCCATACCACATACCCATAGAAAGGGTGTGCACACCCTTTATATGGTTAGTTTTATGGAGGTTTTTCCTCCAGTCAAAGAGACATGTGTTTCTCTCAGATGGAGAAGACCCCTAATGTGTGTCTCTCAACCGGAGGAGACTGTCAAAAAGAAATGGGTGTCTCCTCAACTGGAGGAAATTCCTCTGGTTGAGAGACTACGTGTCTTGTTATTGGAGGGAATCCTCCAGTAAAGGAGACATCCTCCAGTTGAAGAGACACACATGTATCTTAAACCAGAGGAAAACCCTCCAGTTGAAGGAAGAGCTTGATTATGTATGCAGAAAAAGATCTTTTTTTGCTCACACATTACCCTTTTAAAGAAAAAATGTACAGGTATGGGGTATTCCCATACCTATACACATAAAAAGGCTGTGCATGTATGGATATCTCAATACATATGCAGATGAAAAGGGTGTGTGGGCTGCATGCCCTCTTTTTGAAGGGTGTGCCCTTGGCATGGGTGTACATTCATCAAGCCCTGTATGCTACATTACATAATCAAAATCTGACAATTTTCAAATTTGGTTCATCCTCCATTGCAGGTAGGAACTACAACCTTCAGACACCCAGAACGAATAAATCCAAGGATTTGCCAACTTACAGCTCACCACTCTAACCAATAAAGACCTGTTTCACCCACTTCAAGTATTTTCACTCAGTCCCTTTTTTGAACCTTGTTCACCTGAAAAAGTATTTCTATGTCCCTGACTTCTTTTCCTCTTTCCCCATACCCTTATTGAGGCAAAGCACGGCGCTGTGGACTAACTTAGAGCTTGTTGATGAGACTGTCAAACCTAACGTAGATGTATTTAGTCCAACCGTTTTAGTATCAGTTGTTTCTTCATTCATCTCATTACTTTGTCAATCTCACTCAATCTCAACCACCTCTCATTCATCGGCCCGCAGGTATGCCTCAAGTCTCTTCACTCATTGTTTTGTTTCAACTTCTCATCACCTTACTTCACTCTATCTTCAGGTGTGCCTCCACCAGCTCCAGTGTCTGATTCGCCGTGTTACTCACAGAACACATCTCTCTGCTTAAGGTTAGTATTGTCATTATCATGATTGTTGGTTTCTTACATTCATCTCATTACTTTGTCAATCTCACTCAATCTCAACCACCTCTCATTCATCGGCCCGCAGGTGTGCCTCCACCAGCTCCAGTGTCTGATTCGCCATGTTACTCACAGAACACATCTCTCTGCTTAAGGTGTGCCTCCACCAGCTCCAGTGTCTGATTCGCCGTGTTACTCACAGAACACATCTCTCTGCTTAAGTGTTTCGAGCCCCTGGCACTTTGTCCTTTAACCCTTTTCTCTTTAATCAATCAAATATCAATACCAAATCTTCAAATAATTAAATCATCATCATCAAAATGTTAAACTCTCCCAACCCTGACCATAGGTCTAAAAATAACGGATTATTAGTGTACTAATTCATTTTTACCTCAACTTTTTTCTTAGTGTGTGAGGATGCTGATGCAAATCTAAAGACTCTGGAACATTTTAGCCAGCTTTTCCAGGTTGAGCTCATTTCATTTCAAAGAGCACTCTAAAAAAATAACAAACAATAAGAAATAAGAAATACCAGTCCCCCTCTTCTTTCCCTCTACTGTTTCCCCCTTTTCATCTCCTAGTTTTATTCCATATTCATTGAAATACAACCGGTAGACATCCTCTCATTTTGTGTCTTGTTTCCACTTTAGAGAACCAGGCTGACAAGGAATCTCAATAAAAATATTGTCTAGATGGCCTACCCAAACAAAATCTTGAGGTAACAAGGTCTCATTGAATTAGTTGCTCATTTTCAAAGAGCCAACATCAAACTTTTATTTCTGACTCACAGGGTGCCATAACTGCCATTATTGATTGGATTACTACTGAATTAATGGGACCTGACCCCAGCTATATTTAGGGGTTTAAGTATTTCTTTGTTGTGCAGGACATGAACGCTTTTTTAAATTCAGTTATTGGATTGTTTTTGAATTCATTGGTTCCAGTACAACTCAAAAAATGGATATCTCAATTTGAACTGCAAACCAAATTCAAAATCAAGGTGGTTTTTCTGGATAACAGGGGTGAATTCACATCAAAGGCTTTTGAGAATCTGCTTTCTATTAGGTGGATTTGACATGAACTGGCCATCCCAATGTGGGATTATTTATATACAGGTGGTGCAGCACTGAGGTTGAGCCCGCAGCCAGGGGCTCAGCGGGTAACAAATGTCACCAAACATTTTGCAAGGAAAGCACAAGGGTGTAGGCTGCAAGATTCTGTAAGTTGGAACAGGCAATTGGTTGAGCGGACAAAGGCCCCTTCAGTATGTGCAACAACGACCAGGTGGAGCCACGGGGCTTGGGGCACCCGGACCGCAAAGGTAGCTGGGGCAGAAGAAGTGGGGCAGACACAGGGGGAACTATTGACTGCGGGGGTAAACAGGGGATAGGGGTTGGGGGAAGGCTGCAGTGTGTTGATATTTGACCTTCAGAAATTGATGCTTGAGATATGGGAGACAATCTTGAGGAACTTGATTGGATCAAGGAGCTAGGAACAAAAGTATAGAATGCTCTGACTTGATGATTTTATTTCAAACAGAAAGAGATGCCTTAATATAGTCACAACTAGAGAGCCCCCTGGCAAGATCCAACGGGGCCTAGGAGACTAAATACAACAAAACAATAAAAGTGAACACTACTCAGACTAGTAGCATACACAGTGATGAGTTAATAAAACTAGCAGGATTCTAGAGTGAAGATTAAAACTGGGAAGACTCCAGAGTGATTATAAAACTTCCAAACAGCAGAGTGATCTAAAACAACATGATGTTGAGTGAATTTAATATAAAACTACTTATAATGTAGAGTGAATTATGATTGATTATAACATAAAAGGAGGGGGGGTTCATTGATATTGATAAACAAGAAATTTAAGATGAGGGAATGTGAGCGGAAGAGATTGGAAATTTGACACAGTGCAATGCAGGATCAAGGAGATAGTCAAGTTATGTTTTCCAGTAGAGGGACTGGGGGTTGCAGGATACAACCGGGGGGTGGATGTTGTATAAATAGTGTTGTATGACTGAACTTTTGGGATTATCTTATCTTATCACCAGAGTAGACTGCTATCTTCATCAGCAGAAAGAATCCTCTTTTCAAAGACACCTCATCATCCTGAGCATGTGAGGACAAGCAGAAAGAAAGTTAGACAACAGGGAGAACTGTGGAAGACAAAACCAGGAAGGCAAAAGAAAGTGGAACAGTCCACTTGCTAAGTAAATGTGTTGTAGGAAATCCAGTTAGTCATCTAATAACCTCTAGTTATCCTGCAGAGGAGACCAAAAGATCACTGGAACCAACTACAAAGAAGAACACTTGGATTCTCTCATCAAGGACTCAAGGTAGAATGTATCAGATCTGTTGCTGGGGTTGTTTTTATTTCCACACCAGGGATTGATGGATGAACACCCCTGGCCACATTCTCACTCCAGAGGCATTCCCTTTGAAAAAAGGTGTGCCACCCACATGCCCTTTTTGAAAAGGGTTTGTGGGGCCCTTTCTTGGGTGTAAGAAAGCTGCTGGATGGGGGTGAAACCTGAAGTCCCATGCAGTGACGGATGGGGTGTGTAGGTCACATTCCCCTTGAAAGGGGTGCAATGCATTTTGATGGATGGGTGTGCAGCCGCACACCCTTTCTATGGGTATGTGTATGGGCATAGCCCATACACATACCAATTGATCCTCTGGTCAAAGAGGCTATGTAGCCGCTTTTACTGGAGGGATCCCCTCTAGTTAAAGAAGCCATGTTGCCTCTTCAACCAGAGGGATTTTCTCTGGTCAAAAGGCTATATTGCCTTTTTGACCAGAGGGATTTCCTCCAGTCAAAAATCCACATAGCCTGTTTGACTGGAGGGACATTATAACAGGGGTCTGATGATACTTCAGAAACCATCTCAAGTGGATGGTCCAACCCAATCCTTGCACCATCTGCATTGAATGAATAGAAAGAGTTTCAACCGGGTTTCAAAACATAGGCTTGCACCCATGGTGTAGAGGTCTCTCACTTGAGAGAATGAGACAGAGAGTTTTGCCAATTCTGTAGTGAACAAGGACTACCAAGGGCACAAGGGTAGCACATGGGAGCTCTTTCTTGGTTAAGTTAGCTTCCTGCACCACCTTAGAGACAAAGGCGGATTCTCTTAAATGATTTGGGTTTTACAACACTCGGCTCCCTTCACTCCAGACCTTGATTGGTCATTAGCTCAAGAAAAGTACACATTTTTTCTCAGCTAGAGTGGAACAATAGAAGTGATAGCTGTGTCACTCATGTTCCAGGTGTCAGGGACTGAAATAGCCATACATACATGTGGTTTATGAGAGAAACAAGTTATCAGAGAGAAAAACAAGTGTGACAATTGGAACCATAGAAAGGACTCGGGGACCTGTTTACCACAGCCCAATCATGTTAGCTCTCCACATGCCCGAAGTCCGGTTCCCTATCTTGATTGTATTGCATCAAACTAAGCCAACCTGTTTATAACAGCCCAATGCTGTTAGCTCTCCACACGCCCAAGGTCCGGTTCCCTATCTCGATGAGGAGAGAGAGGGGACCCGGGCGGTTGGATACACATAGACTAAATACATGATAGTTAGGGTTTAGTCTATGCGGTCTAACTCGGTTAGGTTTAGGCGATCTGAACACATATCCTATTTACATAATCTTGTTGCACTATCTAACAGGAAGAAACCGAATGAGCATTGGAAGGCCGATAATCCCTACTTGAACTTCGAAAATGGGAGCTTGAGTATCAGTGTAGAGACGCAATCAAATTGAACCTGAGGTGAGGGGTATGGTATTGCGGCGGTGAGCAGTTCCCTGGCAACTGGCTTTCAGATTTGGATCCCATGTGCAGAGATTACTAGAAAGCGCAAAATAAATTTTAAACCCCGGACTGAAACAAAATAGGGATCGGAAATACTCACAGAACGCTGGCATTAGCTTTAGCCGCATCGTCTGTCACGTTTCCTTTCGGAGGTCGGTAAGTCATCGTTGCCGGCCGAGATTGGACAAGCAATAGACCAAAGCTATAAAGAACTTATTACAAGAAAAGGAATTGCAAACATTGCCGTTGGTTCATAAGATTGGAAGCCCCACAATTAATTTCGGAGAAAGCCCTCGGAGAAAAAGGAAAAGAAGCAGCGAGCACGCAACCTATGAGACCAAGCTGGACACAAGTCATTGCGGCTAGATATCGAGCTGACCGAATGCCTGATGACCGACGAGTTGCTGAAGTTTGCGATTGATTTATCAGGGAGCTTGTGCAGGTTCTCGAGCGAGGATAGATGTTCGGGGCAGGCGTGTCTGGCTTCACACATCCATATACATTTATATTTACTACCAGAACTGGAGCATCCACTCAAACAGATGCTCGAACGGGCTTTCACGGCTGTCACGTTTGAACATTTTTCCAATAAAATTTTCACACACTCAGCCTCTCAAGTGCATTCGATGTCCTAGCACTGGCCGGGGCCCGGGACTCGGGACTCGGAGCAGTCCGGAGGCATTATACTGGATCGACGGATTGTTAAATCTGTCCCACGGCTTATCTACCCCGGCAACTCTCGTTTTCCACTTTTTCCAGTTCTTTCATGATTATGATTGAAAACATGCAGGTTTCAACGGTTCAACACTTTCGACGGGCCATAGATTTACATGTGAACTGTCTTGGGAGGGAACTGAAATGACAACCCCCGGAAAGCTGGGTTGGTCGACTAAACAAAGGAAGGTCCGATCATTCATTTCTAGGGTCAAAGATTTTAAAGTACGTATTTCTTGATTACCGATCATCTCATATTTTAAGTACAAATGACTAAAGATGTTTACAGCCATTCCAAAAAAGGTTGCGGCTTTTGCCGCGACCTTTGAAGCTTTTGCCCGCAGCCGCCAAAGTTTTGCGCAGTGGCAACCATCCGTGCGCAAGGGACGTGCGCGGGGAAATAAGGGGGTCCGCGGGGCACAAATTGAGTGCTACACCACGGACGCACTTTTAAGGTGTCACTTCGAAACAACTTTGAAGTGCGGATACCTGTTGTTTTTGAACAAGCTTTCAAGTCACTTTGAAGAGACTTCAAAAAGGCTTTGATGATTTGCGTCCGTGGTGTACATACACCACCACCACCACCACCACCACCTGCCACAAATCACCACCACCACCACCCCAGCCACCACCGCCGTTTATGCTACAGTCTTTTGGCCAAGTGAGTTCAATCATTTCTTTACCCCCATCAAAAATGGAAGATTTCTAGGCTGACCTCCACATTGAATAACCTGCATAGGATGAATCCAAATTTGCACAATTGCTTGTTATCAATGTCTGAATACAGTGAGTGGCTCCACCACCCATTAAACCCACCAGCCGAGCGGCATGTACCAAACCTCTTCAACAGGACCGGATATCTTGTTGAACAACGCAATTGTTTCCGTGATGCATTCATCAGAAGCCAGGAACAACCTGAGGTATTTGATCCATCACTCTTTGGAATCCCATCACCAGCAATTGTCCAGTCAAGCAAATCCACTAGGTCCCAATAATCCACTAACTACTATTCTCAAGCAGCTAGAGTGTTCAATTCTCCTTCCTCTGGCCGCTCAGACATCCCAATTGGTATTGAACTCACCTTCTTTATTCAAATTTCCAATCAAATAACTGCTTCTTGAAAGCGGCGCACAGCTATGCCAAACACCCCACAATTCCAAAAGGTGACATCAGAATGCGGGAAACTTGCCCTACAATGGGAGACTCACAACTACAATGCCAAGGGCTTCAAGACTGCTGTCATATCATTGATAGAAATGAATGAAGACAAGGGCCTTGGAATCTTTTCCCGGGATCAAAACAACAACAACAAAATCAATTGGAACTTGGTTATTCCGAACAGTGGCAGCTTTTCAGCAACCCAGAAGAAGCGGCTCAACTATTACTCTTGGCAACAGAGGGCACTCCAGAGAACCGCCAGATTCTCTGTTGCTTTGTTCAAAAGGATCCAACCATCTTAGCTCAGGTAAGTATTTGCTTATTCTATTATGCTCCACATTGGTCACTGACGCATACAACTGCACTTATTTTTATTAGAAAGCATTGGCATACAAGCACCTCAACAAAATGCACGCAGAATGTTCCAGTGCCAACATTGATCCATCTACTGAGCCATCCAAAGGGGTCCAGACTGCGGCGACTCTCAGTGAGCTGATCACTCAGCTGAACTGTATCCACAAGCCGGCGGCCAACATCACCGGGAGTCACAAACTAAATGGGTATATCATCCAAATAGTGCAAATGTGTCAGACATTGAGACAATAGACCACATGTCTACAAATTAGTCCAAGCCACATAAGCCAATGGGTAAGGACTTTTACTCAAAAATGAACTAAGTGAATTATAATAAATTATGTAAAGTTGCCATTTGATTCATCACTTTACATATTTGTTTTATCTAATATTTATCATTTTAATAAACTAATTATGATCAAATACTATAATAAATTCTAATTTAGGAGGGATTAATATCTCTCCATGAATTTACCCTACAATATTATACTTTAGTTATATCTCCTACAAGGAGACTATTTTCTTAAATTTACCCCATGTAATATAAACTCCTTGAGTCATTAAATTGGGGTTAACATTATGTGTAATATTTAAAGGGACTGAGATTACCTTCTAAAGGGGATTTCACCCAGATTATTACCATACAAACCTGCTTACCTTACTATTAATTAGTGAGTGGGGTTTTATTATAATCATCAAATCCACCTTTCTCTTTATCCCTTATCCCATTCCTAGTCACTATAATAATTATTCAAGTGACTAGAAGTCCTCTACTACTCACAGGGAGAAGTTGAGCAAATTGCACAGAGCTGTACCTAGCCACATCCCTTTGTTACACACAGGTGCCTGCTCTTCTGCTTTACAGCGTAGAATTGCTTAATTCCACTGGCCTTTAAGGTTATAGTGAGAAATCAACAATAGACTTTAATACTGTAATCAGTATTATTATTCAAGTCTAAGATTCTACCCCACATCACATAAGAGACGGGGGCTGACAAAATGAGTATTTTCACTGAAAATGTCCCAGGTGGCGGCATGGGCCAAGGCTATTGTACGTCATCTTTTCTATCTTTCTATTTTACTTGTTTAAACTTGATATGTTTGCATGGCTGATTGATAATTTCCCTGCAGATATCAAATCCAACTGAAGTCACCCTCAGGGTCCCCCAAGTTGGATCTGTTCCAGTAAAGGACCAAGGAAGCAACACCACCACCACAAGCTTCACCTTCAGCCCCGCTTTCCCCCCTATCAAATCCGTATTTGTTTCCAATGCACCCCGGGATTTTCTTCAACCCAATGAACATGCCTCCCCCCAACATGACCTGTTTGACTGCCTCAGCACCATCCCAAGCAACACCCCAAACCCCCAATCAGCCTCCAAATGCCCTCTTGCCCTTGAATCCCCCCAATGACACCAGTACAATGGGAAATTCCCTCCGGTTTTCCCATGTGGATCCCAACTCCCCAAAGTGCACAATGGACTCAGCACCCTTGGAATCACTCATTTGAACATGTTTAAATGGTTCAATGCCAAAGAAATTCACCACACAGGGGTTCCTGAAGGTCCTACCCAATCCATTGCCTTCTCCGCAAAGAAGTATGCACATCACTTGATGAAGGGTTCTAGAACCCATTGAGTATTTATTTCTATGACTGTCTTTTCTTCTTCTCCTTTCTCATAAATTTTTCTAACTCATTATATTATATTATATTATATTATATTATATTATATTATATTATATTATATTATATTATATTATATTATATTATATCTGTATATTATTATATTATATTTTATTATATTTCTTCCTTTTCTAACCTTTGATTGTGTTATTTTTATATTATTCTTTCTTTTGCAATTGATTTCTTTGAAATTCATTTCAACCACCTTGAAATATCTCCAGTGAGTAATTTAGAGTGAGCATTGGTTTCACTTAGTGATTGAGTGATTAATTTGAGATGAAATTCAATGACATATTATTTATTTGATGTTTGATTTTTCTTTTCCAATGCTTAAAAGGGTGCCTCAGTGGTTTCTCTCCATCTCAACCCATCTCAACTTGAATTAATTTTAAGCAGAAGAATTTTCTCTCATTTTTCTCACTCTCAATCAACTAACTTTCATGACACTCTCAATTGACTAACTTGTGTGGATTTAAGAAGGATGATAATTTTATTTCTTAATGTTTAAGAGAGTCAGCAAAAAGACAACAAAGAGAGAGATTGTCAGCCTCTGTGATGCCAAGGAGTACTCCTTCTAGCTACACAGGGTGCAAAATAAATGGTAAAGAGCAGAAAGCTCTGGGATGAAATATAAGAGGGGTAATTCCAAAGAGGATATGTGGAATGTGGTGATTTTTAAGAAGAATATATAATTAATTATATTGAAAATATTTAATATAATTAAAAATATGAGGGGCCTGATAAATCAGGGGTTGTTTAATCCCTCAAAGGTATCTTGCAAGCAGTGGAATTAAGTACCTGAAAATACTGGGGCCTGTAAACAGGGGTGGTTTAAATCCCAGACAAAGGATGGGGGAGAATCTCAAGAGAAAGGTTTATCTACTTACTAGTAATAAATTACCTTTAACAGTCTTGAGGTTCTTCCAGGGGGAAATTGGAAAGTTGGAAGCGCTTGGAAAGGGTGTTGGAAGGGCTGGATGGACACTGGGCAATTTCAAGGGAGTAAGAAGGGGCTAAAGAACAGATACTAGGACCTTACCAGACAGAATAACAATAGTGAAGCTATGGTGATATGTAGCTAAGAATTGTAGTATATATCAAAGCATGAGGAATAAAAATACAGGGGGAACAAGGGCTCCTTAAATGCCTTTCTGGAGCCCTGATGGCGAAACACAGGATGTATTTTTGGCTATGGGAAAAATAAAAGGAAGGGTTTAAGATGTAATATAAATTTATGTAGTTGTTTAATCAAATTTCCATATGTACAGGCTGTCTACTATTGGTACAGCCTGTCTATGCTCTTTTTCTGGCATATTGAGGCGCTTCTGGACCTCTGAAAAGGTTTGTTAGATGTGTTTATCCAAGGTTTTAATTACATGTCAACAAGTATTGATTAAATGTCATATGTACTTGTTGATCACACTTGTCAGAGTTTAAAAGGTGTGTGTTGTATACAATGTGAAATACATCTGTTTTTTTGTTCTGTGGGCGCTTCAAGAGCTTCTTGTTTGATCCCTGTCATGCAGGCTATTTGGGAATGCATGACTGCAGAGATCTGTCAACATTTATTTTGAACAGTTGTTCAATTATTATTTTTGGGATGTTCTCATGTTATTTCCTTCCTCTTGTTCGTGGTCTCTGTCCCTCTGAATCATCCTTGGTTTACCTAGTATCTAATTTAAATAAATAAATAAATAGATAATATAGTATATTACTAGTATTATATACTTATATTATTTTTGTCATATGTATTTATTTTATTATGTTCTTATTTGAATACATTGTTATTTCGTGGTTTTGAATATGTACTTATGTTTTTTATTCTGTATTTTAATGTATAATAATTATTTCAGCGCTTTAGTAATATTCTTTCAAGTTGTTTTACTGCTAGAAGTTTTAAGTTATCTAGGGTACTTTGGCTGAAGTACCCCAGGTTATTTTACACACTCTTCAAGATTATGAAATAATATTTTGACTTATTGTATTATTAATTAACACATTCATTGTTTTATACTTATTATTGTATTTGTCTATTTGTTATTAATTTACTATGTAATAATGTATTTATTATTTACATATTAATTTTTTATGTTGCTTTATCTTATTGTTATTCATTCATTACCTTTTGTTAAATGATTAAAACTATATTTTTGATTTTATGTTTATTTTTGTTCTAGTCAGGTTGTCTCTGAACTAGTAGTAAGCTGACAGAGATAAAATACAACAAAGAGAGAGAAGAGAGAACATGTAATAAAGAGAAGACAAAAAAAGAAATAAAAATAAACAGAATAGAAAGGAAACAGGTGGAAGGGAGAGAGAAGGGAGGGAAAAAAATTGTTGCTTCAATAATTATATCTGGAGCCATGGAATAGGCCTCTCATCAGCTGTGGGGTAAAGATGAGCCTTGTGAATGCCTCAATCTGATAGCCATCAGTTTTTTTCCCTTTGAGCTTGCCATATTTTCTTAAAGATCTCTTCAATACACTAAACACCTTCTCAATTGGGTTCATATTGGGGGAGTAAGCTGGAAGTTAGCACTGCCAGCATAATTGCCTAGGTTGAGTTCATCCCAGTTGAACTAGGATGCAAACAACCAATTTAAAGTAGGTTGGTCTCAACCAATGAAATATAAAACAAAGAGGGGTCCCTTGGATATATATTTCATCAGTTGATTTCAACCAAGTTTAAATTGGTTGAGTGCATCCCAGTTTAACTGGGATAACTTCATCCTAGGCAATTATGCTGGCAGTGTAGACTAGGTGACACCCGTTATCCTTGAAAAGGGTCTTGATTTGGCTGTTGTGATGGATTTGGGCATTGTCCATGATGAGGACACTTTGGGGACCAGGAAAGGGGTTCATGTTAGGAAGCTTAAAACAAGAGGAGATCAGTTATTGATTGTAAGGCTAACATAGACATAGACAGATGGAAGGGATACTTACAAGCACATGTTCCAAGTATGCTCATAGTTGTTAGAATTAACAAAGCATTTTTCAGACATTTAGCAGAAAATGATTGACTTGGGCAGGATTTGAACCAGAAACCTTAGCAGAAGCTAAGACACTATACTAGAAGTGCTGCCTTTACCAACTAGGCTACCAAGTCATTATCCAATGTGCTGATATTTGGAACACTGTGGATCACAATATTCAACACACCCCCTGACCCACAGTGTGAGAACAAGAGACCCCAAAGTCAACCAATTTCAAGCTAGTCTATACATTGAGACTATACATATTGCATAATAAGTAGATATTGCATATTGCATAATGGCATTTTGCATATTCCAAAGTCGGAAACAAAGTCCATAATAAATTGCAGAGCAGTTGGCAAAAAAGTCCATAATTGCATATTGCATAAGTGCATAATGTATAATCTCATATGTAAATGCATAGTATGCGCATAGCACATTTTGACTGTTAGTTGTGTTAGAATTAACAAAGCATTTTCTGCTAAATGTCTGAAAAATGCTTTGTTAATTCTAACAAAAGTCAACCCTCTTGACTGTTTTGTCTTGAATCATGACAGCTACAAGACCACTTAGTGCGACTGCTGGGATGAGGTTGAATCAATGGGTGACCCGTCCCACTGGGAGTCTTGAGGTCCTCTGGCCCAATGGGGCCCATCTCTGAGTACAAACAACCCCGCACTACCAGCATAATTGCCTAGGTTGAGTTCATCCCAGTTAAACTAGGATGAAAACAACCAATTTAAAATAGGTTGACCTCAACCAATGAAATATAAAACCAAGGGGGGTCCCTTGGATTTATATTTCATCAGTTGATTTCAACCAAGTTTAAATTGGTTGAGTGCATCCCAGTGTAACTAGGATGACTTCATCCTAGGCAATTATGCTGGCAGTGCCGTCCATACATACCCTGCTTTTCTATGTGAGATACAGCCATTCCAAAGGAATTTTTGTCAGCCAGTAGTCCAAGATGTGAAAGAAGAGTGGGAGAATGATGCTCACCAGTGAGGACCAGGCACTTGGGGTTGTAGTTGGCCATGAGGATGATGTAGTTTGCGTGTTGGTTTGGTTCTTGATTAGGATTAACCTTCCTCATTGTATTTTGGCTCATGTAGAGGCGTTGGTGGAGCTTGTTCAATATGGTTTGAATTGAGATTCTGAGATGGTATTTGTGTATTTAGACCTCCTGGATTTCTTCAAGGTAAATGGTGGGATTTTTGGTGACCATCTCCAGGAGGAATGAGCATTTTTTATCTGAGAGAGCCAGTGCACAACCCTTTGTGGCATACATTTCTGGATTAGTTACAACTGCTTGTGTGCTCTTGTATAGCGCACACCAGCGCCGGAGGGAGTCAGAACTAATGGTTGATGCATGTGACACATTTATCTCCTCAAGCAATTTGCCTTCAAGGGTGGCCCAAACCACGGCATACTTAAACATCACTGTATAATTGTGATACATTAATCCTAAGAGAGAAACAAGATGAATCAGCAGGTTGAGTTATTGAACACCTGGAAGGATTGAAAAAAATGAAAAACATACTAGTGGTGGTGGTTGTTGGATCAATTGTTGGATGACAACGGCGGTGGGTGGTGGTGGTGGTTTGTGGCGGGTGGTGGTGGGTGGAGGACCAAGTATATGTAGTACTCAATTTGTGCCTTTCAGGCCCCCTTATTTCCCCGCGCACATCCCTTGAGCATGGATGTTTTCCGCTGCACAAAAGTTTGGGGGCTGCGGCCAAAATTTTCAAATGTTGCGGCAAAAGCCAAAACCTTTTTTTGGAATGGCTGTATAAGAAAAGGACAAAATAACAATCAGGTAAGAATCATTTAGTAAGAGTATCCACAGTTGTCTCAATAAAGCAACTTGATAAGCCAACTTTATCAAGACAATGCCCCACTTGTGTGCTCAATAGAGCATGATAACTTAAGGCCCTATTTGGCAGCCATGATCTTATATCATGTTGAGTAATTACGTAATGTGATACACATCACTCCAAAATTTCACTTTCCTCATTATTACTGGCTCTTTTGGCTACCAGTCATGTGATATATATGCATGAGATGCTTCGGTTCAGCCAAAGCTGGAAAGCTTTTTATTGCAGAACCTCATCAACAAGCAGAGATTTCTTGCTGTTGATGAGGTTGTAGCGCACAGTCTCATTGACCAAGAGACATTCCTTCTGGTGACAGTCTTGTTGAAAAAAAGAAATTTTCCTTGATCAACAAGGTTGTGCTTTCTCAGCCAGGAGAAATTCATCCTGATTATTTTTGAGACTATGGATTTTTTAACTTGTCATCATTTTGAAGTGAGATGGGGGTGGGCTGAAATGCTAAACATTTGTGGTGGGGGGGGCAATATGACTCTATATACACCCCCAGGGGTACTATATGGGAAATGGCTGGGATGATGAGGAGTGATGAGGAAAGTTGTGATGACCCTCATAAATTTCCAAATCTGCCAAACGCACAAGTGATACAATATGGGCTTTGGTGAGGCCTGGTCATACAAAAGCGGTGTTTATCACATAACATCACTGCTGCCAAAAAGGGCCTAAAGGATCACTAGGATTCTCAATAGAGGTCCATAAATTTGGGGACCTCTATTGAGCTCAACAAGGTAATTTGTCCCTAACTTTCACAGGTCATTATTTAGTGAACCCTCCCCTGAACCAACACCCCTGACTTCTCTTCACTGATTAAGTCCCACCCTGTGTAGTATTCCTCTACAACCCAAGTTATTGACTTAAGTTGCAGAGGACTACGGGTGTGGAACCAGCTTGTTACCTCAGCAAAAGAGCCGGGTTATCCAGCTGCAAGTGGGGACACTCTTGACAAAATAACTTTTGGGCTCCCTTAAGTACTCCACAGTTTTCAAAATTTCATCAAAACAACTGTGGATGCTCCAAGTAATTAGGAGTACTAATGTACAAAGGAATTCCCATGGATTAAAACCAAGGATCAAAGCTAGAATAGGTTTGATTGTACTAAATAATCTTTTCTAGATATGAGTAAATACATTTTAGCTTATGAAATTCAGACCTCAGTATAAATCACCTTGGAATTACGTATCCTGTCAGACACCTTTAACAGCTATAAAAACTAGTTTTATTTTTTTCATTTTGTCTTCCCTTTTTTCCTCATCTCAATATTGTTGTTTCTTTTCTTATAATTACCTGAAAAACTTTTCCCAATTGTATAAACCAATTATTTTAGTATTATTTTATGTTCTGTGCCACATGTGTTGTTGCTAGCTAGTCTGTTGATGTCAGCCTGGGTGTGGCACTAACTGTGTTAATAGGTTGTAACTAAGTCAGGCTGATGATTTGAAAGTGGTTTGTTGGTAAATATCCTGTGAAAAGGATTAATCCTCAATCAGTAAGTCTCGTCTGAGAGGCTTGCTCTAAAAAGGGTGCATCCAAATCAATACAGAGTATTAGTAGGCATCCAAGGAGTTACTCACTTGGGTTTGTGGTTCTTACCTTATTGAAGGTAAGGTGTGGCAAATTCTTGATGGTGCAACAGTAATAAACTATATATTATCCAGAATTGGGGTATTGGTGGAGAATAGGAACTGGAAAGGTAAATAACTCTAAAGTATTTACTGTGCTGGTTTTCTAATATCTTTCTCTGGGGGATAAACAGATGTTTACCAGCTGTTTATAATTTCCAGGATCTCATCTTGGGGGAACTGTGAGCGCTTCCATGACTTTGAAGGTAATGGGGAGCTTCAATGAGAAAACAGATCCTTTGGAGGATCTGTTAGTTTCTATGATGTGATTTCTACTAAGGCAGTGTTATGGGACACATCCTTTATCTGTAGTCCTTAGTAGTATTGTATCATATCATTATATTTATATTGAATGATCTGTTATTAATATTAATAAAAGATATTATCTTATAATGGTGTCATTTGTTATTGAAACATCTTATAAGTATTATGCATTATATTATTAATATGTTCTTTATTCATAAGACATTCAAGTACATATCTTATACGTGAAATATTCCAAGGATAAGGAATGTGTGCGTGATCAGAAGGAGAAGTGTGACATCTGTTACTCAGTATATTTCACGTGACAGGGGGAAATAGGCCTACAAGTCATGTGTCTTGTATAACAAGAGTTCATAGAGTAACCTGAATTATTCATGTGGTATTTAATGAATGTATATTGAAGTATGTTTAGTAATTATTTTAATGAATGCACTTTAATAATCTTAAGTTATTACCTCTTAAAGGAATAATATTAAATAAGAATGAATAATGAATAGTATTTATTATTAATTATAATAATAATAAATAATAATTTGCAGTTACTTGGTAAATGTAAGGTAATGTGATATGTACTCTGGATGATAGTTGATGAAGTGCCTAAGTGCCTTACATAACTTGATGACAATATTAGTCATTAAAGATGTATGATTCTAATTTATTCTCTAGATCAAACACCAGATCTGAATGTCCACAGAAAAACTAAATGAAAACAAAGGGATATTTGATTCAAATATAGTTATTTGGTTTGGTAAAGTAGGAAGATTCCCTTTATTTGCAAGGATAAATGATGATAAAGAAAACAAAAATATTGTGATGAAGAAAAAACAGAGAATAGTGTGACAAAAATGGCTCTTTAAATTTACAGTTTTAAGTCTCCTATGTTTTTCCTTGGGGGGGGGGGGTATCTTGATCCTCAGAGTTGCTTGATAATCAAAGAGATCCCTGGGTTTGCTTAATATAAGCAAAATGATTAGTGTTTAGATCCCATTCATTGGGAGCATCTTTCCAATTTGGAGAGGATTAGCATTTCTAAAAGTTGGACTTCTAAATGCATATTATCCTCTGTATTATGTAAGATGGATTCTTAAAAATATACTTCACCTTGTACTTTTCAGAAGTAAAGGTATTAGTAATTTTTTAGCTGGGTGAAAACAAATGAGTGTGTTGTGAATGTGCCAAGGAATATGTTTCCGATGAAGCCATCTATCATGTGAGGGGGTGGAATGTTTCAAAAAAATCAAAACCTTCATCCAAAACCTTCATCCTCGATTGATAAGCTAGGGCCTCCTCAAAGAAATACCAGTCAATGGTTGAAATTGCAGTGGTATGGTTATTAGGATGTCAATTCTCCTCTGCACAGAAAGTTTTAGCCCAAGGTTATTTGTAAGCTGCAAGTAGAGATAAATTGAATACTGGGTGGAGCTTTGGTTAGTGAGCCTGTATATCAAGGTGTAAAGAATTCTGTCCTACCATTTTTATAACCAAAAATGATCCTAGATGCCAAAAATCAAGCTTTGAATTTGTTCAGAGGGTTTTAATCTTCCTGTGAGATAAAAGTACTAAGTCTCTAGGAGCTTAAGCTGGGGGTACTGTTTCATGCTGGTTGTAAGACTGGACTTGTTTCACTGTTGACTGTTTTAGAGATGTGTCAGTCTTTTCTTGAATTGACTGAAGTTTCTGGATTAAATCATTTGCTTTGGAGTTTTCAGAAGGGGATATTAGAGTATTAAACCAATGATTTTATCCATGAAAAAAGAAGAGTGGAGATACCCCAGATGAAGTGGAAAGTAAGCTATTGATAGAGAATTTGGTCAAATCCAAATGTTTGGGCCAATTGTTCTGATTTTAATTCACAAAATGTTGGAGGTAGTCTTCAAATATTTGATTCATGTGCTCTGTTTTTCCATTGTTTTGCAGATGGAAAGCACTTGATGTGGCTGAGTAAATTTTAATTAATTTTAATAGTGACTGCCACAACGGACTGGTAAAGGTGGTACATTGATCTGAGAAAATGGAATTGTGTAAACCATGTAAACAAAAAAAGTCTTGTCAAACAATCGTTGCTAGCTCTGGTTCCGTCATTTATTCCTTACAAGGAATAAAATGAGGAGCTTTTCTAAGTAGGTCAATAACAACCATAATAGAATTGTAATGATTATAGATGTGAACTTTAGGGATCATATCCATACCAATTACAGACCATGGTCTGGAAGTTACTGAAAGTGATTTTAACATACCCACTGGAGCTTGTCTATAAAAGTAAACCCTTTGACATGAGTAAAAATAAGTGACAAAACTTATGACATCCTTTCATATAGAAGGCCAGTAAAATTTCCTAAGTGCATTTTTTGAGTGATGCCCTGAGAGAGTATTTTTTGCGACTTGGTTCAGATTTGTGTGAGGTCTTGAATGATTTCTTCCTCCATTTTGCAAAAGATAAGAATATTATCAATATACACAAAACAGTAGATATCTATAAATATTTGGAGTACATGTTGGGTAAATCACTGGAAAGTTGAGGGTGTGTTAGCCAAGCCAAATGGAATGACTGTGTATTCAAAAAGTCCCCAACAAAAGGATTTGAGGTATTCTTGACCATGAGTGACCCTGAGAAGGTGAAAGGCTTATTTTAGATTGATTTTAGAGAGAAATCTAAAACCAGAAAGGTTGTTTAAAAGAAGTGGTAGAACAGGAATGGGGTAACTGTTGTGGATAGTCATAGAATTTAATCATCAATAATTGATGCAAGATTTTTCAGCCGTTCCATCAGTTTATTTTTAAAAAATGGGTGCTGCTGATGGAGAAGAAGAAAGAAAAATGAAACCTTTAATTAAATTTTCATCAATATATTGATTTAACTGATGATATTCTCCCTAACTCAGATTATACAAACCTCCAAATGGAGGAACACTTACTTCCTTAATTTGTATGCAGAGTTCAAATTGAGGTTGTACTGGAGGTAATGATTGCAAGCTGACTACTGTAAATACATCAGACAAAAAACATAGAGTGGAAGGGAGTGATATGACCTTGTCTCAATTAAGGGTTTTATTAGTGATGGATGAAACTGGTTTGTGTGGATGAAAAAGAGGGAGATTGTTGTTACAACAAGGGGTGGTAGAAAATGAGATTTGCCCCATATGACCTCCAACCCAGGCTTTTGGGGATTTAAGCTGAGTTGATCCTCAAATTATGTCAATAGATGAAAGAGACAAGATATTTAGTGAAACTTGAGAAGTCCAAGAAACTTTGTGGGAATCTGGGGTAGTCATGAGTGCATGCCAGCAATGTGCGAAGTCTGCTGAAAAGGAGGGGGTGCAATCAAAACTTGTACAATAAATTGGCAAGGACAAAAGAGTTAGCTGCAACTGGTTTTCTCTTACAAGCTTGGAATTTATGAAAGAATTTCCCATGCTGGATTCAATGAGGGCTCTAGAGGTGATAGGCAGAAAATAGGGAAAATTAAGGAGGATAGAAATGACCAATCTGGAACTAAATGCAGGGAGGGAAGAAAAATATCTAGAGGTTTTAATAGATGAGAGGAGGAGGGGAGACTTTCCATCTGGAAAAGGGTTTCACTCTGCATCACAGCCAAAAATTGAGTTTGCAATATACTCATGGCCAAGATGATCCCAAGATTGAGTATTAGGAATGTTGTCAGCATCAATTGAAGATATGTTGTGTTTTGAGACCTGGGTTGAATTGTTACTGGTAAGCTTTGCAAACATGTTGGGTTTGAATTCAATTGATACCTCAATATTGGGGCAAGATCAATTGGTGATGTGAGTATTATTGTAAAAATTATGGTAAAATTGGAAAATCTTCTGATTGAAAAAATGGAGCAATAAATAGGGGAGAAAAATCTGTTACTTTCCGTAATAGTGTCAATATCCATAGGGGAGGGCCCCAAGTTGAGTCAATGGGTGTAACAGGTTGGTGGTGAAGTGGTGTTCTGTTTTGCATTTTGCTAAAAAGTTGATTAAGCTCATAAATAATACTGGATTCTAAAACAAAAAGTTCCTGTTTCTTGTGCAGAGTGTTGGATATCTTCCACAAATATTTAACATGGGTGATTTCCAGGATTTTAGGATTCAGATATAATAAAGAACTAAATACAGAGTTCAAAACATACAGTGACATATTGCCCTGTTTACAACCATATTGTGCTTGCTTTTCATCCTCAATGCTGTTTCTACTTGCAAAAACCTCCTCTCAAAAATAACAAACAAAGGAGAAAATGGTGAAAGATAGAAAGAGTAAAGGAAGCAACAAGCAAAATTGTGTGAAACAGGAGTATATGAATGAAATAGGGAATTTCCACAAAAAATCCTGAAATTCTGTGTAATTTTAGTTGAATTCAATATGATATGCAATATCAATATTGTTGAGTTGATCTCCCAACTTGGGCAATTCTTGGAGAGGGTGAGGATTTTTCCTTCAACAAACCATCACCACGTCTGCCATCAAGTCAACTAAATCTCTTAATCAAGTATTGATAAAAACCAAACCTTTCCATTTCTTCACCAATTCACAAGATTCAGGGGGAGCCCAATCTTAAATCAAGTGGAGGTAGAATCATGTTCTCATTCATTCTTTCTCTTTTTTTGATTAAATTTCTTGTTCAAGTATGATATTGATCAAATCTTCTTTTATCAGGCTTGTTGTTAATTTCTATCTCCTTTGATTTTCTGGTATCTTTTATTCAGTTGTAGTTAGTTCAAGAATAATAACAGGTATTTCTCAGTCTCACTCTTTTTGTCTGAAAAATATCTCTATTTCCCTTTTGGTTCTAACTAGTCTTTATTTCAATGATTATCTAATTATCTTTATTGTTTAAGTTTCTTACTACTATTAACCCTGAAAATTGACTGAAATGAAGTATAGAATCTCAAAATCCTACAGGAAATAGAGTTGATATTGAGAAGAGATAGGCAGGAAGATAGACTGAATAATTATGTTAGCTGAGTAATTATATTAGATTGAGTAATTTGTGAATCTAACCTGAAAAGATAGTTAAATGGACTGTGACAAGTAGGAGAATGTAGAAGTGAGAATGAAAGGAAATAAAGGAAAAGTGAAATATAAGAAGGATGAAAAGGGAAGGTAGAATATGAATGAGTTGGGAGGTTAGTTGATATAGATTGGGATAGGATGATCTTTGTGATCTTGAGGTTCTTGATCAGAGGTTATATTTTGAGAAAGGTGATTGATGTAGAAGCCTTCAAGAAACTCAAGTCAGTTTTAATTGAGTAATAAACTGAGTGACTCTTGATGTGTGACATTTCTAGTTACATTTGTGAGCATTGTAATTCTAACAGTCTTCAGTGGAGGCAGATTGAGTTGGAAGGCTTTGTGTTCAAGTGTTTTCCTTCAAAATTGAAATCAACCAGTTTTACAAAGGAGTTGGTTCAAAAAATTGTGTCTGTTAAAATGGAAAAGATGTTGGACTACCCAATTGATCTTGTTTTTCTTGTTCTGTAAGCAGGGTTTGACCTCAACCAATCTATTGTTAATAAAGTATAAAAAATGGTTGATCTCTTTAGGATTGTCTGAGAATGAGGCATGGAGCATAAATGAATCATTGATCAAGGACAGGTTGTTGTTGATTGTTGGAGTAGTTTGAATGGAAACAATTTGTTGATGAAAGAGAATAAGACATTGAGTTACATCTTGAAGGGTTAATTGTACTGAGTTAAAATCTAATCTGAGGGTGTTGACCTCAACTGAAAGAGATTTGAATCATTGGGCTGTAGTTCGATGGTGGCTTCGAAGGTTGGAAAGAGAATTTGCTAAGTTCTGAACTTGTTCTTCTAGGTTGATAACCATTTATAAGAACTACAATAACTTTATTATTTTAAGATCACAATACTCTTGTAATGAATAAGGATGTATGATTCTAATTTATTCTCTATATCTAATACCAGATCTGAATGTCAACAGACAAGCTAAATGACATAAAAGGGAGATTTGATTCAAAGACAGTGATTTTTTTTGGTAAAATAGGAAGATTCCTTTTGTTTGCAAGGATAAACAATGATAAAGAAAACAAAAATATTGTGATTAAGAAAAGATAGGAAATAGTGTGACAACAATGGCTCTTTAAGTATACAATTCTGAGTCTCCTATGTTGTTCCTTGGTGGGGTATCTTGATCCTCAGAGTTGCTTAATAACCAGAGAGATCCCTGGGTTTGCTTAATATCAGAGAAATGATTAGTGTTTAGATCCTATTCATTGGGAGCATCTTTCCAATTTGGAGAGGATTGGTCTTTCTAAAAGGTGGACCTCTAAATGCATATTATCTTCTGTATGCCTTATGTAAGATGATTGGATTCTTACGAAGTTGGAGACAAATTACTCGGTCCATTTTCCATGAAGGCAGGGGATGTTAACCTCTTGGTTGTTGTGATATTTTGGTTTGTTGGGGATGATTTCCTTCTGAAGTGGTGATGTTTCTTGTGATTCCTGATTGAGGGGGTAGTTTCGGATCCTGATCGTCCCCTAAACTCTGTTGTTGAGTGGAATAATATTGAAGGCCTCGAACAATGAACAACAGAAAGTAGTGAATGCTAGATCGTCTTTCCCGAAGGAATTGTTTTATCCGAGAATATACTTTCTCCCTTGGAAACTCAGGTATCGGTTCACCCTTATCTTTAGCCAAGCCGCGCATCATCAATCCTCTTGCATAATTCATATCCTGAAAATGCAGATGGTTTCAGACATAATTTTAAAAGAAATTGAATATGAGAATCACGAATTCTCACTTCATAAATCTTCTCAATTGCCTTCCTTACACCATTTTCCTATTTTTTATAAAATGAAATAAATTGTTTCTCAGTCAGTCTACATAACTTTACTCTAAGAAGTTAAATTCATCAGCAACCACTTGCCCCCCGGATAGCTTGTCCAACTCTTTCTGCTTTTCGGATTTGGTCTGGGTTAGTAGTCGCAGTCTTAAATACTCTTGCCAGCTCAGAGACATCGAACTTCAGGACATGAGCACCGACACCCATTTTCTTGACCAGATTTGCCCCTGTAAACCAATCGCTATTAATTCCATACTAGGAATCACTCAAGCTTGGGAGAAGACTAACAAAAGAACTGATCCCCTGCATTGTTGAAGAAATGGAAGGTGATTGTTTTATGAGTAAAAGTTCCAAACCCATATGAATGATTACAGGAAGACTGACCAAAAAAGGGTTTGATTAATGTTGGTATTCCAGCTGTTGATTTTTTGATGAAAATAAATGATGTGACCATGACGCTTCTCAACATGTATTCAGGTTATACAAAAATTGTTAAAGAGTACCCACCGCGTAAGCTGGCGGCAGTAGTACCGGCTCCACCATGTGTCAAAGTAGCATCTACTTGGGAAAAGAGCCATTCGTGGGGGACGGCTCCAACATAATGTATTGGTGAATGTTGAGAGCGAGACGACTCTAGCGATTCGAGTTTTGCTTTGCGCGGTTTCATGCCAGACCAACCTCCAGAGACGACAGCCCAAACTCCTGCCTTCCTGACTGCATGCTCAAGTATGCGTTGAATCTTCTGAGCGTTGGGAAATATAACCTACACTCGTATGTCAAAAATTGATCTGGGTGAATACGATATGGGGATGTGATTTATACTCACTGATCCAAAACCGATGTAAATGACTTTCTTGTTGTTATCCTTGGCTTTTTTCAGGAAGGATCGCAGGTCTGGGGAGATGCTGTCCTCGATTTTCTTTTGATCAATTTTTTTCTGCTGGTCTACAAACCAGTAGCCGGTGACGTGCGTCTTGTCATCCCAATCACGGGGTTTCGGAACTACATACTTACTAAAGTTATACAAGTAAGGTACATTTGCTGTTCGGAGTTTTGCGAATGATGTGGGTTTTAGCTCAAGCTTTTTTTCCCTCCAAGTGTTTACTTTCGACTCAATTCCCTTCCAAACGAGATAATTGAATATATTGTAACTTGAATGGCATTGGAATCCAAATAAGTTAGCATATCATTCGTCGAAAGACAAAACAAGTGATACCAACTTACGACATTCGATTGTAATACTTGCCTAGTTGTGGAGAAGTAACCGCAAAGGGGTGTGGATATTTCCTCGTCGGAGTCCACGGCATGGTGAAAGCTCTGAAGTACGGAATCTTCATACTCTCAGCAACGTGAATACCCATCATGGCGGTAGGACTTTCAATTAAGACATCGGTGCCTTTACAAGCTTCTGGCACAGTGATCATCAGCTCATCAATCCACTTCCGAAACTGATGAGGAAAGAAGTATTCATAACGTTAGACCAGGTCTCATGATCACGTCATGATTGTGACATGCCCGCCATACAAAGGTGTTCGAAAAACCAGGAGCACTATCTTACCTTGATATACCCTTCGATGTAGAATTCCGGAGAGAAGAAACCTTGTTCGAGACCGCGAGGGGTAGTTTTAGCTTGCGGGGCTCCTTAGGAAATGAGGTTGATGGTTTAACGTACCATACTCCACACAGTGCTTGATGAGTTCTTGAGGATTCCCGCCTATGTCCTTGAATGCAATGCCTGAATCTTCAATCAGTTTTTGAAATTCTAGATGTGTTGCAATGGTAACTTCATGTCCATCTTGCTGAAGTCCGATACCCAGCGCAATGAAAGGTTGAACATCTCCTCTGGAACCGATAGTAAGACATGTTATTTTTAGAGGACGGGTACCCCCTGCGGCAAAAGGTGGGGTTGGGATGCTCGTGGATGCGAAAACTTGCAATGTGAGCGAGATCCCTAGCGCTAGGATACCTAGTCGGATGAGTAGTAGTGTGATTCCAGGAGAATGGTGTTTCATTTTGGAAGATAGGCTGATTGCTCATTCGCCATGAACAATTGTTGCTCTTCCAGTTGGTCAGGTTTGGAGCTCCTATGTTCCGGGGATTCTACTGAAGTTGGGTAAGGCTATGCTTGATAGAGGTCGGTCTGAGGCGTACATCCGCTCGCTCAAGGTACAGAATTAAGACTCGCTGATACTCTCCAAGATTGTCATGAAAAAAATTGGTCACACTCGTTAATGATTGGTGATCTCATTGTTACGGCCTGTACTGCCGACCAGTGACCAAGCGAGGGAGGACTGTTCTTACTAAAGTTGAAACAAAACTTCAGGCAGCACAACATTATTTATCTTTCCTCCTGCGAAACATGGGTCACGACCTCATGCGGTTATGTATCCATTTACCAATTCCACTTTTCAAACATATTACATATCCCTGCAATCACCCTATTCGCAGTGTCACAGTGTCATTTGCTTCATGATGATGGTAGACCCCTGGGTCCGACATGATTTGTGTCAACGACAGAAACGTATTTGGCCTGGTTTCAAGGCATGTATCATTTTTAGTCAATTTTAGGGCACTTATCGGCAGAAATTTGGTAAATCAAAGACTACTTATCCCAGTGAAGTCTCACAGGGCCATTTGGTTTAACTTAGCTCCTAATATTTGGCTGGTGACTTTTTTAAAACAAGCCTTACACCCCCATTTCTGATTAAATTTCCTTCTAGTTTTGTGTGCTGGGATCTCTCAAGTTTTCCCCATCAATGTACTAATTTCTCTTGGCCTAAGTCCATCTCAATGATTAAAAATTGTGGTTGTAAAATCTGGACTTTGGATTCTGTATAGCACAAGGTACTAAAGGATGAAGCCAAAGAAATGGACATCACCAAAAATTTTCTGACTGGAACCCAAGCCCTAAAACCATCTAGCAAAATGTGGCAAGATACACCATGATCTTGAGCATCCTTTGTTCCATCAAGCCTTAGCCCCTCAATGTAAAATGGTACCACTATAAAGAATTTAAAATTGTCATATTTCAGTTCTCTCAAGCCAAGGGGTTGACTTAGTGTACAGCCACCCCAACAAAGGTTGAAACGTTTGCCGCAACCTTTGAATCTTTCTGCTGCATTGGGTTGACTTGCGTGCAGCAGCAAACATCTGTGCACAAGGGACATTCCCAGCCTGTGGGCACAAATCAAGTACTGCATATACTTGGCTCCCCACCTGCCACCACCACCACCTTCTCTGGCACTGTTGGCTGATATTTGTGGCTATCAATCAGTCCTTTTGGCCAGGTGAGTCACATGCTTCTTTCCTTTTGCTGAATAATTAAGATAAATAACTAACTCACAATTTGCTTTCCTTGATTTATCATACAGGATGAATCCGCAATCACACAACCGCTCTTTATCTCTGTCAAACTACAGCAAATGGCTCCACTACCCTTTAACCCCACCTCCCAAGCGGCATGTACAAACACCCTTCAATGGGACCAGATATCTAGTCAAGCAACGCCTGTCAACAAACTGTACTCTACTCCACTGATTGTGGCGTGTACAGTAAGGAATAAAAGGACTTACACTTTAAAAAGTGTGATAAATATAAATATAAACAATATTACTTTGGTGTTTTGTTTAAAACACTAAGTAAAAAAATAACAGGTTACTACCCTGCTGCCAGACTTCTGTTATGGGAATTAATATCCTCAGAAGGGCTAACCAGACTTTAACATGGTTCTTCCAATTAAATTAAGGGGTTTAATTTGATTGGGGGGGATTTGAAGAACTCTAACTATAAGAGATAGTTATAAGTAAAAAAGGCCAGTCCTCCTCCAACTTACAGGAGAAGTTGAGCGCCTTGGTAGCTTATAATAAGTTATCTAAGTATAGTTAAAAGTTGATGGGGGGAGGATGTCTTCAATTTGGTGAAGAAACCTCCTCCTTAAATAATAAATATATTTGGATTAATCCCTCTGCAATTCATTTGACAGTGGGGATTGGGGGAAATTTGACAGCTGAATCTGATCAGCCTATTTGTGGTAAGAAGTGAAACATGGTGTAATTTTTAATTAAAATGATGCCATATTTATTTCACATTAATTAAAATAATTTAATGTTTATTTCAATCTAATTAAACTAAATAATTATTAAATTATTGTACATAGAAATTCCTTTGCGGTTGGTGCTTGAAAAGCGCTTGCCCTGGAGAGCCAAACAGGTGGGAATTAATTTATAAGTCTTTATTGCATATTTAATATATTTTACATAAAGATTTACCTTAATTTATGTGTAATTTTATACTATAAATTACTATGGGTTAATCTTGGATCTTCCAGGATTTTCAAGAAGAAAACTATGCCAATAAATGGTTCTTTATCCATTTATTGCATGTTTGAAAATTAATTTTCCAAGGATTTTCATTAATTAAATTATAACTTATTTTTGGTAAACAATTAAGATAATTTCAAATGAAGGGTTTTTATTGAGTTCGGTCATGAGTGTGGTTTGAACTCAGGTCCTTCTGTTTACATCACATATTTCTAAGTTAGTCTTTAACTGTTATACTATTATACAACTTGATAAAATGTCAAAGTTTAATTTCTCCCTTGTTGAGAATTTCAATGTAAATAAAAGATAGTAAAAATAAAGAATAATTATAATTATTCAAGCTTGCAGTTTCAAGTATTACATGTTACATACCACATGTAATATCTTATGCCATTGCCGCTGTGACACCTTTATCAGAAGCCAAAAGAGTTTGGAAGTATAGGACCTGTGGCTTGTGGCAACCCTATCACCAGAAGTCCCCCACTCAACCAATTCTATTCACACACAATTGTCAGACACCTCATTGCAAATTCCCAACCTTAAACAGTATCCATTCCCCGGCTGCATCAAGGTTCCAATTGGCATTGAATTTGTTTTCTTTATTCCCATTTCTAACCAACCCTGAAACACCTCTTGCAAGCAACAAACCACCACTCCCAGCACCCCGCAATTCAGAAAGGTGAGTTTGGAATCTGGGAAACTTGCTCTAGATTGGGGGACACACAACTACAATGCCAAAGGATTCAATGGAACTGTTATTGGACTGATTGAAACAAATGAAGACAAGGATCTTGGGATCTTTTTCTGGGATCACACAAACCTTGAAAAAATCAGATGGAATCTAATCATCCCCCACGGTGGCGGCTTTGCAGCCACCCAGAAGAAGCGGCTTGACTCTCAGGATACATTTCAAAGCTTCCTTTTGGTCTCCAAGGGTACTCCAGAGAACCACCAGATTGTCTGTTTCTTGGTTCAAAAGTATCCAAAACTCCTTGCTCAGGTTAGTTTTTTTGCACTGATTATATTCAACTTGGCATCTATAACTGAATATCATCTCTTCCAATATGAGTAGAAAGAAGCAGCATAAAAGCACCTCAAGATATCACATGCAAATCCAACTGCAGAGACCAATCTGTGTGAGCCCTCCAAAGGGGTACAGACCGCGGAAACCCTCAGTGAACTCATCACTCAGCTGAATTGCATCCGCAAACCTGCAGCTCATCTCACTGTAAGCCATGAGCTCAATGTCTACATCAATACCAACAACAAAAATGAGTATTTCCACTTGAAAATTTCCCAGGCTGCAGCTTGGGCCAAGGCAATTGGATGTACTTTCCTCTTTCTCTTCCTTATTTCTTGTAATGACTGCTGATGCAATCATTATGTTCAGAGATCAAACCCAGCCAAGGTAACACTCAGGGTCCCACCCAAGTTGGATTTTGTCCAGTACAAGACAAAGTAGGCCCCCACCACATCTATCTGTCTCCACCACACTGGCCCCAACCCCCCTCACAAATCCATACACTACATTTTGAATGCACCCAGGTATGGTACCAGTGGAAGACATTAAATCAGAAAGCTATGAAGACTTGGAGGAAGAAGAGGAGCCCCAGAAACCTTCCACTCACTATCCTTTCCCTTTTGGATATGTAAGCCTCAGAATCATTGGACAGAAGAATCAAGACCTTCTGGATACTGCATTAATGATTAACATTATACCTGAATCCCTGGCCTACAAACTAGGACTACAAATCACATTCAAGCCAATTACACTCAAGGGAATTGGAGGCCACCTTAAAGAAATTCCTGGAATTGCTGATGTTGAAGTTACCATTGGGAAAGTATCCAGGATTTTCCACTTTTGGGTAGCTAGAGGATCTCTTCAGCTCATCATTGGAAAACCTTTCTTAATGGATATGTCAGCAACCATCAACTACCATGGAGACAGAGGGGAATCACTGGAAATCAAAAACACTTCTGGACAAGCTTACCTGGTCCCAATCATCCTTTCCAGCCACCAGAAATGGGAAACCTCTTCCTGAAAATTCAGCAATTGTTGGATTTTTTTAGTCCAATGCCAGGCTTCCAACTTCTCCCCTTTACAGATGGGATCCTGGGAAATAATCCAAAAGAAAAACATAACCAACCTAAGCCACTCATTTCAGAAAAAACATAAATCTAAATAAAGAATAAACAAATTAAATAAATTAATAAAAATAAAATAAAATAAATCAGTTTCTTGTTTTGTATTTTTTTTTAAGAAAAAACCTCACTCAATAAAGCATTTCTATCCTCCTCAGCCATATTTATCCCTTCAAAAATATCTCAAACAATTCTTGCAATTAATTTTTGAAAAAATGGTTAGTCCAGATGCAGCACGGTGTCCACAGTATCCAGTTTAGGTGTTTGCGTTTAAAAGAAAGACCTGTTTGGGGGATAAAAATAATAAAATAAATAAATAAATAAACCCAAAAGTTGAGTTAACAAAAAATAGGAGGGACAAACGTGTAATGGAAATGTAAAATGGTATTAGTTGGCCAACTCAATGGATAGAGGCAACCATAAGGGGTGAATATGCAGAAGAAGACTGGACCCGGATGATGTTTAATGGGTGGAGGACAACGTGGAATCATGTTTATTAATAGTACAACTGTTCAAAAAATTTTCAATAATTCTGTAAAAAAATAATGGGGAATAAGAGGCATCTTGTTGAGCCCTTATAAAATCATCAAAACATTTTTTGACTGCAGTGGACAACCCAGATTTAAGAGGATTTATTGGCTTCATTTTTTGTCTTCCTCCACAGAGCTCAGTCATCTTTCTGACTTCTGTGGATGACTTGGAAATAAGAAAGCTTTGTCTTCTTCTTTGTCTTCTTCTTTTTTTGAAAGTTTTCATCAAGCCTCAAACGGCTTATTTTTTGAAACCTGTGTACAATCCAGGAACATTTCTTTTCTTCTTATTACAATTAAAATACACCAAGATTTCATTTGATGCCGGTGAAAAACCTGGATATATGTTCTATATTCCCTTTCTTTTCTTGGCCTACAACCTAGATAATGGTTGATGCCGGTGCAAAAACTGGGTTTCATTTTTTTTCCCTTCTTCTTCTATTTTTCTTCTTTTCTCTTCCAACCATTCCTCTTTCCTTTCCAGAAAAGAAGAACAGTTTGTTGTTCTTTTCCAAGGTTGTTCCTTGACCCGGAGGAAAGTGCCTCTGCTTTGGAGATGCCGGCAACTCCGGGGATGTTGTATTACCCAGAACCCCTTGTTTTACTCTACGTGAAGGATTCACCCTTCATTTCCAGCTGCACCTCACCTCACCTTGTTGGAAAATCAATACTGCAAATAATTTTCTATAATAATAAAATATAACATAATATAAACAAAATTATTACAAAAAAAAATGGAGTCAGTGCTTTCTGCACAGACCATTTTCTTTCTTTCCATTTTTTCTCATCAAATAATTGCACATACCAGCTCCTTCCAGGAAAAGAATCAATAAAAATCTTTTCCCCCCTCCAAAAGAAGAAAAATCATACAAATAAACATTTCCTTCATCCATCACTAACCCAATCATCATCCATCTGGGACCAAGGGGTCCAAATCAATCATCCATCACCATCCATCACCCTCATTCATCCCCCTGACATCTTAAAAGAAAAAATCCATCTCTAACCCAAATCATCCATCACCCTGAACATCTCCATCACCCATCATCCTCACCCTCTCCATCCACCTGGACATCTCCAACTCAATCAACATTTTTAATTTCATCCTTCCCTCTTCTTACCATTGGATATCCTCACCTCTCTCCCAAAAACCAGAACAAAACTATCCCCGCCATTTTTCCATTCCTTCCAAACCATTGCATATCATCACTCTCATTCCAGTCCAGTTTCCAACTTCCTTCCAACCAACCCAACTCATTTTTCCTCTTACAAATCCATCATCAGGCTTTCCAATTTCATGGTATCTTCTCCCTTGTCTGGGGACAGACAATAAGTTGGGGGAGGAACACCTCAGCTGTCATACCCAGGATTTTTTTTTTCTCCCTTTCCCATCCTTCCCTTCATATATTCCATCTATTATCCATCCACCTCTCAACAAATCAGTCTTTCACCCTTAAACATACAAGCTGTTTCCTTTGGACCATGCCCTTCACCTTTCTTTGGATCAGTCACTCTTCCTTGGATCAGTCACCTGTAGTCCCTTCATCTTTTAAATCCAGCTATTTTCCTTTGGACCAGTACCCTTCACCTTTCTTTGGATTGGTAACTCTTCCTTGGATAAATTCAACCAGCAGTTTTTTTAATCTTTTAAGTCCAGTTTTCTTTTCCCTGGACCTATTCAATCTTCTTTGGATCATTCACCAATTTCCTTCAAAATAAATCACATGGGCATACTGGATTCCTGGAATTCTGGACAGCATTTGGATATACTCTTCCTCTTATCTTATTATTTAAAAACACTTCACAAAACTCTGGAACATCATCAAATTCCACTGGCATTCTTAAAGACATCTTCACTTCCTTCTATCCTGAAACTGAGCCCACCATCCCATCTTCCTAGTAGATTTTTTGCATACTCTCTAAACTTCTAGTTTCACTAATTTTAGTCTTCTGTTCAATTCACCTGTCATATGTCTATACTATGTTGGGTATAGCAATGGTCTTCTCATTTGACCTCCATCATTTGCAGTAACCTGTTGTGTTACTGGTGATATTTTATATAAATCCGTCAGTTTTAATTATGAGAAATATTTCAGTACCAATAAACATAATAGTAGTCTTTCTAGATATTACATATTGTTAAAGACATTTTTTTAAATCATAAATATTAGTTAGACTTTATAAACTTTTTGGACCTAGGCCTTGGACCTCCACTCTGGACTTTGGTTTTCTTCTTGACTTTGGATTTCTTTCTTGACTTTGGATTTCTTTCTGGACCTTGAACTCTTTTGGATTTGGACTCTTTTGGATTTGTATTTCCTCTTCTGGACCTGGACTCTTTTGGATTTGGATTTCCCCTTCTGGACTTGGACTCTTTTGGACCTGGAATCCTTTGATTTTCTTTCTTTTGGTCTGATGTCTGGGGACAGACATTTACTTGGGGGAGGATGTGGTAATCCTGTGCCTTCTCACATCAATTCTTCTAAACCATATAAACCATCCATATATTCATCATTATTGCTTCAGATTCAGATTCTACACCTTATTTTAATCTACACCTTATTTTAACCCTAGTCACTCACTCAAACCACCTTTGATTTCCTTTTGGATCAGAAGTTATTAGCCTTCATAGTTTTCATTGGTGCAATCTTTTCTTTTCTTTTAAATGGCTTACATCATCCAAGTCATTTATCATTCTGAAAACATATCTTACATAATGTACAACAACTGCTCATCATTACTACATACTTTCCTTTCACCATTACAGTTGTACACTTTTGCTCATCACTAATACTATTGCAGCCTTTGCTCATCATCATATCTTGTAATACTGTGCTCATAATTTTTTCCCCTCTTGAAGGGCCTTCATACATAAATACTCCACTGATGTTGTTGTATTACCACCATGCAATTTCTGCCTCATACAACCTGTATGACCTTTTACCCCAAATATTAGATTCAAATTCTTCAAAGACATTTTTACCAGACAATTAGATATTATTGCCATTTACCCCTGTTACACAAACCGTTTTCCTCACAACTCCTCCTCAAATCCCCATACCTTAGATTTATTAGTAGTCTGCTTATAAGTACTAGTGAGTCTAAAATTAAAATAGACAAGCCACACCTTTTATTTTATTCTTAGTGTTACACTCTTCCCCATCAGCATTAGTCAGGAAGGCAGCTCTGATATCAGCAGCTTTGTCATAACCTACATTAGTACTAGTGTAGTTATACATATCCCTTCCAAGCTCTATTCTGGCCTTAGAGTAGTTCCACAACAATCAAGACTCAAGTTCTTCAATCCAATCAAGACTCAAGTTCTTCAATCCAATCAAGACTCAAGTTCTTCAATCAAATCCTCAAGACCTGACTATGTAAAGTCATATTCCTTTTCTGCACTCACAATGTCAAAAATTAATCTAAAAACTCCAGTCTTTGACCCTCTATTCTCAACATCAAGAATTGACTAGATACAGTAATCAGGCAGCTCTTTCTCATAAGTGTCAAAGCTCACTTACTTACAGTAGATGTATTTTATTATTACTCATCTTTCTCACTCTCTCTTCTTTACCTGCATGTTCTCTTTCTTGTGTTTGATGCAAAAATATCTTATCACTATTATTTTATCTTCTTCATAGACTACTGGCCTCTCCCTCTTTCTTCCTAACTTCATATCTTCAAAGTCCTTACTATTCCCTCAAACAAATGTCCATCATTAGTGGTATGCATCAATAATCTACTGTGTCTATTTATTAAGTATTAGTTAGGTCTAGAAAAATAGCAGGTACATATTGATCTTGCTCCTTTATGTCATCAAGTTATTGTGCTCATCTTTATATTCTCTTTGTATTGAAGTTTTTTACTGCTATTAGCTTTTTATATTAGCTGAAATAAATCCATTGAACTAAGATGCCTACAGTGTTGAATATTCACATTCTCAGTGCGCTCCGCCAGGTAGTTGCGCTCCTCTCTAGCGCTCTGTACACCGCGGATACTGCAAATCATGACTATTGGTTAGGGCAAGCAAAGTCAAATAAAAACAAAATCACTTCTCTTTCCTCCCTCTACTCTGCGTCAAGACTCTCGACAACGATCATCAAGAATTGAAAACGTCAAGTCACCTCAAGACGCTACTGGATCTCAATTGTAAAGTAACTCTTTGGCGAACTAATTTGACTCGATTACAAATCCTAATCATCTGCCCCCTTCCCTTTCTCTTTCTCTTCCCTCTCTCTTAGTTCAGACTGAGACTCCTTTATTATTCCTTCTTAAGCTGTGTCAAATTCGAACAACCTACTCTCCTGCTGTTTGTTTCTCTCCTTTCCTTTTTTTCTTTCTGTCTTTTTTGTTGTCAAAAGTACTAACTTGTTGCCTCTTCTAAAAAAAATTCCTTCTCATTTAGTCTGCTTTCCAGTTATTTCCTCCTCTTCCTCATTGACTAGCCCTTATCTTCTCTATTTATCTCACTGTCCTGCGGTATACTTTCTTATCATCACTCTCTTTTCTCTTCTCTCAACTTTTGACCTTGTCCTGATATTTATTCTATTTTCTAGTTCTGGTTTTAGTTTTACAAGCAATCAAATCAAATTCTTACAGATATTTGCTCTCTTCTGTTCTTGAATTTCAATAAAATCAATGACTTTGTTACACACATTGGTGCTTTTTTGGCAATTAGTGTTGGACCAAAATAGGTTTGAGCATAAATTTTTCTTGCATAAGTAAGAGCACACATCTCTACAGAAGTTTGGGTTTTCAAAAAGTAATTTGTGTTCACAATTTGGTGATTAATTTGATCAAATGAGTGATTATGAACCCTGATGCATTTTTCTAACCAATTGTGTTTTGGTACAGTCCCTGAAACCATCATCTTTCTAGCCCTAGAAAAACCAGCCACCAACCTCTGAATCTCCCATCTCTCCAAAGCTGAAACAATTCTTTTTTGTTTTTGACCAATTTTTTTGGGGGGCATTCACAGTCCACATAGCCCCTCAAGAGGCCCCATCATCTCATTAACTCAGCTAATTTATTTCATATACTAAAATAAAATCTTACCTGACCAGGTCTTTTGCTTCTAGGACCCAGCTGGGTGGTTTTACATATTCCAGGCTCAATTCTGGTTTTTTTTTTGCCTTGATCAACCCTCCAGGCCCTCAAGAGCCCCACCACCTCTTGTGGTCATTAGGGGCTGTCATTCACAATTTTTAATTTTGATTTAAGTTCCTTGCTTGATTGGAAACCAATTGAGCATATTTACATTTTTTTTTGGCCTTGATTGACCAAACATGCCCTCAAGAGCCCCTACCACCTCTCAAGGTAAGTAGGGGGTGTCTTTTTTTTGTTTTAATTATTTAATGTTGAACTGAATGGGACATGGCCATTTTGCTTTTCTGGACCCTCAGGATCCCTGAGCACCTAAAACTTTCTCAAGCTCTGCCAAGCCTCAGAAAGAAACTGAAGCTCACAACAAGCACTTGGTTGAAACAACAGGTATTTTTGGCCTCTGAACCCAACCAGCCTCAAGAACCCTTTCACATCCCCTCCATAATCCAATCTGATGTGCCAGTGACTGGTAAAAGATCTTGTAAGAACTGTAACATCCATTGGAGATGTGATCTTCATCTTGAGAACAGTCACAGCACATTAGTTAGCAAAAAGGAGGGGATAGATCTCATTTTCAGGAGCCACTGTCACCTTCTTTTTCAAACTATGATTTAAATTCAGATAGCTCTGCCTCAGAAAATGCCTCTACCAAAGATGCAACCAGTGACAATGATTCAGAAAAATCCAACCTATCCCCAAAGAACTTCAAACTCAGTCATCCACCACACCCACCTACATGCAAGTAACAATTGAATACCAATCCCTAAGTACCTCCTAATATTTATCAGGTAGAACCAAATTCTTTCATAAATTTTCAAATCTATTGCCAATTTGATTATTATCAGGATCAAGAGATAAGTGGAAGCAACAGTTTTGATGATGGATAAGGTTCTTGTTTGGATCCACAATAAAAACTCAGTAATTGGAAAATAAAACACAAGATGTACAAAGCCAACACTCAAAGTCTTTGCTGTAAAAAGGCCAATTCATATTTTGGTGGCCAGACCTATATTCCAGTCCAAGTCTCAAATCCCAATCCCAATGCCATCATCCACTGGATCAACAAGCCATTTATCTGCGGGGCAGATGCAGATCAAAGAAGGAAATTTCTGTGGTGAAGTTTCAACCTTTCTCAACCATGGATGCAAACCTCAGAGCACAATACCAATCTCTCAGCCAAATTCTCATCCAGCAGGCCAAATTTCAAAATGCCAACAGATTCAATGGACCAGCACACTTGGGTGAAATGTATAGTCTAGGATGGCAAAAGGTTTACAAGGCACAATACCAAATTGGTATAACAGGGATTTCTGGCAAAGTTGGATCAACCTGCAAAAAGATGTTCCAAAAATTGATAAGTTTATTGGAAGTGCTTCCAATCCATATCCAAACCCTATTCTGAGAGGTCCAGAAACAACAAATTTTAATCACAGCCCCAGGAATAACTTCCCAATTTGAAGCTCATCCCAAAGGATTCACCTCACACCTGTTGTTTACCACTAGGCAGTTTGAAGACACTCCACATAAAGAAATCAATTCATCACCCTTCATATTTTTCCTATGGATTCCCATTGAGAAACACACTGGGAAGCTAGTTGAGAAGAATATTCAAGTCACTGGAGGTGAATTTGTATTCCCAGTTGATTCATGTGGAATTAACTTTGCTGGATTTGAGGGTATAGTTGAGTGTGCATAGAAGGCCACTTCTTATTCCCACCTGACCCTTACCTCAAAAACTGCACCCAATTATTCACAAACCCAAATGGGAGTATCTTTCCAACTGCCCTAGAAAAACCAAAAAGCTCTTCAGATTATTAGAGATGGTCACTATATTGATCATCCAACTAAAAGCAACTGGACTATTAGAGATATGGAAGATATTTTAGATAAATCTGTAAAATATAAATGATCATTGATTTTATTTATTCATTTCCTTTCTAATATGTGACATGGAATGTGTTAATTGATTTTTTAGGTTGATAGGAAGCCAAAAAAGGTGGATGATTTGGAAATTTTTGCCATGCATTCAATCTCTTCTGTACTCCTCCCATGAGACACACACTGATTCACCAGTTCATACTTCTTACCAATGTGTTCCTCAAAAGCAAAACATTCCAACTTGGTCATCTCAAACCTTTGGTCCTTATCCTTCTCCTCCCTTTCTCATTCTAGTTTCCTCTTGTCTAATTTTACTCTGTGTTCCCACTTCTTCTCCTCTAATTTGATTCAATGATCCCACTTCTTCTCCTCAAGCTCAGTTGAGTGGTTGAACTTCATTTTTTCTAACTGACCCCTTATTATTCTGGTTAACCTGTTGTTCAAACTTCATCATGTCAACACTCAGGCTATCACAAGCCACTTGCACTTCAAGAAAACCTGGATCAACAGCAGGCATTTGAGCCACTGTTTTTTCAGTGTTGGACCTTTTCTCATAAAGAATTAATTTGAATAAGCACATCAGTGAAATAATACCAGAGCAAGAATTGCATTTCCAACTAACCTGCATCCCTCCTCAATGAATACTCTTCATATTGTGAAAAGGGACTGGGGGTATTTGGCCCTGAGGTCAATTGGCTCTTAGGATTGATATTGGCACTGTCTACCCTGAGAACTGAATTAGCTGTAAAATATAATATAATACTGTAGTACTACTGTAAATAATAACATATCCTAGAATATTGTTTGATTAATCAGCTCATTATTTAAAATTAAGTGGGGTAACTCAATCAAACCATGACTAAATTCCTGCTAATTCTAGTAATTTATCACATCTCAAAGTTACTTGGTAAGAAAAATGTATAACCACATTTAATATGGATTGAAATTATTTTCATACAAGCTGAGAGAATTTAATTCTATTTGAATAAATATTAGAAGAATAAATTTATGCTAGTAAGAATGAAATTAACTAAGTGTGTGGTTGTTTCCTAGTATTATTCTATTATATGAATTGGCCCATAATGTGATTGGTTATACATACATGTCATGAGTTCATGGGGACATAGAAATTACTGTGCTCAATGAAATACAATTCCCATTGCATCATAGTACATTTGAATTGTAATAAACTAGGGCAGAATTTATAAAAAAACTCTAGGACCCTCTCCTGAAGACCTCTACAATATAAAAGGAGGCCATTTCCTGGCCTTTGATTGGATCCTCAGAAGCTTCCCCCAGTACAAAATTATTAAGAACCCTGAATATTCTCCTCCTAATCTTTACAGTAGTGTTACCCCTTTATTATCCAACCCACCTTATTCACTGGAATAGTTATCAAGTTATCTTAGAAATACCCATCCTAGAAATTTATACATTCCTTACACTGCCAGCATAATTGCCTAGGATGAAGTCATCCCAGTTAAACTGGGATGCACTCAACCAATTTAAACTTGGTTGAAATCAACTGATGAAATATAAATCCAAGGGACCGCCCTTGGTTTTATATTTCATTGGTTGAGGTCAACCTACTTTAAATTGGTTGTTTGCATCCTAGTTTAACTGGTATGAACTCAACCTAGAAAATTATGCTGGCAGTGTTATAAAGCAGTTGCTGCAAGACTACAACCTCTGACAGTAGCCAACCAGCTTGAATTCTTGCCAGCTGCTTATTAGCAATTTATATTTCTACATTTTTTTAAAAAAAAAAAAAAAAAAAGATAGCCATGCCTATATGGCTAGCTGTTAGTCTTCTCCTGATTGACTCATTTTTGAATCAAATCTGAAAATTATAAGGATTTTGGGTTATCATCTGTGCATAGTTTGGGCACTATAGAGAGAGTAATAGAAATTATTACATTGATAAACTTTCCGCACAGTGATTTTTCCTGGCTCTTTATAGACATTAATATGGAGTTTCATACACATAGCTGAGCTATCAAATATGGCCAAATCTGCAATTAAAACCAATTAATTAGCTTTTTCAACAAGATTTCACTTTTGAGAATTCTGAACCATTTTATATAGATTTCCATGGTTTTTAAAAATGGTGGATTTTAAAAACCAGTTGATTGGATAATGGTGCATTTGGTCATATTTGATACCCCCTGTTAGGGGGTATCAAATATGACCAAATAGAACCAAAACCAGACTAGAAAGGCAAAGACAAGTCAGATTATGAAGAACAAGAAAAATAAATGACAATAAAAGGAAAAAGTGAAAAGATTTTTACCACTAATAAGATGGAAAGATGAAGTGAGGGCAACATTACAATAGGTCTTGAAAGCTTTGAGGTTTTGATTTGTCTTGTTTCTTGACCTTGGAGAAAGTGAGAAAGTGAGAAAACCAGGGATCTTGTCTAGTCTAAAGATTGGAGAAGCAATGTGGTCAATCTTTTGTGGTGTGCAAGGACTAGCCCTATGCAACTGACTGTGTGAGTCTCACCAGATTTCTGCAGTACAATCCTGGTGCGGGTGATAATAGAAAAAACTAAACACTTTTCACTTCTAGTGAGGAGAGTACTGGGAATGTAGTGGCCTTCAATAATTGGAGGTTGATCCTTGGTACCTGGGTGTCTGCAGGCTATTTATTCTCCCTGCAGTGGAGATACACCAAATTCAAACATTTTTATCATGCAATCTGGTGCTGTGGTGACATTTGTTTCCTTCTCCCAGCAAGTTGTAGCATATATCTCCAGAATAGAGATGTCTATGAGGGAGTGGAGCAATTGGAAATTTTTTTGTGTAGCAAACAGGATCTAGGGTCAAAACAAGGTTAAAACTTAATGTTCACAAGATACATCACATTTATCAGCAAGCCCCTTCATAAAACTTCAAAATGACAGTATTGCATCCAAAATCACATTCTATAATGTTGTTATGTAAAAAGTTACATTTGCCAATATGAACATCATACATAAATGGTCATTTTCTTTTCAAGGTGAGCTGCACCTCAACAGTAACATTTTAGTTGTGAGAATTTTTCAGTGGGGGTTCCCCTCTCAGCTTGACATGATACGCATGCAGATGAGCCCACAGTATCAAGGAGACTGGTAGACGGGTGCTCAGGGTGCTCAAGTTGCTGGATTCGGGGCTGTATGTACAGAACTAATAATAAACGAATCAAGTTCTTACTACAAGAAAGAATACTAAAACTGGAGTGCCTGAGAATCTTCTGCCCAAATTTGACGTCAGGATAACTGTTGCATGGGCACAAACAATTCATCAGCACTCCATAAATTATCAAGAGCAGATTACTGCCCCCCCAAGCTTGAATTTTGAGAGAGATGGGGCAAATTTTGATCGGTGTATTTTCTTGAGATTATATGAAATAAACGACGCATTGGTCGTATACTTCATGCTTGACGATTCGAAATGTAACGAGTCCCACGATTGCAGTGCATGGTCCGAATCAATCCAAATTGGAAAGCACGTTACAAAAGAGAGAAAGGCCTGTATGGTAATGACTAAATGTTTAGAAAGCAGCAGTGAGTCTCGAGGTGACGTTCTTCGCGAGTCCGTTAATCAAACGTAATCTTCTTGGCTGGTGTGTTTTTTATATTGGGTGAGAGTTGGGAGTAGAATAAAAGCTGTCAACAATCCTCGATAATTATTTGAGGTGGGGGGCAAAAATACAAATGTATACCTTTGATAGTCGTATCCACTTCTTTCCAATGATCACCATAAGCAGCGTGCTAAAGAGATCAAGTAGTGAGACTAGTGGTTTGATGGAGAAAGATGGGAGAAATCAACTTACCGTTTTCTTCTTGATTTGCCCACCCCATTGTTTGAGGGCTTCCGGTACGACCTAAAATACATGGGTGGGGTTGAACTCGATGAGACTACGGCAGAGAATTTGAGTTGAAATCGAAAAGAACTAACTTGGCCAGCGTCTTTTAGAACCCTCATCAACTCGCCAGCATGAGATTTATCTTCGTCTGTGAAAAATGTTATACTCTTCCCTGTTCGTCCAGCTCTACCAGTTCGACCGATCCGGTGAATATAATCTTCAATTGTTAATGGAAAAGTCACATTGATGACAAACTAAACAAAAAATATAACGACCGTTACGCTCTCTTTTTTGTTGGCCCTCATACAAAACATCGACAACAGAAAGGGCTTAAACTTACCTCCACTTTGGGAATGTCCAATCCTCGAGCTGCAACATCTGTTTTTGGAAGACAAAACAAAACGTCAAGGAATCAGTCGCAACTGCGCAAGAGAAAGATTTGGCCAATTGGGAGAGTGCAAAAGCGAACCTGTAGCAACAAGAATGGTCGATTTTCCAGTCATGAAATCTTCCAACGATTTAGTTCGTTTATCTTGGGACATATTCCCTTCGATACAACAAGCTGGATACCCTTTACGCAAAAGGAATTCATGGAGTCTTTGGGCCTCCTTCTTGTAAAGCGCAAAGACGATAATTTTATCTTTTGATTTATTCTTTTGGCCGTCTTGACCCAATTCCTTGAGTGTACTAAGAAGTTTCCACTCTTTACCTCGAGTTTGTTCTAAGACTTCAACCGTCTGCTCGACACTGCATGAGGCAGTCAGCTCGTCTGCTCCCACGAGTATTCGCACAGGCTCGTGCATAAAGTCTGCCGCTAATCTTCTAACACTAGTTGGCCAAGTAGCTGAGAACATCGTTGTCAATCGACTATTTGAATCTCCTGAGCGAGAGGGACGGCAGAGGTTGATGATTGCTCGAATGTCGTTTTCAAAACCCTAGAAACAGCAACAGTCAGAAGTAATCCTTGACAAAAGCAAGAGGACCGGAAAGGCAACTACACCTTATCAAGCATTCTATCAGCCTCATCTAAAATAAGCCAGCTGACTTGGTCTAACTTTAGATGCCCCTCATTTGCGAGATCGAGAAGCCGACCAGGCGTACCAGCAACGACTCGGACGGCGGAAGCGGCAAGCGCTTTTCGTTGAATATTCTTATCGACTCCACCGTAGACACATAGACTCTTAATTGGGGGAGAGACCAGCTTTCCAAGTTCAGAAAGTGTTGTTTCAGTCTGCATGGCCAGTTCACGGGTTGGGGCGATGACTAGAACGTTGATGGCTTTGTCTTTTTTGTCACCATCCAAGATGTGCTGGAGAGCTGGCACGCCGAATGCTAGAGTTTTACCAGACCTGTAATGACAAGTGAGTCTTCAAATTTGGCTTGAGATAGACACTATACAGATCAGGACTAACCCCGTTTCTGCGATTCCCACGACATCTCTTCCGGCCAGCAGCACAGGCCAGACTGCAGATTGTATTGGGCTGGGTTTTTGAAAGGCGGAGAAGGCTTTCCGTAATGAATCATGTACCACAACATCCTCGAATTTGAGGACTGGTGGAAGTTCAGTGACGACCTCGGGGGGTTCATACGTAAGCTTGTTAGAAGAAATAAATTTCTCAATCTCTGCCGGGTCAATAGATTTTAAAGCTGAATTTGTGTGTGTTATTTGGGCGGCTGGGGAAGATTGATCGCAAGATTTTTTGTCTAACAAGAAATATTTTTTCAATCAGTTTTGTCATATTTTAAAATTGCTGAAATCTGTGCTAGGATGGAGAAGAAATGGAAAGCTGTGTGTCTGACCTTTTTTTTCTTTCTTTTTTTTCTTGGATTTTTTAGTGTTTTCAACATCTTTGATTGAGACTGATGGACTTGGTTCGTTTGGTGTGGTGTCCGGGATGAAATTTGTTGGCTTTAAGTTAGAAGAAGTGTCGACATTAAGATCTGTTGAGGCCGGGACGTCGGGATGAATGGGTGAGGGTTCTCCAGCTTGGGTATTCTGCGTCTTCTTTTTCTTCTTGTCCTTCTTTTTCTTTTTCTTATCTATGGGATTATCATCATCATTCAACTTGACGGGATCAGCCACATCGACGTCCATGGCGACAATGCTTTCTGGAATGGTGGCGTTTTCGGCGGGCTCCTTTAATTCAATCGGTGTTTCTTCCGGATTCGATGGGTTGCTGTCTGCCTGTTTTTTCCTCTTCTTTTTCTTGCCACTTTGATCGACTTGATGTTTTGCTTCTACCTTCGAATCCATGGCCGCCGTCTCATCTATCTCTCGTTCATTGTCGTCTTTCTTCCTCTTTTTCTTTTTCTTGTCTGTCTTGGTCTGAGTCTCGCTGCGAGTAGGTATCTGATCGGGTGCTTCTCTCTTCTGAGAATTCTTTATTTTATCTTCATCCTTTGAACCTTTCTGCTTACCTTTCTGGAGTAATGACATTGCGATAACCAAGATTATGTTGATGTAGGTAAGATGAGTGTGGCCATCCATCCCGGTGCCAGATGGGTCGAGTTTGATGAAAATTCATATTGCATAAACTGTTGCATACTGCATATTCGTCAACCCCAGTACAGATAAACACACCATCTAGCACTGAGCCATCAGTGGAGAATTTCTTTTCAAATTTCTTTTCAGAATTTTTGGTTGAAAATTCTAACATTCAGTCAAACTAGGATGCACTTAATCAATTTGAACTTGGTTGATCTCAGCCAATAAAATAGAACTCCAAGGTATCACCTTGTACTTGAGAGAAATCCATTCTAAATTTTTTGAGTGCATCCCAGGTTAACTGAGATTATCACAAATGGTTAGAATCTTGTTGATTTTAGAAATGAGTGTGAAAATCTGGCTTAATGTCTAAACAAATACCAGGTACTATCACTGTGCTGAAAGGATATCTGAATAATGATTTAGATTATTTTCTCTATAGTGTTCAGACTATGCACAGAGGATAACCTGAAATCTATCTAATTGTTAAATTTAATATGAAAGCCAAGAAATTGGACAAGATTAACAGCTAACTATATATGTTTGGCTATATTTTGTCTTTTTGGGTGAGTAATAGCAATACAAATTGCTATCAAGCAGCTGGAAAGCAATGGGGCTGATTTGCTAGTATCAAAGGTGGCAGTCTTGTAGAAACTGTTTTATAAGGAATTTATCAAGCCAAGGATGTGGAATTCTAAGTTTACTTGAGATTTATTCCAGTAACTAAAGGTGGGTTGGATAAAAAGGGAGATTAACACTACTCTCAAAGTATGAGGATAATATTCTGAGTACTTACTAATGTGGTACTGGGTGAATATACTGAGGATCCAACCCAAAGCCAGTAAATGGCTTTCTTTTTTATTCCAGAGGTCCTTGGTGAGAGGTTCCAGAATTTTGTTTCAAATTCTGCTCTAATGTATGACAATTCAAATGCTGTGTGATGCAATGAGGGGGAGTGTTTTTTAGCACAGTACACTGCAAAAACAATTGGCTCAACTGCCTGCAGTTAAAATGCAATAGTAAAAAGGTGCCTTTTTACTTTTGCATGTCAAATGCAGGCATTTGAGCCAGTTTTTCTTGCAGTGTAGTTTCTATGTCCCCATGACCCCATGACATGTGTTTATTACCAATCACAATGTGTGAGCCTGGGTCTCTTTAGTGACTGCAGGAAACAAGGATAATGGCATTATAAATCCAGATAATTAAGAGTATTATGTAACTCAAGGCTCAACTTTATGATAAAAGGAGCTGGTTGTCTGAGGACAACCTCCAACCTAGAAATAGGTCTGCAACAAAGGCAATTTATGTGTGAGAGGGTTTGTTTAACCAATAAGGGAGGACAGATTCTCTTCCTTTGTTTAAGGGCAATGGTTGGTGGAATAATAAAGTATGAAATGGTGCTGGATAAACAAGATACTGGCTAGAAGGTTACTTCAAAGATTTATTAAGGCAATACTAAGAATGTAATTCTAGTGGTGACTTAGAAATTTGGGTGAAAAACCAAAAAGGCAGTAAAGGGGTATGTTTATGTATGACTTTCTTTCCTTCAGCTTAGAGTAATTCTTTAAATAGTGCTTGGCTGGGTGCTTTATTGCCTGTATAATTACATGTATAATTCTCAACCTCCTTGTTGAATTACCATGTGGGCTTAAGCTGTACGTAGACCATGTGTCCTGTAATTAATCTGGCACATGGTGTTTGGGGCTTAGTGTAGAAACAAGTGGCTTGGAATTCTCAATCTGGAATAGCCACTAGTCTCAAATCAGAAACCATTCATTTATACTTTTATAATATGTGTAACAGTATCTCATATGGTTTATGTCTTCCCTTTAGATGATAATCCTTATCTTTCCATGGATAAGGTAATTATCCTATGAGTTTTACATATTATAAGGTATGTATTTTTTTTGTTATGGTTTATCCATTATTACATAAGCTCCAAGGCTCTATTTTAGTGCGCAATTGTAAATTGGACTGCACTTTAATTGTAAATCAAACTGCACTTTAAAAAAAAAGAAAAAAAAAGGCTCTATTTCCCTTTTCCTAAGGGAATTTAGTTTGTTTGAAGTCTTTAGGGCAATAATTATTGGCCTAGCTGTAGGTTTAGGACATATTTATTGTCTCTAAGGCTGACACCATGGTTCAATTCATTTGATATAACAATAGTGCCTCAGAAGGAAAAATCAAGATTTTTGATGTAATTTACATATTATCTTGATGAGTTGCTGTTCAGAACTGCTGGGTTGAAGAAAGAAAAGGTCTGGAAGACATTGAAATTTTTGAACAATTTTCCAAAAATTTGGAGGTCATGGTGCTGAAGTGCAAAAAAAAAGACAAGAATTTCAGTATTCTTCTTATTCAAATTAGTTGTTTTTTGGTAGAGCAATAAGTATTAAAAATTTTCTTTTATTTGGTGATATATTTTGATTTTATTGGGTGTGTTTTTTGGTTGGATAGTAATAAAAAAAAGGATTCATAAGCTCAGATGAGTTTTTTGTAGCCTCAAAGGGCAAATTTAGCATGTATGATCATTAAACATGTAATGTCAGCCCTAGAGATACTCCAGAGTATCCTAGGAACTGACTAAACTTTAAAATACAATAAAAATACTGTATTACTACTGTAAATAATAAAACATCATAAAATATTATTATATTAATCAACTCAGAATGTGAACTTAAGTGGGGTAGCTCACTCAAACCACCACTAAATTCCTACTCCTTCTAGTACTTTATCATAGAATAAGGATACTTGAAGAAAAGTCAATACAAAGTACAAATTATGGATTAGAAATTATTGTCATAAAAGCTGAGAGACAATAAGCTTATTTGCATAAATTCAAGAATAATAAAAGTATGCAAATAAGAAAGAAATTACCTAAGTGTGTGGTAATTTCCCAGTATTATTCTATTAAATGAATTGGCCCATGATGTGATTAGTTATACATACTTGTCATGAGGTCATGGGGACATAGAAAATACTCTGCTCAATTCAATACAATTCCCATTGCATCATAGTGCATTTGAATTGTAATACATTAGAGCAGAATATACAACAACATTCTAGAACCTTCCCCTGAAGACCTCTAGAATATAAAATGAGTCCATTTTCTGGCCTAGGATTGGATCCTCAGAATATTCACGCAGTACCACATTAGTAAGTACCCTGAATATTCTTCTCCTACTTTTAGAGTAGTGGTATCCCTTTATTATCCAACCCACCTTATTTACTGGACTAGTTATCAAGCTACCTTAGAACCTCCCCATCTTAGACCTTAAACTATTCCTTATAAATCAGTTGCTGCAAGACTACCACCTCTGACAGTAGCCAATCAGCTCAAGTGCTTGCCATCTTCTTAGTAAAAATTTATATTGTTACTTATCTCTCAAAAAGACAGGAAGATAGCCAAACCTATAAGGTTAGCTGTTAGTCTTCTCCTGATTGACTAATTTGTATATCAAATGTGAGCCTGGGTCTCTAAAGTGACAACAGGACACAAGGATGGGGGCAACAGTTGTATTTCAGAAAGATAAAGAAAACAACTGTGAAGGGAAGAGAAGGGGAAAGAGGAAGACAGAAGTGATGACTATTGATTGATCTTTGATGTGAATGATCTGAGTGCTCTTATTAATAATAATAAACAACCTGGAAAGGTTGGAAAGCTGTGCCAGAGTCTTTGAGAAATGCAAGAGCCTCTTCACACAATGGAAACGTGGAATGTATCTGAGAGAAGACAAAGTCTAATCAGCCCAGTTTTTTAGACTATGATCAAGCTGGATAGTCAAGGTTCTTTAGAGGGAAACCTATGTGGTTTGTTTCAAGGAAAAACCACAGAAAACGACTTGAAGTGAAGCTTATGGATCTCTTGAGTTGATTATGATTCATCTGATTTGATGAGTGAAGCTTGATTTGATCTGATGATTGAAGCTTGATTTGATCTGAGGACTGAAGGAAAGGGAAAGAGGGAAAAAAGGGGGAAGACAGAGAAGGACTGCTGTCAGAGAAGCAAGGTTCAAACATGGGACTTACTGACAATACTTGAAGTACTGGGTGAAAGAGGCCTGTTGTTGGTTAGAGTGGTGAGCTGTAACTTGGTTGAATCCTTGGGTTCCTGTGGTAGTGTTTCTGAGTGTCTTGAGTTTTGTGTATCCTGCCTGCAATGGGGGATACACCAACTTTGTAAATTTTCAAGGTTTGCTTATGTAATCTTACATGTAGATGTGGTTGGCTGGCCTTGTTTCACTTGCCCATCCAGCTGTAGCATAGAATTATTGATTCAATTACTCCATGAAGGAGTTGAGCAATTACGGAGACTTTGGTCAAACTTTAATGAAGAATCTGAACCTGAAGTCAAAACAAAATTAAAACCTGAAACTAAAAAGATATGAGACAGTTGTGACTTAAAGAAGAAGATAAGACAGACTTTAGGTCAGCTGTGCTGGTTCTAAGGGTGACATCAAATAAGACAATTATGAGGAGTTTAGGTTATCCTCTGTGCATAGTTTGGACACTATAGAGAGAAAAGTATCCATTATTATTCAGATAACCTGTCAGCACAGTGATAGTACCTGCCTTTTTTATAGACATTAAGCCAGTGGTTCACACACATATCTGACAAATAACCATGGGTAAACATGCAAAACCAAGTTATTTATTCAGTACCAAGGGGCCCAGAAAACTTCATTTAAGGGAAGACAAACTGTTTTTTTTATCAAGGCCCTATTTTTATTCACAAACAGATTTTGAAAGCTTGAACTGCCAAGGGGCAGGCAAATCACTTAATTTTACTACAATCATCAGTCTGGTTCACATGGGGTCATATTATGTTTGCAACCAAAATCCCATTTTCTCTGTAATCCTTCTTAGCTAGTACTTTACCATAACTCAAAGTTATTTAGTAGGATAAATTTACTTATTAGGAAAAGTATAGCCATATAAGATATGGATTTAAAGTATTTTCATAAAAAGCTGAGAAACAAAATTCAAATTTGGATAAATATAAGAATAATAAATTTATGCTAACCATAATTAAATTATCTAACTGTAGTCTGTGTGGTACTTTCCAATTATTATTCTTTTAAGATGAATTGGGCCATGATTTTATTGCACTGCAAAAAAAGAGTGGCTCAGCTGCCTGCAGTTAAAATGCAAAAGTAAAAATAGTGGGAGTGGTTTTTTATTGAGAATAGTGTATTCTATGTACCCATGACATCATGACTTGTGTGTATACAAAATTGGCTATACACACAAGTCATGAGGTAATGGGTACATAGAATATACTATGCTCAGTACAATACAATTACCATTGCATAAGAGTGCATTTGAATTGTAATACATGAGAGCAGAATTTATAACAATATTCTGGAACCTCCCACCAAGGACCTCTAGAATATAAAAGAAAGCCATTTCCTGGCTTTGGGGTGGATCCTCAGCATATTGACCCAGTACCACATCAGTAAGTACACTTAATATTCTCCTCCTACTTTCCAAGTAGTTTTATTCTCCTGTTTTCTTACAAGAGAATGGAAGAGAAGCCAAGCGGGGTTATGCTTATGTAACTAGGAGCACATTTAATTCTAGTCATATTTCCTTCTTATTCCATGTTGTTCTATTTCCTTCTTCTCCATCACTTCTGTTTTCCCTTCTACCAGGCCTGCTGATACCCCTTCCTGAATCCTATCCCAAGACGCTGACCATGTTCATACTGTGTGTCAAAGGTCTGCTGCTCCCCCTTCCTGAATCCCATCCCAGGATGCTGACCACCATCATACCATGTATCAAAGGTTATCTTTGATTCAATATGTTAACATTTTATCCCAACACCACTTTATTTACTGGAATAATTCTAAAGTCACCTTAGAATTCCACATCCTTGGCCTTTATCAATTCCTTATAAATCAGTTTCTGAAAGTATCCAATCAGCTGAAATGCTTTCCAGATGCTTATTAGAAATATGTATTTCTAAGCTTACCCAAAAAGAAAAAAAAAGACAGCCAAACCTATCATAAGTTTAGATAAGGTTAGATGTTAGTCTTCTTCAGTTGACTAATTTATACATGAAATAGCAATTATAAGGAGTTTAGTTCACCCCTTTGTGCATAGTTTGAACACTATAGAGGAATGGATATTCATCAATACCTTTATAACCTTTCAGCACAGTGGTAGTACCTGGCTTTTTATATAGCTATTCAGCCATAGTTTCATAAAAATAGTTGACATTTTATATGTTAACATTTAAGCCTAAAATGAGTTGCAGAAAAATCACATTTTAGGATAGAATGCCAACTGTCCTTATCACAGCTTGACTATCCATCCAAAATTTATTGTGTTTCCATCTGCTGATGGGTGGGTGTAGAAATAAGACTTAATCAAGCTAAAAAAAATATAGGGATTGCATGTGAGAGAACACATGGTTCAATTAAATGTTTTCTGGTGAAGGTGTTAAAATATTTTATCTTAAAAACTTCTTCCAACATATTATTTTTTTCAGCTTTAGCCTTTACCTACCAATTCATTCTTATATGTCATTCATTAACTTACCTCAACTAATTCACCCAGTAAATCTGTTTTGTTTACTTATGACCTCAATCTCTCCATCTCTTGATACAGGCACATCTTGACAAGCATTCATGAAAACCTCACAGCTAGTCAACAGAAATTAGGTTAATTTTAGTCAAAGGTTTTTATCTTTGCTTATCTGGGACCAACTGGCCACTTATTGGATTGTCTCTCTTATTTCATAAACATATTGGTCTCTCATTTCATCAACATATCAGCCTCGCTCCTGCCTTTGAGTTCTGCTTTGATACTTGCTAATCTTAGTGATATATTTGAGGAAAGACTCCCACAGAATGAAAGCTCAGCCCTACTCTGGATAGTGATGAATTTGTAATTTCTGAGCCAAAATCTCTTAATACCAGTTGAGTTTTGTTGACACTGGAGATAGTGTGAGCCTGGGTCTCTAAAGTGAAAACAGGACACAAGGATGGGGGGCAACAGTTGTATTTCAAGGGAATAAGGAAAACAACTGTTAAGGAGGAAAAAGGGGAAAGGGAAGAAAGAAGGGAATATTTTTGATGATTTGATGATTTGAATGATCTGAGTGCTCTTATTAATGATAATCAACAACTTTAAAAGTTGGAAAGCTGTGCCAGAGACTTTGAGAAATGCAACAGCCTCTTCACACAATGTAAATGTGGAAGGTATCTGAGAAGACAAGTCTAATCAGCCCAGTTTTTTAGACTATGGTCAAGCAAGATAGTCAAGGTTGTTTAGAGGGAAACCTATGTGGTTTGTTTCAAGGAAAAACCACAGAAAAAGACAGAAGCTAGGTTGATTGATCTCTTGAGATGATTGAAGCTTGATTTGATCTGATGGATTGAGCTTGATTTGATCTGATTTGATGGAGGAGGAAGAAAGGGAAAAGGATGGGGAAAAGATGGGAGACAGAGAAGGACTTCTGTCAGAAGAGCAAGGTTCAGAAAGGGGACTGACTGACAATACTGTTGAGGTACTGGGTGAAAGAGGCCTTTGGTTGGTTAGAGTGGTGAGCTGTAACTTGGTGAATCCTTGGTGATCTGAGTTGGTGGTTCTGGGTGTCTTGAGGTTGTGTATCCTGCCTGCAATGGGGGATACACCAACTTCGAAAATTTTCAAGGTTTGCTTATGTAATCTAACATGTAGATGTGGTTGGCCTTGTTTCACTTGCCCAGCCAGCTGTAGCGTAGAATTGTTAATTTAATTACTCCATGAAGGAGTTGAGCAATTACAAAGTGTTCAGTGAACACTATGGTTAAATTTTAATGAAGAAACAGAATTTGAAGTCAAAACAAGGTTTAAACCTCAGGGTAAAAAGATATAATGGATTTGGGACTGGTATTAAGATCATGAGTAATAAAGGCAGACTTTAGGTCAGCTGCACTGACTCTAAGGCTGACAGATAGTGTATCCCAAACTTTTTGCCTATAAACAGGACCCCATAAATATGTGAACATCACACAAGAACAACTGTTTGGAACCCATTTTGTACCACTTGACCAAGACTCTAACAAAAAAATAACAGGTCATAAAGATATAACAAGGAAGGGTGTCCATCCATGAAAACATGGTATATATCTAACCAAACTTCCAAAAACAACTTTCCTCTTTATCCCCCCTCAATAAATAATAAATAAATTCCCACACATTGGTAAAAATGTTATGATTTTTTTTTTGGTCGTGTTCATACACATTAAAAAACATGAAATACTTTATTGAAATAAACCCACATGAGAAAGAAAGGGATCTACATCAGAGCCACCTCACCTAGTAAAGCAAATGAAAATAACCAAAAAAAAAGGAAGCGCGCAAATAAAACAATATAATAAGGATGAAGAAAATAATGTTTGAGATTGAGAAATAACAGAGATTGACGGAGGTTTGGTGTTTGTTGTTCTTTACTTGGGGAAGGCGAGCAGGGAGGGGGATATTAAAAAGTAGGCCAACCGCCGACATCAGTGCTAGCTTCTTGTCTTCGAGCTACGAAAGTAGGCACATTATGAGTCAACCAGACTCTCCGAATCTCGTCCCATCGAGCCTGATGTAAGAACTGCGGTCTCCCTCTCCTACAAAAAAAAACTGATATTAGTACCAGATTGATGGGCGAGCTTTTCGTGTAGACGTTCTGTAATGTGGAGGGGAATGGTGCAGGACAGGGAGAGGGAGCTCTAGACTTACTTCATGCCTACATCGTGTTCACCATGTTCATCGAGATACGGTGCCATTGAAAATGCCCCATTCTCAGCCGCTAAGAATAAAGTCGAGCATTTTTTGATCAACAGGTAGGCGCCTACGGATCCACCACAACTACAAGACCCCGAGAAAAATATCAACAAGCCATCAACAAACAGAAGAAAGAACGAGGAGGGAGGGCTTACTTCCACATATGTACATTGCATTCGCCATGCTCGGGCTCTTCATCCAAGTTGCGGTTAGTGCAACAAAAAGCCTGGACACAGACCGTTGCACCACAGAGAAGACAGATTCCAGGATCGTTAGGGATCGCATTGCAATTCGGACATTTCTTGGTCGCTGCCCGACTGAGAAGCTTATCGAACTTGATAGGTAGTCCTAAAAGCTCATAAATCACTGGATGTTCGAGCTGGAAGAAGCCGTCTCTAATCCGGAAATCCTCGACCAATCTCACGCTTTTTCCATCCATCACCCCGCCCAAACCGCTCCGGCTCCCATAATTTGCTCGTACATATTCCGTTAATTCTCCTAGCCATCCCACAATCATCAGACGGTAGATTTGGGTGTTGGTTTTCTTGCCGGTCACCGGATCGTCGGCTTCGTGACCTCTCAGATCCAAGAAACTTGGAATCTTCATTGCTCGCTTCAACCTCGCATGTTCGTCCTTATCTTCCTCTTCCCCCCGGCTCTCGGAACGCTCGTTTAGCGGGGCTTGTTTGCTGATCACGTTGAGTAAGATCCAGGCACGACGGAGGAAGGGCAGGGTGTAAAGTCGGACGATTCGCTCGAGTTCCCAATCATCCGCGGATAGCAGCACCGAGCCTTCGGCGCCGCAGACGTCAATTACTTTGGCCAGGAGTAGTCCCAGCGCGCCACCCTCGTGCAGTCGATGGGGCTTCGTCCGGTCAATCCTCACCAGCTCGGATGTCCACCATTTGTAAGGAAACTTCTTCGATATATAGCACAGTCCGATCATGACTCTTAAGAGCTCGAGTAGATAACAGAGCGGAATCAACAAGCCTAGTTTATCCGGCGCCGCGATTGCACAGTAGACGAGCAAAGACAGCGGCTCGGAGAAAAGCAGCGGTCTACGCAGGAGATGGCCGGTGAGATGGGTCGGCTGAGCGAGGATGTTGGGAGGGGTGAGTTGGCGGATCAGGAGTCCGGTAGCGTATTCCTCGATCGACGGGTGCCCGGTTTCAGCGTCGAGGAGCCAGCCAAGCACGGCAAGAAGACTACTGATCAGCTGGTGTTGGGTTTCAGAGATCGAGCTAGCGACGCCGCCGGGCTGAGCCAGGCCTCGGGAAGCGATTTCCGTGCACGAGATTGTGTAGCCGATCAAGTCTCGTGTCAGCGTCGCTTGACCTAACCCATCTGACGTGTCCGGCCCCAGCGCCTCCGACGGGTCCGGTAATTCCCGGTTCAGTGCCGCAGTTACCGTCAGAAAGCGCTCGAGCATCGCCCGCTCTTCGTTCCCTGGGCTGGTCACCGTTGTCGCTGGCGAACAACGGCGTGGATGAGTGTCCAGTTTGAGGTGAACCAACCAGGACTTGATGGCACCATATTCGTTTAAGGAAAACAGTTGGATGTAATTACTTGCACCAGTTTCCTCTTTCATCTTGGTCTCGATCGTTTCAACCGAAGAGATCCACTCGATGAGATCAGTTGGGGAAGATGGATTCTGTGGCTTGACAAGGTTGCTCGAATCGACGGAGGGCAGGAAGACATTACCGATAGACTTGCACAACGGGCAGAGATATTCGCATCGGTCGATGCTCTCGGGGTGGTTTCGAGTGACTTGAGTGCCATGACGGAGTTCGATGGACTTGTAATAGGTCTGGAAACAGGCGAAGTGCATCAGATGGCCACACACCGAGGCAAACAGACCGGATCGATTACCAGCCCCATTTGGGAATCCTCGTGGCACCCAGGCTACTGGTTCAAGACTACCATCGGGTCCAGTCTTGGTGTCGGATAGGTTTACAGGCTGTCTACTCGCGACGCCCGCGGGTGAACTTTTTCTTCCATCGACATCAAGGCTTTCAGGGGTCAGCAATGCTTCTTCGAACCATAAACCCGCTTGTTCCGGTTCGAGATGGACTGGGGTAAGCCTGACCATCCTACTACGCTGGACTAGACCGAGCGCCCCAAAGCATCGGGCCTTGGTCAAATCTTCTTGACATACGATACAGTTCCCATAAGTCTTCTCAATCTCGGGATCGACAGCCATCTTGCTGGTTGAGGTTTGGCCATCACTATCTTCCTCATCATCATCATCATCATCATCGAGATCATGTTGGAGGAGGAAAGCTTGTTGGGCGGCGGCGAATTGATTCATGATCGCGTTCTGTCGAGCCTTGGCGGCCTCCTTCTTCTGCTCGCCGGCTTGGATGGCAATCTGCTGGGCGTTGGCAGCAGACTCGGCCGACTTGCTGTCGGTCCTCTGCAAGCCGAAGATCGAGGCCATCCGATCAAGACACCAGTTTACCTTTTTCTGGACGCTCTTCATCGCCGGCTCGGCATCTACCGCCTCTAGCATCATCTTAAGCGTCATCGTGTGCGGATTGGCGCCCTTCAACGGGAGCTTTTTTTCGATCGCCATCTTTGCAAACACGTCTGGCTGTTCAACCAAGCCCATCATCACTAAGTGAATTGCCTCATCGGCCAAATATTCCGAGTATCCTTTCATGGTCGGGTTCACTCTGGCTAAAGAATAAAAGATGATTTGAAGCAGGACTTCTGAATGATACGTATGGCTAATACAGGCAAACGGGCCAGAGTTGATCTTGAGACACTTGGGTACCAAAACCGGATCGGCAACGTCAGTAGTCTTCTTCAAATGTTCCACAACGATCCGCTCGGATTCTTCACGTTGGTTCCGACCAAATCTGCAATAATATGGATCGACTTCTTCCAAAAACTCAGGCTTCAATGAATACATTCCTACGTCATTCGAGCCCACAGGTGGCTTGAAATCGGCTAGTTTGGCGAGTGCCTTGTCGAAGGTCGAATCTTGTATGTATCGATCTGGGATTCGTTTGATAGTATCCGAGTATGACATTGGGCCGAGACAGAGGACTTGGATAATCTCTCTTTTCAAATTTTCCTCTCGACTTGAGCTACTGATCCCAGAAGGCTCTGAAAGTAAAATGATCAAGAGATGCAACAACTCTTCGAGCATTGCGATCATTTGACTGGGCTCGTACACTCGATCTGACAGGAATTCACCATTACACCATTGTCTCATGGCAAACCTATCAACAATCGCAACGAGCACATGACTTGGATCTTTGGCTGCAAGTAAGACTTGTAAGTGGAAGATGTCCTGATCAAATGTCGTTTCTCTGAGGCTATACTCCCGATAGTGTAGCTGTTGTGCACGAACGCCAAACCCGTTCCGAACCCATAAGCCAGCGCGAACCTGGGCAAGCAGCGAGGCCACTGATCTCGGAGGGGAGGGTGGCGGGGGGATCATGAGTACTATTTTCGTTTTGCGGACAGGATGAAGAAATGACTAACCACAAATCACATTTTCTGATAAAGCCAAAGGTGCAACATCTGCTTCTGCAGGTGTTGCGTTTTCCGGGATCAACAGATCGCCGACACCATAGACGCCAAGATGGTTGACCTGTTTCAAGTCAATCAGATGGACGCTCCTCATGATTTCGGCAAAGAGCCAGTTCAAGGGATGGTGGAAGCTGATCAACTCTCGATCGGTCCTGAATTCGATACAGCGATAGGAGACGCCGGAATCGATGGACGAGCCATCGTCAGTTTCACAGGAGCCAAACTTTACGTCGTGATATTCCTGGTCGGGGTCTATCAGACTGGGCACTAAGGTCCGGACGGCTACAAAGAACTCTTCTGGGTTGGCTTTTGAGTAACATTCCCCAAATGACTTGCAAAGTTTGGCTAGTTGAATCGTCAGGTTGAAGGCCGTCACCCAGGCGTCAGATTCGAATTCGACGTGCAAATGGACCGCTCGTCTGTTGGGATTCATGTTTGTAAAAAGAGATAAGAAGTTGATGAGTGCCTTGAGATGTTCGACGTCCTCACATATCGCCTTTTGAACGCCGGCAGAGCTCAGGACCAGATTAAGTTCGTGGAAGAGATGATAGTATCGTTTGTGGCGGAATGCCATTCCCTCTGGATTGATCGCGGTGATCTCATAGTCTGGAGGATAGGCAATATGTTTGTACTCATTTTCGGGTACACCAGTAGGTAAGAACTGATGGGTGAAGAAGGAGTAGAGTAGGTCGATGATCATCTTGAGGAATCCATGTTCCTTGACCAAGATGACAATCACACTGGGAACGGTGACGATCTGGAGGCTGAACAGGAGGATGTTGTGCTCTGGTTCTCGGTCGACGAGGAAATTATATTCAATGAGTTGCGGAAAGACTGAGGCGAAGAGAATTCCCAATTCAAGTTTGACGGTCTGACCCAAGGCGAGTAAGGAGATATACAAAGACTTGAGTTTGTCTCGAGCCTCTTTCCAAAGCTTGACGTCATTGAGTAATAAACGGGCAAATCGGCTCCGACCGCCGCCTTCGTATCCCGACGCTGGTTGCTCACGAAGTTTGCGAGTAATCATCGATTTCAGCCAGCATTCATCCTCAGACGAAACGTTATATACCCGACAGGAAGCCAAGTCGACCAAGAAATTGATGATCAAGTCGGCGATCTGTTCACAAAATAAGTCGTGAGCCGTCCTGACGGTGACAGTGAGATCGATCTGACTGATAGTCTTTGAAGTCTGGATTAGTACACTAGGATCAGTCGATACTTGAATCACTTCTCGACCCTAAAAGATAGAGAGAGTTGATTATGATTTTGTGCAAGTTGAAAGTCAGTGGGGAGAAACAAAAGGGGGAGGAGAGGGAATGTGCAGGATGACCTTGGTATCGATCGTGTTGGCGATTCGCAGAGCCTCTGTTCGCGAGCAACCGGTGGCTTTGGAGACTTGGTCGATCACCTGGGCATAACTATGCCTTTCGTCGTTCCATAGGACTACTCCCCAAGGGCCAGATCCTCGAAGGTTATGATCGGTAGGTTTGATGGGCGTTGGGAAATGGGACCAGGTTGACCAGTGGTCCGGTGCTCTTGATGAGCTTTGAGTAGTATTACCAGTAGATTGTTGGTAGAGATGAGCTGTAGGATTGAAGCGCCCAGCAGTATTAGCAGGCGTGAGAGCGAAGGATGATGATGATGATGAGGAAGATGATGAAGGAGTTATTCCAGCCGAGTTATTCGAGTTGGAGCCGGTAGAGTCTGTGATCTTGCCTTTACCCTTATCGGCCGGCCGAACTCCTAGGAATGCTGACAAGAGTCCGCCAGTGATAGATGATTTGCCAGCTTCTTCCATCGAGTTGGCAATAGCCTGGTGTTGAAGTTGGAAGGATGTAGGATGATGAGAGAATGGGAGATCGATATCCATCGAGTTGTCCGGGAGAGAGGGTGAGCTACGGTGCAGTCCGAGATAAGCATTCTCTTCCAAGCGACTGAGTTCATGATAGATGGCATCGATATTTGCAGGTGGTCTCATATCTTCGGGGCTTCGATCGATGGTGATGAGTAGAAAGTCTAGTGCGATGGCGACGATCTCCTCGATGAGATGCTTACAATGGTTTGGAAGTGGTTGAGATGTTGAGGTTGCCTTGGGTGATGGTAGGCGAGTTAGGTTTGAGGTAAGCTGATCGTTGGGGAGGCAGTGATACTTGCATCTGATGTCCTTCTTCCAGGCCTCCTCATCACCGCAATCGCAACAACCACACCCGTTGGCATGGATCGAGTAGGTGACATCATGACCGGTGTGATCGGAGGCCAGGAAGCATCTGGCACAGAGTGCGCAAGTTGGATCGATACCGCAATCACTGTGGTGAGAGATGGATGTCAGTCCTTTGTTGTTGTTGTTGTTGTTGTTATTACTATTGGGTGTTAAGAGAGAGAGAGAGAGTGTGTGTATGTATGTGTGGTTTGAATCATGATACCTGCAATGGTAGACCCCTTCGCCCTTTTGGAAGACATGCCCACAAGGTTTTCCGCGACGATTTTCGCCATATTCGATTGCTTCTTCACCCTGGAGTGAGGAGAGAGTGAAGGAAGGGTTTATATCGGGTAGGGAGACGATAGGGATCTGAGCTTTGTTTGATGATGATCGCGATCCTGAGGCTGAAGCTTCTGCTGGTCCAGATGACGATAATGATGATGATGATGATGATGATGAGGGTGAAGATGGTTGGTAGTTGATTGCTGGATTGAAGGCGTTGGTGGGGAAGAAGTAGGGTGCCCATTCTGGTTCGAATGCGAAACTGTAGAGTGTCTTGATGATTTCTATTGCGATCTCTGGGCAGTGGCTGAGGTTCTGCTTGGTGGGTGGACAGGCTGGTGAATGAGGTGCGGTTGCGAGATAGTCGATCTTGGCGAGGAAGGCATGGAGTGAGGTAGTGTGTCTGTTCTGATTGAGTTGGTAGTGTTGGATGAGGTGAGGTTGTCCAGCGAGGCTGACTGGTGTGTGCTGATAAGTTACCATTGGTTCCTGTTGACCATATCCCTGCGGTTGCTTGTTGGTGTTGAAGAGAGTCGAGCCTTAGATCGACGAGGAGGAGGTTCTTATTTAAATAGTACAATTTTGAATTTAATTTAATTTAATTTTTTTTTTTCATAACAGTCTTAAAATATATTTATCCGTATGTACATACATACAATATATATATAGGTTTGGTAAACACATATCTTTTTTTTTTTTTTTTTTTTTTAAGTGTAATTTGGCCTTTGGCATTGCACACTATGAATCTGAGTAACATCGGAGAGTGCGAGGGAAATACACAAATCAAAAGAAACAAAATGTAACTACGACAAGCGCTAACATCATGACAAGAAACAAGAGATTGAAAACATAAAAGAGCAAAGAAACAGAAAGAAAGATAAAAGAAAAGAAAAATTGAAGCAGATGAGAGTATAAAAGATATCCCGAGATAAACTAGATCTGCCCCTTGAACCTCTTGCTGCCGATTAAAAACTGAGCTAGAGGTTCCTCCGCCTTTCTATCGTGTAAAGTGCCTTCAAGTCGATTGGGGTTGAAATGAATCTTGCATCGTCGAAGAGATCGGCGAAATTCCATCCGTTGCTTCTTCACGGCAGAACAGAAATTCAACAAGTGAATGACCGTTTCCCTGCTACCACACGCCGGACACAGCGGGTCTGTGCTCCTGTTGATACGGAATAGAAAATATTTCAATGTGCAGTGACCCGACCCAAGCTGGTTGACCAGCGAGCTGAGAGAAATAGGGAGACCCGAGGGGACTGGTTTCTGTTCGGATAGGTCCTGAAGAACCTTGCGTTGAATCTTAACCAAGTTGCCTTTGATTTCCAGGAGAGGGGTGGAGGGGGACTCCACCGCCTCTTTTGCCAATTTGTCCGCCATCTCGTTACCCAGGATGTCCTTGTGACCCGGGCACCACACAAACCCGATCGAAAGGTCAGGAGGGAAATCTGCCAGTAACCAAGCAATTTCCATAAAGAATCCTTGACCTGGTTTGGGGGCCACAGGGTCCTTGGTTCGAAGGATCACTCCTTGGTTATCAACATACAGAAGAATGCGGGTGACTTTAGCCTCCTTGCAGAGAACCTTGGCCAGACCAATAGCAGCAAGCACGCCTGCCGCTTCGCATTCGTGATTGGAGATGATTGCCTGACATCCCATAGACAGCGAACTGAAGACATCCTTCCGAGGACAAAAAGCCGCCCCTGCACCACCCTTCTCAGGGTGATAAGATCCGTCACAGAAAATTTCCAGAACCCCCGGGTTAGAAGAGTTTGAAACGACAAGAGACTTAACTAAGTTTATAGCCTCCTCTTTGCACGCCTCCATGTTCAGGTACTCAAACCGTCTTGGATTCACTGAGTGAAAATCAAAAGACAAAATGATCAATTCCGGATCCAAGTTCATCGCAGCGTCAATTCTCGAAGCCGCCAATCCAACTTGGGCCGCGTCTGCAAATTTTTTCTGGGAGTTGGCTCTGCTAGCCAAAATGAGATTGCGAACAACATTTTCAGCCTTGATCATGGTTATCTTGCGGTAAAAAAAGGAGAAACTGGTCTTAATGATATTGTTCAGAAGGCCCGGGGCTGACGACCTGGAAGTGATGAACTTTGACGACGTAGATTTGAACACCCCTAAGGTGAAAATCCCCGTTAGCCGGTCCACCTTTTCCGCCATAGCCTTTACCTTCCCTCTGTTTGGTTCTGTTGCCCATATCGCCGCTCCATACGTTAATCTAGGAAAGAGAACTGTTCTGATTAGTTTTACGCGATCTGCCTCGCCTGATCCCCACCAAGAGTTCCCAAAGATCTTCAATTGACCAATCGTTTTGTTTGCCTTCTCTTCAAGTGATTTGAAATTATGATTAAACAATAACTTTCGGTCTAACCATACACCTAGCCACCTTACCTCCGCCATCGACTTGAGGAGTTGATTCCCAAACGGCAAATCACCTTCCGGTGGTTTACCTTTGGTAAGCCAAAGGAACTGGGCCTTAGCTTGGTCGAAGATGGCTCCGTGAGTCTTACCCCAGCAGAGCGACCTATCCCCCTTGCTAATCAACATCCCTCTGGCCGTCGATGGTGAGGTTGAGGCTACCAAGTGTACAACATCATCGACATACCCTATCGAGACTGTATCTACATGCGTGGAAAATTGTTTATTTAGCAGCGAGTTATTGTAAAGAATGTAAAGGATTACCAATAACGGAGATCCTTGCGGGAGACCGATGTCAATGTTGAAAGGTTTAGAGGTGAAGTCACCCAATTGGATGGTAGTTGACCTGTCCCTGAGAAAGTCCGCAATAATTAAGGTCAAATACGTGGGGCACTTGATCTGGAAGAGATATTGAATCAATCTTGCAGGGTGAACTGAAGGATACGCCGATTTGACATCCAGGAATAAGCCAGCCACATACTTACCCTCCTTCCACTTGGTTTTCACCCAGTGTTCGAGGGCAAATAACGCATCCTCTGTGCCTGACCCCTTCCTTCCACCAAAATGTCCAGAAGCCAAAACTCCCGCCATTTCCACCCATGCAGTAAGGCGTCGCGCAATGATGAGTTCGAATAATTTTCCTGTTGAGCTGAGCAACGCAATGGGGCGATATGCTGAGGGGTTAGTATAATCCGGTTTACCCTGTTTCCTGATGATCGCTGTGACCGCAACTTTCCAAGCGCTGGGAAATTTGCTGTGAATCAAAATGTTGTTAAAGAGTATGGATAAGGGCTCTACCAAATGAGAAGAAGAAAACTTAAGGAATTCGTTCGCGATTCCGTCTATGCCCGGGGCTTTCTTTGGCCTAATTTTCTGCAAGGCCCGCTGGACTTCACCGGCAGAAACTGGTGGGTAGCTCGAAAACCTACAGTCGAGATCTAGGGTGACATCTTCCAGATCGATGGGGACATTAGTCACGGATGTGCCTTCAAAGAGTAACTTAGCTTGCTCCTCCTTATCGTGAACGATGACGCCTGCCCGATTCCTGAGCGGCAGGACATCCCCTCCTGCCGATCTATTCGTGAAACGCAGAACCCAATACAAATCTCCTTCCTCCGGGTTTTCCAAGAGTTTGCGCCAGTTGCGCTGCTTCAAGGAATGTACCAGGGTCAGAAAAAACGTATTCCACTGTCTATAGCATTCAATTGCTTCTGGGGACTTATCCAATATCATCCAACACCTAGCCCGGCTTCGCGTGCAAAGGACCGGGTCCAAGGTTGCCGAGCACCACCAAGGTTTGGCTCTGTCCTTGTTGACACGAACCTTTCGACCTAGAGCTTCTTGGGCAGACTTGGCAGATTCAATCAGTAGTAATGCCTGTTCCTCCGGGTCAGACGAGGGGTGAAGAGATGGGGGCGGTGACTTAGCAAAATGAGCGGTCAACTTGTCCTTTTCCAGATTTGACCATGCCGGGAGGCTCCAACGATAAGTCGGAGGTGGTTTCTTGATTGCCATGCACATGTGCAACGCTTGATGATCCGAACCGTAATTCTCATTTGAGACCTTGACGCTTTCGACCAAGCACGAACCTAAAAAATTCGACCAGATTAAATCAATGGTAGACCCCTTCCCTTTAGATGAAAAGAAAGTAGGGATGTGCTTAGGAGAAGCGACACGAAGACCTAAACGAGAAAGGTAACTCAGCAGTATATCAGCCTCTTTATCGCGCTTCTGACATCCGGGGGGATTCCAATGGCGATGGTGCAAGTTTGAGTCCATGCACAAGACGGTTGGCATCTGTCGAGAATAAAATTTAGTCAGCCAATCTTGAAGAATCAAAATAGAGGGAAAAAGCGGGGGGGGATTATATAGATTAATTAATAAAAACGATTTCCCTGGTGTGACAGAGACCTCCAATACCACCAGGTTCTGCGAGCCGCCTTCGAGGAGCCTGACGGATTGAGAAGGGGCGTTGATAAACGCACGCCAAGCGCGCACGCCAACGCCAACCCGCACGCCAATTTTTTTTGGCGTGCGGGGCCTACACGCCATTTTTTTTTGGCGTGTAGGGTCTACACGCCAATTTTATTTGGCGTGTGAGACCTGCACGCCAAAAATGGCGTGTGGTTCCCACACGCCATTTTTTTTTGGCGTGTGGGCCCCGCACGCCAAATAAAATTGGCGTGTGGGCCCCGCACGCCAATTGTTTGGCGTGCGCTCTCACACGCCAAACAATTGGCGTGTGGGAGCGCACGCCAAATAATTGGCGTGCGGGGCCCACACGCCAATTGTTTGGCGTGCGGGTCCCCCCTTGCTCACATAATCGAGTGGTAGGGACCACTCGATTACGTGAGCGAGGCCGGCTGACGAGGTTATACAACCTCGTCAGCCGGGAGGACTTCCTCCCGGCCGGCGAGGCTATACAACCTCGTCGGCCAGGAGGAAGTCCTCCTGGCTGACGAGGTTGTATAACCTCGTCAGCCGGGAGGACTTCCTCCCGGCTGACGAGGTTATACAACCTCGTCAGCCAGGAGGAAGTCCTCCTGGCCGACGAGGTTGTATAGCCTCGTCGGCCGGGAGGACTTCCTCCTGGCCGACGAGGTTATACAACCTCGTCAGCCAGGAGGAAGTCCTCCTGGCCGACGAGGCTGTATAACCTCGTCGGCCGGGAGGACTTCCTCCCGGCCGACGAGGTTATACAACCTCGTCGGCCAGGAGGAAGTCCTCCTGGCTGACGAGGTTGTATAACCTCGTCAGCCGGGAGGAAGTCCTCCCGGCCGACGAGGCTATACAACCTCGTCGGCCAGGAGGACTTCCTCCTGGCTGACGAGGTTGTATAACCTCGCCGGCCGGGAGGAAGTCCTCCCGGCTGACGAGGTTATACAACCTCGTCAGCCAGGAGGACTTCCTCCTGGCCGACGAGGTTGTATAGCCTCGCCGGCCGGGAGGAAGTCCTCCCGGCTGACGAGGTTGTATAACCTCGTCAGCCGGCCTCGCTCACGTAATCGAGTGGTCCCTACCACTCGATTATGTGAGCGAGGGGGGACCCGCACGCCAAACAATTGGCGTGCGGGGCCCACACGCCAAACAATTGGCGTGCGGGGCCCACACGCCAATTTTATTTGGCGTGCGGGGCCCACACGCCAAAAAAAAATGGCGTGTGGGAACCACACGCCATTTTTGGCGTGTGGGTCTCACACGCCCTTTTTTTTTGGCGTGTAAACCCTACACGCCAAAAAAAAATGGCGTGTAGGCCCCGCACGCCAAAAAAAATTGGCGTGCGGGTTGGCGTTGGCGTGCGCCGTTGGCGTGCGTTTATCAACGCCCATTCAGAAGGGATCGACGCTTTGACATAAATTACCGTCTTGTGTCGTTGACGCCAGGTCGTTGGGGAGTGTTCGTACGCGACATACGATCGCCAGGATGAATGTTGCGGGGGGCAGAGATCAAAGGGGTTGATCCAAGGCTCTTGGAGCACAAGGAAGTCGAATTGGAAGGCGTGATTTAGGAGGCTGAGGGTGACCGATTTTCGCGACATGACAATTGAGTTGTAAGGCTGAGAGAGAGTTTCCGGGATTGAACAACGGCAATTCAGACGCAATTGCGTTGCATCTGATGTCGTATGAACGAGGCGAGGTGGCTGAGTTGGTTGCTTGAGGGGACTGATCGGGGGTTGCTAAGGTTGTACCTATCATGAGGACAACCTTTGTCTCTTCTCCAGCCATGCCTTCTTGTACGGGCATAGCTGATCAAACGGGGTATGATTCACATCGTCAACGCCAACGACCTTGTTCTTGAGGCCATCCTTACACAATACGCAGGTCTTCACACCACCCAAACCCTCAGGGCATTCATTTGTAGAGTGAGAGCCAGCGCATTTGGCACACCGCGCAACTTCACGACACCAGCGGCCAAAATGGCCCATTCGTAAGCATTTGAAACATTGGGGAGGGCGGGGCTTGAATTTAGCAGTCCTGTGAAAGTCGTAATTCAAAAATATGCCCGATTTTTCGATTCGGAACGCCAGGTCTTTGTTGGTGAACGAGAGGATCAGTGAGCCAGCTTTCTTAGGTGACGGTTCGTTGGAACCCATCCAGCGAACGCGAGCAAGATCAGCAGTTTGAAAGCTGTTCTCAGAGGCCAGAGTTGCAATGTTTGACTTCTTTGAAATGTCGAAAACTTTGGGGATGCCATGCACCATCACTGAGTACGTGCTGGGGGTAGCTTCGAGGTCGGGGTGTACTTCTTTAGACCACAAATGTTTGTTGTCGGAGAGCCACTTCTGTTGATTGCGATTCTTGATGTAAAACGATACGTCACCGGAAGGGAGGACGCTCGCACCACGGATAGACACAACTTCGCCATCAACCTTGGCATCCAGCTTGAGCAAGGCCTTGTTGGCTTTTTGGACAAGATGGCAGCTGGGAATGTCCTTCAACGTCACGTTCGTCGGGTCAGAGTGAATCACTACCCGCTTCGGTTTTAGGGAGGCGAGGGCAGCCTTCGATGGGGGATTGACGGAGGGCGCCTGTCTGGCGCTAGCTTTCGACGCAGCCGCCGCAAAAGATTTCGGCTTCAAAGACTGAACTGATTTACCGGCCGCCACAGCGCGCTCGAGGTCGGCGACACGATCGACTGTGTTCTCCAAGCGTCTGACCAGTTTTTCGGTCTCCGCAGAGAGTCGTAAGATGACATCGACGAGGGACACGTCGATTCTGACAAAACCAGATTCGTCCCGGTTGGACGGATTCTTCAGGATCATCTCCAGCAGGGTGTGGAGACCAGACGATGGGGGTTCGGTTTGAGGACGCGTAGGCATAGCCTCGCCGGGCGCGTCACCCATGACGATTTCATCCATCGACGATACGTTATCGTGGCTGGTGGGGTCGGGGGGGCGGAGGGGGGGGAGCATGCTCCAGTGGGAGGGAAGAGTGAAGGACTTTCTGTGTTTTGAGGGGGGGGGGGAGGTGAGTTGAAGATTTGACGCGTGGGTGGGTGAGTCAACGCGACGCGTAAAAGTGGGTGACTTTGTGGTTGCGGACAGAAAAGTGGCTAACACATATCTTAATCATACTTATTACATACATCCCTTTGATTATTTTGGAACTTTGTTAAGTCGAAAGTACACCACGGACGCAAAAAAAAATATTTTGAAAACGGGTTAAAATGGTTTTCAAAATATTTTTCCATTCACTCACTGGCGACATTGCCAGGAACGAGTCGGACAAACCATTTTCAAATATTTTTTAAATATCTTTCAAACCACTTGAGGTGGTTTCAGGAATATTAATACTTAACCAATTTGGTTGGCACATGCCTTGTCAACCAAAATGGTTGGGGCAAATGGTTCTGAAAACCAGTGAAATTGGTTGCAGAAACCAATTCTGTTTGCCAAATGGTCCCTAAAACCAAATTGGTCCGGAAATAATATTCCTGCAGCCAGATTTGGTTGCAGGAATGGTTTGGGAAACCATTTCTGTTTTCAGATTGGTTGACTCAGTTATTATACAGAAGGGCACCGGGTGCCACATTTAACAGAGGGAAAAAAAAATTATCATTTATCAGGCCTTGAAGGCATGGGTTCATCCAACTTAATCGACTCCCAAGTGAGTGAGGGAGAGTGGGAGCAGAAAATGTTGAGATCGCTGGTACAATCAGTTATTTGAAAGAACTACTTAGTAAAATATAAACAAAAATAGAAAATGAGTCAACAAAAAGGGAGAAGACAAGAGAAAAGTAGAAATCAATAAATCAAGGAAACAGTAATAGTTGGTTTATTGCATTTGTTGGGCTCAGTGATAGGTAAAATTCCATCCCCATCATCGCTTAAGAAGTTTTGTAACTTGTTTGACAAAGATACTTCTTTTGCTGCTACCGCAATGTCAACTACATAGCAAAAGACAAAGTTTGTTAAATTCTTGAACTTCTGTTTTCTTTTGTTTTCAAATCATTGTCCTTGGGTCAAACTCACGAAAATCTGAGAAATCGATCGAACCAATGTATTTAGTTTTAGCTCCAGAAACAATCATGTTTACGGTTTCCTAAGGAAGCAAGGAGTAAGCAAAATCAGTCATAATACAGAGATAGTTTTGAAGTCTTTACACAAGAAAAGATAAAAACTGAACCTTAGGAACATTGGCAAAATTCAAATGTTCAAGCGCTCTCTGTAAGTCATTGGGAGAAATAACTCCGTCCCCGTTCGTATCCAAATCCGCAAATTCTTTCCTCAGCTGGGTCAATTCTTTTGGACTAAACATCGCTCGAGCTGTAGAAGAGTGGAGTAAAAACAAAGAGTCAAGCTTATTGGAAATACTTCCAAGCTCTGTTGTGGGGAAGGTGGTACAGATGTTTTTGAAACAGGATGGAAACATTACAGAACAGTTGACCCTCTTCAGCAGTCTGTTTCCTCAATAAACCTCTTCGCACGTCGGCGAGAGAAAGTTTAAGTTTAGATCTAGGCAAGCCCATGGAAAGCAAGAACTGTTTAGAATGATTAAAGGTAGCTTCCTTGTGTATATTAGTCCATCCCAACTCTTTGGCCATGATATCAATCACCCAAGGTAGGACTTCCAAGGCCCCTGGGGCGTTCAAGAACGCAAGTCTGGTCCGACGGGCAATGATATCCACAGGTGTGATCGCATATTTTGTTTGAACCACATAGCGGACTTCTTCTTCAAGATATGGGTACAATGGATCCAATTGTTTGCCATGAACTGGCCAACGGTTTCCCGTTGGTTCAGCCAGCAAACAGACCGACCAGGCTCGGTCGCCATAATTGTCCATCAGATGCTTGGCCACTGCGGGGGTCCCGAGCGGAATTGAGGGATAGTCGACAGGCATCAAACCCGACCATGGAATCTGAAGTGAATCATTGGGATTTGCTGCCATTGCCAGTCATCATTCGTTCGGAATTAGTAAAGACTGAGGATGTGGAATTATTTTTCCCATGTCGAGCTATACCAGGTAGATGTTTTACGGTGATGGAAAGAAAGGACTATGAGTATTCATTGGCGCAAGAGGAAACAAGACCAAAACAGAGGAAGGAAATCATTGCAAACTCAACTCATTCTGTTTAGAAAACCGTGCTGGGGTAGACAGATCCTTTCTGGTAATCAATGAAGGATAACAGAAGGATGTGTAAAGACATACTCTGCCAATGATGATGTGGTTGAGTTTGAATTGGGAGTTGGGCTCAAGTACTATCAGCCAGCTATGGACATAATCAGCCAGCTATGGACATAATCCGCCAATCCGACATCGTGCGCTCCGGGGTGCTGGCTCTTGGATTCTGTCCAAGATGTTTACTCACATCAACTGGGGCCGATAAGTTTGAAAGAAGCTCGCAGTGGCTTCGGCAGGGGTACTGGTAATCGAAAGGGATTTAGTATTTTTTCCGCGGCTGGAATGTGTGAGTCCAAAAGAGATTATATTTCATAAGAGAGAAAAGAATGAGAGAAACAATATAAGAGAAGATAAACAGACCTATAAGGAAGGAAACAAATAAGTATTTGTTCCGCGGCTGGAATGTGTGAGTCCAAAAGAGATGAAGAACTCATACATCCAGTCGCGGCTACACTATTTATAGTCTACAATATTATGGAGTATAGTATGCAGTTATGTAAATAGAGTTTCTGACATGAGAAAAAATGAAAATGACATAATACATAATGTTTGATTATTAAAGTTCTTTATGTTTTCAATCCTTAAAACCTTACAGCCCCCCACAACCTGAAGAACTTAAAAAATAAAGAAACTTTTGAAAGAAAATAAATAAACAACAAAAAAACGGACAACAGAAATTTTTTTTGATGTTTGTTATGAAGAGAAAGAAAAAAATAGTGATGCAAGGTGATTAGGTAGGTTTGGAGAAATCGTGCATGTTCAATGCTTGGCAAGCCGCTAGGTGGTTTGACGCTCCAAGTCGTTTGGTGAAAATGTCGGCTAGTTGTTCTGTGTTGGGTATCCAGAACAATTTGACCGCATATTTCCTGACGAAATCGTTTACGAAACAGAAAGCGCGGTGTAGGTAAGCGGTCTTCTTGCGCAAAGAGTTGTCCGTTGCTACCAACACCGCTGCCTGATTGTCACAAAGTATCTCATACTTGCCTGAGGGGCAAGTATCGTCCAAGATGAGCTTGATGTTCGCTAGAGTTTGAGTGGCAATGGATAGAGCGACGTATTCCGCTGCGCATGTCGACATTGCTACCACCATTTGTCGTTTAGATCCCCAAGTGATAGGATTCCCGCAGTGTTGAAGGAAATATCCGGATGTGGACCTTTCATGTTCACCACCCCATCCTGCATCAACAAAGAGCTGTACAGTATCGTCGCCGGGCCTGAAAGCAAGAGATTTGTGAGGATTCTTCTTCACATAACCAACCAGGTTGTTGAGTGCCGTTCAATGTGAATCGGAGGGTTGACTGCTATACCTGGCGAGCATGTTGATGGCGTAGGCAATATCCGGTCTAGTCCCGCAAGCCAGGTACATGAGGGACCCGAGGACAGATCAGAAACCGGTAGCGTCCACTGGGTCCGTTGTGGATGTTGTTAAAACAACGTTGGGCAAGGAGGTGTTTTGATGGATAATTTTCTGTTTGTAGTCGGACACAACCTGGCATGCCAGGAGATGTTGCTCAATTAAGATGCTCCCTCCTCGATGAAGTACGTTCAATCCAACGATTTGATCCACCGTCGTTTTCCACTTCACTTCAAGGTGAGCCGTGAGATCTTGTTTGAGTTTCAATAACGCTTCCGGGGAATTGCTGGCTACAAGGCCGTCATCAACGTGCATCCATATGAAGACGGATACATTGGCTTTGCGGTAAACGTAGAGTGAAGACTCTATTTCAGAGGCCTCAGATCCAATTGATTCTAATATGCCCTTGAAATGGAGCCACCAGCACCATCCCACTTGTTTCGTGCCGTACAGCGCCTTTTTGAGCTTGAGCACTTTTCCCTTCATATGTGGGCGTAGCTCCGTGGGTGGCTTTACAAAGACGTCCTCATCAATGGGACTGTAGAGGTAGGCGGAGCTAACGTCAAAAGACTGCAGCGATAAGCCTTGTTGTACCATGATTGAAAGTAGTAGTCGTAGGGTGGCTAGAGAAGCTGTCGGTGCAAATTTGTCACCACAGTCAATGCCTGGGTGTTGATTGAAGCCACAAGCTACATACCTTGCCTTGAAAGAAGAGATGGCACCGGTTGTGTCGCGTTTGACTGCAAAGACCCAACGGGCGCCGATGACTTTGGTTCGTTTGGGAGGATCAACAGCTTCCCAAACATCAAGTCGTTTGAGTTGTGAGAGCTCCAGCTCCGCAGCGTCTCGCCAATGGTCAGCATTCTTGGCAGCCAGAGCTTTGTGGATCAAGGCAGGTATTGCTATGTCTGCCTTGAGGTGTAGTGAGTCGATCACGGATTGTTGGATCTCCGCCTCAACCTCCGTGGGCTCTTGTCCAAGTGTGAGATTGTTGAGGATGAAAGACCGATTGTGTTTTGTCGTCGGAATCGGCGCAACCGGTAGTTGTTGGTATTTGGGGAATACAGCATTTGCGGAGTGGGTGAAAGTCTTGAGGTGCTCGTTATAAAATATCCAACCTTTTTCTGATGGTGGATATCCCACAAGGAAACATTCGTCAGCCCTCGTATCAAATTTGCCATCTCGTTTTTCCATTGGCTTAAATACCAGAGCTCTTGCTCCGAAAGGGAAGATGTAATCAGGGACAGGTTCTTTCCCATACAACAATTCGAGTGGTGTCTTTGGCGCTATACGGGAGTGGGGGAGACAATTGTGGATGTACACGGCAACTTGTTGGGTGTAGCTCCAGAAACGATGAGGCAGGGAGCTTCGTTGCATCATCACCCTTGCCATGTCGTTGATGGTTCGGTTGACACGTTCCGCTTCGCCGTTTTCTTCTGGATGATATGGTGACGAGTGCGCCAGTGTGATCCCGCGCTCATCAAGGATAATTTGTAATTTCTTTGACATAAATTCCCCCCCATTGTCGCAACAGAGGAATCGAGGGAATCGTCCGAGCCGGTTCTTGATGGTATCTAGCCATATTTTGAGTTGATTTGCCACCTCTGATTTTTGTTTGAGGGGCATCAGCAGAGTATACATCGACGCGTGGTTGCGAAGCGTCAAGGAAAATTGGCATCCGTGCACGTCCGGTTCAAAAGGACCCATCATGTCGGAAACAACGAGGTTGAGGATGTCTTTCTTGGGGACGGTTGAAGGAGGGAGGAAACGTTTTCCGGTTGATTTGGCCACTATACATTGTTCACAGAAAAACGGGCTCCAATTAGGCACGTATTCAGGGCCTAGAAATCATTCTAAAAATGTTTTTACCATCTTGTTGTTTGCGTGTCCAAGGCTTTCATGCCATTTCACTGACTCCATGCTGGGCTTATTTGACATAGAAGCAATAACAATTCCATTGCATGGTGTAGTAATTAGGGGAGGATTGGTGACAAGGTTCCAGCAGTAGTTGGAAAAAGAAGTTTGATAAATACAATGCGTGTGTGCAAGTGACATAGAGCAATCTTTGTCAAAAATCGGTCAAAAACCGTGTGTGACGAGGAAGCCAAGCAATAGAATCACGTATGGGATTGTTGGGTTGTGATACATGTTTTTGATCCGAATCGTCCCGTTAGGCGTTAGGATTTTCAGACTGCCAATGCCGGTAAGAGTGAGCGTCGATTTTCGGGATGCCAGTAGGACAGGGACGGGTGAGGTTAGTTGTCTTTCAAAGGTAAAGAATGGGGAATTCCCGCTTAAGCATGCAGAAGCTCCAGAGTCAACCAGTACGGTATTGTCATGGGGTGCCGACGTGTCTATGGCACGAACTCTGACAGGTGTAGCGCGGGAAGATGATGGTTTGTTGTTGTGGTTGGACGGTGGGGTGGCGAGTTTTGCAATATTCAATTTTCCTTTGTGGAGATCTCTTGCGAGGATGCGACAGTTTGGACCCCAGTGACCCAACCGACCGCAGTAATTTCACTCAGCTCCTTTGTCTGCCATTTGGGACGGGGTGGGGGCTGTGTTTTTGAAAGCCAAAGCGTTTGCTAGTGCTTTGGAGCCAAACGAGCGAGGTTGAGATGTCGTCCCGGTGCGAGATGTATTCAAGGCGGGTCGATGTTGATTGTTCTTTGGCTGTATGTGGTTGATGAGGATGGGATTGTTGGATTCGCCGGAATGTAATTCTCCTTCAACCTGTGTGATTTCTTGGCAGACGCGGTCCAAGGTGACAGTAACGGAACACATGTTTAAACACTGATTCAAGTTGTTTCGGAACGAATTTTCGTCGACGTCAATTGGGGGTTTGACAACGGACTGAAGGATGAGCCCAAACATTTCTTCTGTCGTCAGCTTCTTTTGCTGGATCTTGAGGAAGAATTCTTGGAACTGTGCAATGAGTTCGTCGTTTGAGTGTTGTTGTTTGGAAAGATAGAAGTCACGCAGCTTTCCGAACAAAGCTAGCTTGATTTGCTGGTCTTTCCGTTTGCAGCCGCCCTCTAGTTTATGGAAGATATCCTTGGGCCGTTGCAATTGATTCACAGTGTTCATGAGTTTCTGATCTACCGAGGAGCGGAGTAAGATGACGACCGTGGGTTCTTGCTGATCATCAATAAGGACCCAATTCGTTGTTTTGGATAAAAAATCTTTGCGTCTGAAGACAAAAGTGAGTGTGGTGTTGATCTGGCGTTCCCACGCCGTGTAGTTTTCACCGTTGAATTTAAGATATTCGACCGTGGAATGAATAGAGCGATGCAAGGCCATTGGGTCTTTCATGAAGTGCTTCTGATTGTACGAGTAGATTGCCAATGGTTGCTTGGAGAAAGACTCTTGTTTTTGCACATGAGGTTGTTTGCGTTGATTCTCGATGTGGGAAGTAAGCTGATTAATGGCTTTAACGACATCTTCCATCTTGTTTAAGTTTGGTGTGTTTGAAATCGAGTTCTCGGAGTTGGTTTCTGGTCTTGTGATTGCCGAGTTGGATGACACGGTACTTTGAGTCGGAGTCCTTCAGGTGTTTAAGGATCAACTCTTCGTTCAACTCGTCCGTGGTGACGTTGCTAATGGATGGCAGGGTCTTCAGCGGCGAGTCTGATCTCTTGTGGGGTAATTCCACCGCCTTTCCTTTTGATGAAGTCGCTCGCCTTGACATCTCGGTGTCTTTACAAAAAAAATTATATCGGTAGTGCTGGCTTTTAACCTATAAGGAAGGAAACAAATAAGTATTTGTTCCGCGGCTGGAATGTGTGAGTCCAAAAGAGATTATATTTCATAAGAGAGAAAAGAATGAGAGAAACAATATAAGAGAAGATAAACAGACCTATAAGGAAGGAAACAAATAAGTATTTGTTCCGCGGCTGGAATGTGTGAGTCCAAAAGAGATGAAGAACTCATACATCCAGTCGCGGCTACACTATTTATAGTCTACAATATTATGGAGTATAGTATGTAGTTATTTAAATAGAGTTTCTGACATGAGAAAAAATGAAAATGACATAATACATAATGTTTGATTATTAAAGTTCTTTATGTTGTCAATCCTTAAAACCTTACAGAAAGCAGGCAGATATAGACATTTATTTAGCCTCTGACCTGTTGTATTCCCGTGTTGTGTTGGGTTGTAAATGAAAATAGACTGATCCTATCAAGTGATCCCCATCTCCATCCATCTTTCCCAGATTAACATTATAACCAGAAAGTGATCTCAACAAACAGTCCATAGGATGACCACTCAGTCGATAGCTGGTTTATATGTGTCTCAGTATCAATTTCCTCTCCAAGACTCCAACTTCAGCAAGCTTCAGGGCTCAATTAAACATCAGGGGTGGGATGGCCAAGGCTTCTCCTGGTGTGCTCATCTAAAATATGTAATCGGCCAGCCGGCTCTCATCCTACCCCATCTCCCCCATCTATGGGAGTATCCTGTTCTTCAACCCAGAAATAAGACTTGGGTGATCATTGACTTGAATTTAACTCAGCCTGCCTCAAGAGCAGAAGATCAAATTATTGTTATCCAAGTCATGCGCCAGGGAGGATTAGGAGTAGATGAACAAGACCGTCAAGAGCTACTCAGACTTCCCCACCCCTCAAATATCCACTGCAAAGCAGAGCTTAAGACTTATTCATTCCATCACCCTACTGAGATCCTGGAAGGAAATCTAAATCACCACTTACACAGTCATACTCCTTTTCGCCGCCCTTGCACGTTCTACTGCCTGTCATACTCTGGTTATCTGTATTAGTGATATCAACCATCAGACTTCTCTCTCAAATCCAATCTATAATCAACAATAAACCCTGTCCTGGCCCAAATGATTTCCAATCAGAATATTGTAACCTATCCATCTATCTAGTCTGTTTGCCTCTTCAGTTACTCAACACCCTTAGTACCTTCCTTCATTATTTCAACAGACAGAATTATACTGGAAAAGCAACAGTTCAACTCCATATAATACGCTTCTTGGCCTATTTGAACTTAAAGGGGGTTTAAGTTCGAGCGGTCATTTTCACTCAGCTGCGCTGCGGGGAAGTAGATGAGATTAGGTTGAAACCTAAACGGGAATTGCATGTAGTTAAATAGCTTCACTTATTTTGTATTGCTCTTTTTCTTCATTCAATCTTCTTTTGTTTCATTTATAACTCATCCAACTATCCTCCCACTAAATCGTCTAGGTCTGTTCTTTTCTCATCACCTTTACTCATTTCACTATCTCATATTCTATTCTATTTTGTTCAGGTTCGTCTCAGTGTTGGTTTCGTGTTAGTCACATATAGGTGGACTAACTTATTGTTGGAGAATCTCAGGTTAGATAAAAGAAATAGATTCAATCTTCTTTTGTTTCATTTATAACTCACCCAACTATCCTCACACTAAATCTTCTAGGTTCGTCTCAGTGTTGGTTTTGTGTTAGTCACATGTAGGTGGATTAAATTATTGTTGGAGAATCTCAGGATCCCTTCAGAATCCCTCGTTCAATTGACCTTGGCATTCTTGGTGATCATAAATCTACTGGAGTTATTAACTCCACGGCTTACAACTCTATCCAAAGTATTACCACCCAAGAATCAGAACTCAGCCATTTCAACAACCGACTCAGAGCCTCAAGTTCTAAGACCCAGGCCACTAGAGCCTGGATGCTTGTTCTTATCTTTAGCTTACTTTTATCACACTGAGTCTTATATGTGGCAACATAAATCTTCAACTGCCACAGAAGGATCTATTCCAGACTTGGGGGTTGATGACAAGTCTACCTCAGTTGCGGCACCTGTTCTTAACGAAGACAACACAGTAGTTGGAATTAAGACACAGGCAATGCAACGATTAAATGAAGAAGAGCATCAAGCCGTTGGTGCAGTCAGCTTGACAACTTACAAGTCTGTGCAGGTTATCATCCCAGATTTACAAAATTATTGATTGGGCTTGCTTGTTGCAAACTATATTATGATTGCTTAGGAGGCTTGATTCCCCTCTTTAACTTTTAGTATTATGAGGAAAGAGGATGAGAGGATTTGTGAGCAGACTCAAGGGATACTCATAGATACAAGTGTTAAGTGGTGGTTGAGAAAGAAATAAAGAATAAGGAATAATAATGGAAGCAGATGGAAAAAGGTTATTTGACATGAGTCTTGCCAAGTCAATAAACAATAACTAATACAACAGGGATCAATATCTATAAGTGTGTATTAAGTGATTGGAAATCAGTAACTTAGGGTCAGGATGAGGAGAAAGAATTCTAATGTTAATAATTTGATATTATTTTTCTAGTGGAATTAGGTAGTGCTCTATCAACATGGGTCCTCAGGAAATGGACCAAAATTAATCAGACAGCTCCCTGTCCAACAAGTTCAATTTCTTCTATTGTTGTGCCTGTCAAGGTATCATTAATGAGCCCAGATCCGCTATTTCTTCACTCAGAGTCTTCCTCAGAAAAGGAAACAAGCCAAGAAGCCCATTTAAATTGTTACATTTTTTTCATATGTCCTCATGGGTATGTTGTCCATATGTGCTCCTCCAGCTCATGAGGGAGACTTTTTTACCTGCCAAAGCATAATCAATGGCCATAAAATCTACAAAATCTTGATTCAAACAATCATTGATGCACAAGGTAAGTATACAGGATCACTCACAGCATAGCAAGATGCTGATTTCTTTTTCAACATAAAGTGTGAATTCTCAATACTGTTCCTGTGGAAAATCCTCAATAAAAGATAATTTGACATCCACACAGTTGACGAAGACCTTTCAAATGTTCTAATTCAATTGGCAGAGGATATCCTAGGAACTATTGTCATGTTGATTGTTGTGATTGGTGTTTTGCCCATGGGATTTCTCCTTTCCACTATTGGTACACCACGGGCGCATTCAAAACCTCCAATTCATCTTTCTTTAACACCTTGAAGGTGTATTTTTCCCATTCAAATGCCCATTCAAATATACCTGTGAGCACAGGTCTTTGTCTTTTAGTCCTATTATGATATTATGTCTATCATCAGGGATATTAAATCAGTTGAAACAATTCAATATCAACATGACTGACTTGATATCAGATTTTTCCATCTGATGTAATACCCATGGGCCAAAATGTTATGCCAGATGCAAAAACTGATATAAAGTCAGGGATGTTGATATTTAATTGCATTAACTGATGCAATATCTGTCATGATAGACATTACATCAGGCAAGGTGGACATAATATCAGTTTTGGTAGATACAATACCAGTCTTGTCTGATATAATATCAGTTTTGGTAGATACAATACCAGTCTTGTCTGATATAATATCAGATTTTTTCAACTGATGTAATGCCAGATTTGGGAATCTGATACAACCATGCTGGCAGTGTCAAGTTGTCTTGAGAACCATCATTGGTTCTTGAGTTGACTTGAGAAAAATCAGTAGTTCTTGAGTTGACTTGAGAACAATCAGTGTTTGCATTAGAACCATTGGTGGTTCTTGTCAGCTATGTGTATGAAACATTGGCTTAAATTTTATAAATAAACCAGGTACCTTCACTGTGCTGAAAGGTTATCTGAATAAATATGTATTTTATTCTCTCTAGTGTCCAAACTATGCACAGAGGATAACCTAAAACTCCTTATAATTGTAGATTTGATATACAAACCAATCAATTGGAGAAGACCAATAGTTAACCGTGTAGGTTTGGCTATTCTTTGTCTTTTTGGGTAAGGTATAGCAATAAAAATTGCTATTAAGCAGCTGGCATGCACTTAAGCTGATTGGCTACTGTCAGAGGTGGTATTCTTGCAGCAACTGCTTTATAAGGAATAGGTCAAGGCCAAGGATGGGGAATTCTAAGGTAACTTGAGACTAATTCCAGTAATAAAAGGTTGGGTTGGATAAAGGGAATACACTACTCTAATAGTAGGAGAAGAATATTCAGGGTACTTACTAATGTGGTACTGGGTGAATATGCTGAGGAACCAATCCTAGGCCAGAAATGGCCTCCTTTTATATTCTAGAGATTCTTTGTGGAAGGTTCTAGAATATTATGTTAAATTTAACTCTAATGTATTGCAATTCAAATGTACTATGATGTAATGGGAATTGTATTATATTGAGTACAGTATTTTCTATCTCCCCATGACCTCATGACATGTATGTATAACCAATCACATCATGGGACAATTCTAACAATAGAATAATACTGGGAAATTACCACGCACTTATGTAATCTCCTTCTTATTAGCATAACTTTAAGTTCTTATAATTATACACATAAGTTATATTTTCTCTCAGCTTTTATTACAATAATTTATAATCTATATTTTTTATGGTTATTCCATCTCCTACTAAGTACCTTCTGAGATATGGTAAAGTAATAGAAGGAGTAGGAATTTGGTGGTGGTTTGAGTGAGTTAACCCACCTAATTTTGTATGAAAAGTTGATTTCTGTAATAATATTCTAGGATATATTATTATTAATACAATATTTTATTTTTTTACATTAAAGTCAGTCTTTAGGATACTCTGGAGTATCTCTAGGGCTGGCATTTCTCAAGCAAACCTGAAGATGCCATGGATTGGAGGTGTCCCAGGCCAAACCTTAAATCGGTCTGGAAGCCACCCTCAAGACCGATTTTTTTCTTGAAGGCGGCTTTCTTGAGCATTTGTGTTGAAGACAAATGACCTGTCACAAAGGTGTGTTGGTGGTGTACTTATGTACTTCACTCAATCAATGGTCCTTATAGTCCCCCCAGGATGTTGCACTCTGTACTTTTGTGGTGTCCATTTATATAATTCAAAGTGACATCCCTGCTGCCTTGTCTTGTTTTGCACTATCATATGTGATTAACCTCAATAAGAAGATGTGAGATTGGCTACCTTCTTGTTTCAACAAGCACATCCTTTGTACTATCAAAATCAACACAGTTGTCAATTTCCTCCACTTGTGGATTGTCATATGGTGGTGTGCAAATGTGTGTCTTTTTTTGCTACAGTTATTCCATGATTGTGGCTAAAAAACCTATTGCATCATTTTCAGGAAATAAGTTTCAATTCCGTAGGTGATACCTGTCCCACTCTAAAGGTTTCCCAAACTGTCAGCTGCACACTGCCAGAATAATTGCCTAGGATGAAGTCATCCAAGTTAAATCAGGATGTACTCAACCAATTTAAACTTGGTTGATCTCACCTGATAAAATATAAACCCAAGCTACCCTGCTACCCTTGGTTTTATATTACATCAGTTGAAATAAACTTATTTTAAATTAGTTGGGCCCATCCTAGTTTAACTGGGGTGACGTCAGCCTAGACAATTATGCTGGCAGTGCTGGCTACACTAGCAGAGCCAACTTTCCACAATAACAAAAAATCACTTAGGGAGGAGGATGTCATCCACAATTATCAAAAGTGTTTTCCCCCTTTGCACATCTAACATTGCAACTAAACTCATTGATTGACTATCTTGGACAGAGATACATACATACAAACACAAATAGAAATAAACAACCGTCTCCTGTTCATGTAAGCAAAAAAAAACATCCACATCTATCTACACGTAAATTCAGATTATCTTGGCATATATAGATATATAGATATAGATATAGATATATATATATATTATCGAAAAAGTCATGCAAGAGAATATAGAAGAGATTGAGATAGATAGAGTGGAAATGTGAACATAGATTGGACTTCTCTGTAAGAACAATGATGATAAAGAAGATTAATAGAAAACAAAATGCTGATTAGGATGAAAAAGAGGCGAAGAATGGAGTAGTTACAAAAGAGAAGAGTTGATCAACCGAAACGGCCATAAACATAAGCAAACCCCAGAACGAGTGTGAACAACAAGACCTGGGATCTGGTGAAGTAAATATCTTGATTAATGATGATAGCCACATTAGGACCAAAGGCATATTGCTGTTGTTGCTGTCGATCATTTGTTTCTTTCGAGCTCTTCTCATGTGCATCAAGCGTGGCTGAAGAGACCAGAGGAGGATTGGAGTTGTTCAAGGCTCTAGACGGGCCAGGGTTGGGGGTAGTTTGCGGAGGGGAAATAAGTGGCCGGTCGAGAGAGGCATCTTCATGAATCCCATTGACTTTGACGACGGAATCTTTCTGGAGGACGGGGTGGTCATCGCTGCTTTCGGTAGCCTTCTGCACCATCGGTTTCGACTGATTCAGCTGAACATGGACCGTGTCGAGCGATCTGGAGCCATTAAAGACCACTCTTTGCGGCGTAGACGAGTCAATGGAATGGATTCGTTTAGCTCTCAGTCTGATCATCGACATCGGCCCATCGGCCGAGCCGCTGGGTATCACGCTCTCCAAATCAGTTTTCCAATCAAATTGCAGCGTGTTCTTCATTTGAGAAACTAGGCGGACTTCGGCTGCATCTGATGGTTCAAGAGTCAAATCGATCCCATGTGGATACATTTGCTCACTCCACTTGAGATTCGGATGGGAACAACACACTGTTTTCAGAAGAGAGCCTCTCTGGATCTTTCAACATTTATCACAGGAAATAAACATCAACTTACTTGAAACCAACAGGTTTGATTGGTGCCTGCTTCTTTGACTGAAGGTAAAGGAAGGGTAGTCAGGTCAGTTAAGCAACATTTCCTTCTAAATCTCCATTCGACCTGGCCTGCCTTGATACCAGGCGAGATTTGTTCGGATTCTTCGAATGAATAGTCGCCGTCGTACTGGATTTCGCCGTCCGCCCACCTCACAAAACCAGGCGAGAAGCCATGTTCGCGAATAAACTCGCTGACCTGTTGCGGTCGACTAGCGATATTGGAAGAAATCACTCTAATCAAGAAGTCCGGCAGCGAGGTTGTCTGTCTTGTGGACGGGGGCCGTTGGCTTTTGAGGTTCAAGGACAATGCCGAAAGATGTGTAATCTGAATTTGGTCTGATGATGACCCAGTCTCAATCACCCAGCCTGATAAGTCAATCTTGCTCAACAATCTCTGCTCAACTTTTTCTCGCAAGAGTGATTTGACTCCAGGATGACTGGTCTGCAGATCTTTATTCTCTTCTAGTTGCTTCAAATACCCTTCCTCGTCCTCCACCGAATGATGAATAATGACAATCTTCGAGCCTAGGGTCTGATAATCGACAGGTTGTCGGAATACAGCTTGATCAAAACAGAACATAGATTCGTCGCGAAGATGAGGATAGACGGCTCTGATGGTACCAAGATAAGTTCCTTGATCAAATCCGTTATCGTTATTCAGAAGTAACTGGTGTTGATGGGATTGGCCTCCTAACTTAGAATATCCGTGAAAGTTTTGATCCCATGTCTGTTGCGCCAAATTGCTGAGAATCGTCATTGATACTTGCTCGGGAGTCGTTGGATTTGTATGTTGATCATTTTTGGCAGTGTGCAGGATTGTTTGACTTTTGACTAAGGGAAACTGGAAGAAGCCTTCTCTCTGACTCTTCTGATCTGCTTGCGCGATTTGAGAATTTAACCACATTCTAACTGAGTTGTTAGAATTTTCTATTGGCTTCCAATTTTGATGGTTTGCGTTGGAGTCTTTCAAATAGGCATTAAATAATTCAAGGGCTTGTGCGATCGAATTCCAATTGTGAGTTGCGTGGTTTGGTTTAAGATGATCAATCAGCAGAGGTGGCGGTGGTTTTGCTAATGGACTGGTAGGGGTTGAAGTATCTCCAGCCTGGATTGATTTTACATGCTTTCGAATACTTGGGTCACTACCCTTGAGGGTAGGTACTAGAGCCGCACTTGGTAATCGTGCCCGAACTTTCTGGCCGAAGGGGCCAATGCTACTAAGGTGAGAGCGCATTACTCGGGAGCCAAGAGAGTTAGGAGCACTAGCCGGTCCACCGTCGCCATTCTCAATTTCTTTGGGGAAGTTTAACTGTTTGACGGACATGAAATTTCGGGAATAGCTCCTCCGATTACCACCCTGGCGTGGATGAGCCTCGACGTCACTAATGCCCTCGATTTGGACGGGTGAGCCATACTTCTGAAGATACGCGTCAATCTTGGTGATGCAGAGTGGTCGTCTGGCCAGGTAGCGCTTACTGACTGCCTCAGCGACAAAAGTTTTGACATTAACTTGGAGGTAATAGGTCACTTTGGTGGCGGTCGTACTTGCCCCCGGCGTGGACTCAGGAAGCTTGATGGGCTCAAGTACCCAACCATTCAATTCAATGTGAGCTCGAATTCTACCAGGGACGATTGGGACGCGCGGTGTATCAATCGAAGAGGCACAAAAGTAGATTGAACCATCAGCTGTTGCTTCCACTTTTTCGACCAAAGATAAGTCCCGAGTCCTACATTTTTCCAAAAAAGGCAAGGACTTGGTCAGTGGAAGATGCACAGAGATAAGGTTTGCATGGAAAAATAGAACAGAGATGGGGCAAACATACCGAGTTCCGATGCCAGCTTTCATGCACATGTAAGTCAGACTGACTTGATCGCTGAGGTTCTCGACCAAGTTACCATCCTCATACCTGAGAAAAGTTACGGATGTGCGAGTGGGGTAGATCAGCCAAAGCAACCCACGGGATGATTGAAAGGATAATCAAAAGAGCAGTTGCAGACCATTCATCCCATAGCTTACTAGAGCCGATCACGGCAAAGACAGAAGCTGGGGAATAACCCTTGATAAGACCGACTCCTTTGAAGACTGGGTCGGTCTTTGCTTTGCCGATAGTCTTGGCGTGCTTTTGAGCGTAAACCTGAATCATTGTAGGATATTTGAGATATATCAAGATAGATTATGATTCAGTGCGATGGTAGATGCAATTTAAAAAGTGGATCTGGTCAAGGCTTGGAGAGGTTAGATTGAGATATTGAGACAAGGGGGGGAGGAGGGGTTCTTCCTTTCCCTTTTAGCTGAAAGACACACTGACCTGAACGCCAGTACGATGTTTGAGTACCCTGTGCCAGCGATTATCGGATTCTAATGTTTTGATCTTGTTCATCACCAGATCGACGTGATTGATAAACTTGGAGGCATCATTACTAATGATACTACCGGGTGCGGATTGAATCTGACTATTTCGATTTGCATCATTCAGACTTGGATTGGTAAGTGAGTCATCGAATATTTCTAGGCGTGGTTTGTCGATCGGAGATGATTGCCGATGAAGATGAGGTTCGAGCTCAGAGGAATGCTCCGGTCCACCGTCGTCATCCTTGAAAAATGAAAAAAACCCATTGTCAATTCAGATGTCTTCTTGTTCACTTTTGACAGTTTAATGACGTCTGATCCATGCAAATGTAAAATAAAATATGCAGAAGTTGTGCATGTTGACGATTTTGACAGTAGGGCGTATATACATACATGTTGATATGTACTGGCTTTTATACGAAGAGGGTGACAGGGTAGATCTACAAGGGTTGTTGGAATGGATGTGTACAGTTTCAAGGGTGAGTTGTTCATACCTCGTCTGACATCACAAACTCGCTATCCTCTTCATATTCTGACCTGGCGTATTCCGACAGCGGCATGGCCGGTCTTGTCCTATCAGCGGGTGATCGTAGCGTGAGTTTCGTTGGTGCTTCGCCGGGGTTTCCAAGTGTCGATTCGTAAATAAATATTTGTTTATCAGTAAGTTTTCGTATAGTTCGTCTTGGGAGAAGAGAGGATGTGGATGCAGTTGATACCCTACCCTAAGTGAGTGGTCAACAGCTCCTGGCAAAACCCCGGGATCTCACCGGGGTCTGAGCTCTCGCCCAGACAGACGTCTCAGCGAGTCGTATTTAAACCCGCGGGAGAAGGGATTTGGCTGCCAATGCCTCCGACCGATATCATGTTCGTGCATGTATCATGTAAATATGTACAACGTAAACTTAACAAAGCCCTCCGTCATGCTTGTCTACGAAACAAATTTGTGGTGCACATGAATTCTATTGAACAGAACTCATTTTATTGTGCCCTGATGTGGTATATTTCGGCATTTGGATAGATCAGTCACAAAACTACAGCTTTATGATCCAATCAAATCTGTTGAAAATCATAAATGTCATCAACAAAAGGAACCCATCGAATTTCGAAACTCTCAAATGCTCCGGATCCCAGGAAGTTCTCTCTTCAAACTCCATCGCCAATATATTTTTGGGGTTTCTATCACGTAGATACGTCAATGCATAGCTCATGCAACCCCTCAGTTTCGTGTTCCATCCGTGAAGTTAGAAAACCACTTTGATTGATATTCTGGGTAATGGAACAAGTACGCAGGTAAATGGTTATAAACAACTTTCGATTGGAATTTGAATTGATCATGAGGAATGCATCGGAGATATCTACTCTGAGAACGCAATCAACCGGATCGTGTTTCAAGTTAGAGAGAAGACTATTGGGTATTCTGAGGATCGTAGAATCGGATAACTCGCGGTAGTTGGTGGTACAGCAGGGCTACTTTGGGTGGAAAAAGTCAGATGAGTACTCGTCCGGTTGAAAGCGCCTCCCCTATATCCTCCACCAATGTAGCCAGCGCTATAGCCATCCCCGCGCCAGTGTGCCAACAGGCTCAAGAGGCTTGGTTTCACTGTTGGCGACTCGTGTTGGGGGCTGTAGCGGCTCACAGATCAGTAATCAGTCGGTTATCATATTTTGAAGAAGCGCGCAGAACTGGACAATTGCGCTCAATAGTATAATCATATTATAATATAAAACTTACCCGATAGGTGCAGTCCTAATCGCTGAGGAAAAAGTGAGACCAAAAAAGATAAGTCCTAGTTAGTCAGCGGAACGCGCTATCGTTTCAATCAAGAGCTCGTAAGATCGAGGGTGTGATACGCACAAGCAGATAACACCAGTACCAGAAAAGCCAAAGATTGCATGCCAGCTGGTGGGAAAATGTGTCGAACAAGTGAAGGTGAGGATGTAATGTTGGAGAGATCTTGAGTTAAATCGGACGATGAGATGTGCCAACTCAAGAGATCAAGAGTCAGCAACCTTTGTTTTATGTATCTATGTACATTTACTATTTGGGGGCCTGTTCTTTCCCGTGCTCCAAGCTCAGGCACTCTCCATAGGATTTGGGGGTTGGAGACTTGCTGACCATGCATCCCGACTGCTGAGATGAGCAGTGGAACGTGTATGAAGATTATCGCTTCTGGACGTTATACATATTAATGTTAATAAAGGGGAAAATTTAGCTGGAAGGTGCGGTCGGTGTTTTCCTTAGTTCTTCCAGCGTATTTCAAAGGTCTTCCTGAACCGATTTCCTGTGCGCCAATGATACATACGATATCATTGATGCTACAACTGAAGGGCATGTGTGCATGTCCCTTGAAGATTTGATTCTTGTACAATTCACAAACTGGGCAATCTACAGCTCATAATTAGAGGAACAACGATATGTCAATGGAAAGATAGGACAAGAAATCAGAATACACGCAGAGAAGTCGACACATTATTCAAGACACGGATACATATTCCATAGCATCATCGATGATGATATTCTCAAAATGTTCTCCCATTCGGAAGGGGCCCAGTGGTCCCCGGAGGAAACAGGCAGTCTTCCCCGTAACTAGTTCAAATTAACTGAAGTGCTGTTGTTTCTGCACAAGCATCTTTGGATCAATCTTTCATTTTTAAAACATAGAACATTGCAAGGACTCCAATCAGCATCAAGTGTTGATGGTAGAAAAAAGATTAAGAGGGCGCACAATTGAGACTTTCAAAACATTGTGTGTATAATCTACATTTTTTTAAAATAAATAAATAATATAAGTTGTACTGATTGCTCAGAAACACGCAGGAAAAGTGACCAAAGATGGTTGCATAGCTGCATCAACATAGAATCACAAATGGTTGTGACTGGAACTCTATAAAACAGGTCCCATGTAAAACTTGTCCGTGATTTTATGTTTAAGCAATCATGTTGCAACCACTTCGAATATCTCTAGTTTATCGATACACCTTTCCAATCTTTACCTGGTGAAGCATAAGGGCCTGAAAATTGAGTCTAAATTTTTATAAAATTTAATCTTGAGCCCTACTGTTCTGTCACGCTCAATCAATTTTTCAAGCCTTCAGGCTTTAAGGGCTAGATTGGCAGATTTGGTTGGAATGGGATGCAATCCAATTTATTGATCTATGTCATCATTTGATGGATGATTGAAAACACGTAGCATGTGAAAACTTCATTCCTTATCTTTTCAGTCAAACATGATTGTTATGTTATCATTTTTTTCTAGGATCTATTATCAAACAAGGAGCGACAAGGAAAATCGAAATTAAAGCCAATGCAGATATGTATAAGAGAATAAAGGGAATTAACAACGGCAATATTGAAGCTTCCAGAACCAAATCCATTCATCAGGATTTTTTCCGATCGGTATATATAAGTATCTATTACATTTTTTCAGTCTATTCAAAACACAGAAAAAGAAAGCAAATGAAAGGATGTCTCTCAACAAAGAGGAAAGGGGACAAGTCAACATAAAATTTTGAGCCCGGATTGCAAAATACCGGCATGAAACAATGTCTATTCGTATATTTTTTAAGTGGGCGCCTTTAAGGTTGTGAGACGAGAAGTAGAATTGTTCAGGATCTCAACTTTTTTTGCCTTGTGTATGACTGGTTGGAGAGATGACAATGATGGAGTTCTGTAAGGTGACATTGGAAGTAGACTGGGGAAGCAGGTTGCTTTGGGCGAACGAGAGCTACGATGAGCTTTGTCGGACTCCAAACGCGCCATCATCTTCGAGAGTCTTTTTGTCTCAGATCTGCCCTCCTTGGATTGACTGAAAACGCGCCCCACCACCTCGTGGCGGGCACCTAGACTATCAATAGTCGAATGAGAAGCGGAAACGGGCAGTCTCCTGATCGAATCGGAAGAATGACTCGGGCTTTTGGTAAATGAAGGACGATGAAGATCATATTCTTTTCCATTCGAATCACCAGACGAACTAGAATTTTCACTGGTCTGATGAAGGCCAAGAAACGAGTTATTGCTGAGCAAATCGTTTGCAGAATATGATCCACTCAAGAAATGCGTCCTTTTCTTAACCGAATCGGAGCGAAAACTTCCAACCATCTTCGACAGTGGCCAAGGTCTCTTGGTCCGATCTGCCAAGCTCAAGATGGCCGATGGTGGTAAGGAATTTAAAAAAGTTTGAGGTGATCGTGGATCGCTGATGCCGGTGTTTTCAGAATATACCTCTGAATTTCGGTGCTTCCTCTGAACTTTCTTCAAATCAACATCTACGCTTGCTTGAATTTGGCTGGTTTTGAAAGTTGGAACGATGGGTGACGAAGTACTCAATGGCGGTGATATGACAGGTAAAGCATCGCTGACCTCATCGACCGGTTGTAAATTTAGTCGCTGTGGTATACGTCGTGGCCTATTGCTCAAGTGCCCGCAGCCGTTGCTATCGCGTTCAGCGACTCGGGAAGTAGAAGCTACCGGAGGACTCATGTTGGATAAAAATTTCTTCCAGTCAGAAATCAAATTTAGCCCTGAAGAACGCTTTCCATGCTTTTCGTCCGTTGTCTCGGGAAAGGCCTCTGCTGCAAGCTTCGTAGGAGAGACGGTGGCCCTGGACAGCTCGATTGAAATATCTTCCGAAGCTGATTTTTTCAGCATAGCGCCCTCCCCTGGCCCATGTGTTTCGGATTCAAAGTAGGAAATTTCAGTATTTGCATGATTGCAAACCTGATCTACTGAATCAACTTCGCATGTCGTTACCCTCGAAATGGAATCCGAATCCGCAGAAGGTATTTCAAACGTGGACGTTACGCTGGGAGGGGCTGCTTCTCCGCTGAAAGGGATTGCTCCTTCAGTGGGAAGGGCCGCGTCTCTGCTAGGCGTCGCATGGACTCCTTGATATTCAATCCTAGGAATGGACCTCTGGCTGGATGTTTTAATCAAGATGGAGTGCGTTTCAGAGGCCAGGGGGCGTGGGCTGATGAATAGATCGAAATCTTGGCTTGGATTCCGGTTTTTAGTAACTGACAGCAGACTGTTCTTGCTCATCCACTGGGACTCTGTTGGATGATGCCTCCTGTATTGCCTTGCCTGCGATAGTAAATGGATGCTTCTGCTTCGGATGGCTCTTGTTGACCTGTCGTGTGAAGTTGGAGATGACTGCAATGCATCTAATGTGTGGGATATTTTGATCAATCCCAATTGCACTGGTGAAGCGTTTAAGGAAGTGGGGGCTGTGGATTGAGAGAATTCATCTGAAGAGGATGAATCAGTTGCTGATCGCCTGCGAATTTCGTCCAAGCTTTGGTCTAGGTCCCTGGGCTCCTGAGCCTTGCGAGAAAAAATCGCCATTAACCACGCCTCATACCAACTCGCGATGTGGTAATCAATTCGTAACTCCAGTCGCACCAAAATCCCTACTCGGCAAGCCCACAGGAGTGATTAGATATGCATTTGGCATTACGCTCACCAAAAAAACAGCAACGAAGTGTGATTTCTCACCTATAATAGAAGGACGAGAAGGGCCTATCCCCGCTGATTGAGACTTCGGTACACCATCGTGCTCTTCGGAATCAAAAAAGAGTGAAGTCCACGAAGCTGCTGAAATCAGCGGAAGGGGCAAGTCGCCGGCGTCCTGCTTGACAAAATCAGAAAATAAACTAACTGCCAAGATACTTACATTTGAAAATTACATCTGAAGGTAAATCAAGAAAGAAATATTTATCCCACTGAGGGTTACTTACTCCTGCAGGCCGAAAACTTTGCAATGACCCGTGAATTGAAACGTTTGCGTGCAAAGACAATCCCACCGTTGAGGGAAAAGTGAAATAACGGGCTACTTCATTGATCTGCCTTTTTAACTGTTAAAATCAAAGAGTGAACTTTAATGTCAATACAAGTCTAATTTATTTGAGAGGACTTGAACTTTAGGGGAAACATACTGTAGACTGTAAGGGAATAATTATTCCACCAGGGTGAATGGGGAAATGAGTCGAATACTTCTCTGAATTCGGCGCGATGTTTTCACTAGGATGGAAGCATGGCGGGACCACTAAGATATTAGAGCCACGCTGCTTCTTTTGTGACTTTGGATGTAATTTTTCTGAAGCGGCACTCCTATCCATTTTGAAGCTTAGGGGATGAATAAGGCTGGAGAGGACAAGCTGGAGACTTCCGGGCAAATGTCGACTGAAAATATGGTAGTAGAAACACCTGAAATACGTGAAGAACTAACAGCAGCTTATTGAGCAAAGATGATTTATCAGCCGCAACTGATGATAGTGTGATGTCAGTTGTGACAGTACAGAGTCTAATGGGATGCTGTCCAATAGGAAGTCGAATAGGTACATCAATATTTACCTGAGAATCATAACACTCAGGATCATCTGACTTTCATGAGGTAACCTCACACGGCCGTCCCCTGCGCGTTTCTAACACGCTGCATGCAGTTGGAAAGTCTTAAAATCCGGTGACCAGCGGGAACTGGAAGTCGGCTTTCTTTGATGATCAGCTTTAACAATGCTCTCTGATTGGATAGGCTAATGAAGGGGAGGCAGGCACCTTCATACTTGAATCTTTTTTAATATCATTTGTAATAAGAGGCCTTCGCAAGCTTACAAGGTGTGCATGTGCTGTATTGGTACAGTGACAAACCGGTGCACAGGCAAACTTAGCCACGTCCCCCACGGCGGAGGCGCGAAACGGTAAATTCTGGTGTAACTTAAGTGGAGGCAAGGTGGCCACAAAGCCTGGCAATATTTATACTAAGTTGGTAGTTGTAAGCCCTAGGATCTACACTGATCCGGTACTGAAAGGTAGACAAGCTAACAGACCGGTAGACTTGCTAATTGGTCTTTAGACTCGCTAAGATATCCGGGCTTCGAGTTTTAGGATTAGAAGGAGTCGGAATAAACTTAGGGCCTGTACCATAGCCGGTCAAAAAACAGTTTTTCCCCCAGAAAAATTCATTTTTGCAAAAAAACTGTTTTCACCAAAAAATGCGTACCACAGCGCCTGTTTTTTGACATGTCCTGAAAATAGTTTTCCTCAAAAATAGGTGCTTTTCAAAAACAGGTCTGACCCTGTTTTTTGACCGCTATTTTTCCACTTGAGTTCCATCTACAGATGCCAAAGTCCATCACTCTTGATCTCATTGATCCAGCTGTCCTAAAGGACACCATCCCACCACTCTCATCAGAACCCAGATCTCCAAACTTGCCACCAACAGCTCCAATGTCTCAATCTGAAATCCAGCCCAAACAGACTCCTGATCCCAAGAAGGCAACTCAAAAAGCAAAGACCCCAAAGAAGAAGTCAGCCGAACCCAAAAAGGACAATGAAAGCGATTCAAAAACTCCCAACCATATTTGGACCACCAATCAGAAGATGTGCCTCCTCAAGTCCATTGCTACACAATACGCGGCCGGCCATGAAACTGAAAACGGCAACTTGAAGAAAGACACATGGCCTATTGTCCAAGATGAGGTGAATAACAAGTATAGCCTCACTCTCAGTCTTGATCAAATCAAGAACCAAAAAAATGCGCTCTGGACAGTTTACCTTGACTACAAATTCCTTCGAGATCAAAGTGGATTTGGTTGGGACAAAGCTCGAGGCACTGTCACTGCAGACAAAACCGTGTGGGAAGAGTTGATAATGGCTCATCCTCGTCAAAACTTTGGAAAACTCAAGGACAAACCTTTTCTGGTCTACAATATTGCCCACAGTGTTTTTTTGGGCAAGGCTGCAACTGGAGAAATGGCAACTTCCAAGCTTGTTCCGACTACCACCAAAGCAGTCAAACTCACTCCAGCAGCCAAGAAAAAGGCCTTTCCTCTCAGTGATGACAATAGTAGCAGTGACGTTGAAATTGAACCTAAGTCGTCTCTCAAAACAGTCGGTTCAAACACTACCAAGCGGGTATGCACATCCAAGAACGCTCTCATCAAAGGCAAGATGGAAAGCATCAGCGGGGCAATAAATGCAGTATCTGAAAACTCCAAAAATCTCATGGGAGAATTTGCCAAAATTGCCTCAGCCATCTCTACCAATCCGCCACCCGGCCAACCTTCCACTTCCGCCATTGCTCATATTGAACCTCAAAGTACCATTTCTGATACTGCACTTCAAGTTTGTGCTGACCGATACTTGAACAAAGTTTTGAATGAAACTTATGTTGATTTTGCATCTGTACTCAAGAACGACAGCATGGCCCGCACCTTCCTTACCCTCCTTTGGACTTCCAACAATCATATTTGCCAGCTGTGGCTAGAAAGGCAGGTTAAAGAGGCGAAGGAAAAGAAAAAGATGGAATAAAACTGTCAGCATGAGTTTTAATTGGCATCATTTTTCCCTCCACTGGCTGACTCTCTCAATCAATCAATACAGTTTCTCTCTCATCATGTATTGCTCTTATAAGCCGGATCTTGTTGTTCTTGGCTGTTATCTATTGCTCATATTGCATATGCTCTTCTTTCTCGGTCACAATCTTGTCTGATTGTCTGTTGGTCGATCTACACAAATGGAGCTCTTATTTATTGATGTGATGTTCTTGCATCGCCATGATGCATTTCTCAATCTGATTGCATCGTTTTTTTTATTTTTCACAATCTTATATAGCTTGGTTTGAGGTTACATGGTTGCTGAGACCAAAGAGAAAAGAAAATCAGCTGGTAGACAAACAATCAATTGGTTGAGAACCAGAAAGGATACAGGCAATCAAGGTTGATTTTTGTAGGCAACATATTGAGTCCATAATTTTTTAGCCAGTCGCTTGCGTTGATGCTTCATTATTGAATCCTCTTTAGTGACATCAAAGGATTTGTCTTCCCCATGCGGGTATGCAAAAGAGTTTGTGCATCTTCCTCAGGATCGTCAAAGAGGTTATCAAGACTTTCATGGCTGCAGATATAATTCCACAACATGCAGAGCGCATAGACTAATCGGACCTGTTTCTTTAGTTCAATATTGGGCGCAGATTGGAGGATCAAGAATTTCCTCTTGATACATCCAAAAATACACTCAACAACATTCCGTAGGGTAGCGTGTCTTAAGTTGTACAGCTCCGTTGTGTTTGCTGGCCTGAGTCCCACCGCGGCCTGTTCTTTCAGATGGTATTGGGTGCCTCAAAAAGGAGTCATCAAACCTTGTTGAAGGCCATATCCGGTGTCAGCAAGGAAACATCTCTTTTGCGGTATGTTGAGGCCTTTCGATGTTGCATCGTTAAAAACTCGAGTGTCGTGGGCACTTCCTTCCCAACCCGCAAGGACATAGACAAACTGAAAGTTAAAATTCAAAGCAGCAAGGACATTCTGCGCAATCAAGTGCTTGCGATTTCTCCAGGGGCTTTGAGATTTGGCGGGTACTTTAGCTGGGATAAATACTCTGTCAATGGCTCCTAGCGCGTTCTTGAATGCTTGATACTTTGGGTTTTGTGCAATTTCTTCTGGCTGCTTGCATGAATCCAAGTCAAACTTGACATAGTTTGGATAGATTGCTATCAGTGAGTCAAGGACTTTTCCAAAGTATCTAATTGAAGGAATATTAGATTTTTGATTAGTAAAACTGAAATATTGAGAAGGGAAAAATAGGAGGCTCACCGTGTAACGGTGTACAAACCACGCCTGAATTTCACGGCTGTCTGGCGCATCAAGTTGTTTTAAAAAACAATATCCAAGAAGATGAGGACCTGCTCTTTGACTGATGTGGTGTGCCAAATGTGTTCCAAGTATCAAATCACATAGAGTCACAGTTTACTATTGATAAGGAGACATATTTCTAGATGTATTATTGCATAATTAGGTTCTACGGGTCATTTAACCCCTAGTCACTCACTGGAACCACTAGGCTAGCTCCCCTCATTTAAAAGATATCTGGATTAAACTGTTATTTCAGGCTTTAGGAATATATATTGATAGTACATAGTATAGAATTAGATTCAAGTGCATAAATGTAGTATATTTAATGGATACCACCACCACATGGATACCACCACCACATGAATACCACAACCACCACATGGATACCCTTACCACCACCATCATATGAGCACCTCTATTGCAGTCACACCAGCAGAAATCCCTCACGTTTTACTATAAAAGGAGGAGGTTTTCTCTCCTCAGTTTCAGCATGCCAGAGGAGGAATCCTAAGCAGAACACACATCTCATTCAGAGTTTCCATCACAAATCCAAGCAAATCCCACAGTGTGATCTCAATCAAGTGACCCATCAAAAATCTTTCATACCTCAGAGGATATATAAGTAGTCCAGTAGCTAACATCACCATTTGTGCTCTTAACAAGTAAAATTGACTTTAACCCATTGTGCTCTTAACTGAAGGTTAAGGACGAGGGCAACTACACTTTGAATAGTTCACATATAACATCAGTTCCATCAAGAATTCTTTTTACTAGTTTATCTACACTTCAATTACAAATATATATATATAGAACACATAAAAGATATTTACTTTAAGACTGATTTCCATCATCTGACTCAAGCCTGTTGTAAACCACCCCGGCTCTATTGCCCATACAAATTCCACCAAACCCATTTCCACTGAATTCAAGTTTGATCTAGGTCTGATAGAGACTGCTACACATAAGTTTTCTCTATCATTAGTTTGCCACAACAAATAAAAATAAATAAATTTGTTGTGATAGCTCTTTTGTAGTATCATAGAGGGGCAGGTCTTTCAAACCACCCGTAGCAGTTTTAATATCTTCTTGCATATTTGAAATATTATTACTGGTATTTCCCCCTCGCAGAACTGCCACCCGTCCCAAAAGGAGTTCTCACACCGAGATTGATCTTCCATTCTTAAGGAGGCCATTCATCAACAACTCTTCAACAAGATTGTTGAAAGTGGCTCATTCCATTTGAGTTATTTCACGGAAAAGCTCTGGTCTGACTTCGTCAAGTAGGAAGCGAGTGTACCTGGCTTGTCCGCCATCGCCATAGTATCCTTCATATGTATTACAAATGCTTCCAAGGTATTTGCAAGCAATCCCGGCGGCAGCAACTGAAATCAAGATGTTGTTCATCTCCATGAGAGATGTGGTGGCGGCAGCAAGTGTTGCAAACATGTTGTTGTCCATGGCTGTATAGGGTGGATGTGTTTTTTTGTTGGGTGTGCTGGATCTTGATGATGTGGATGCAATGGTTGTTGATTGTGGATTGGTGGGAAGTTTTTTTTTTTTTTAAGTGATGTGGTACACGTTTATCACATTTTGTTTTTTCAGATGTGTTTTTCAAAAAAATGGAAAAGCGCAAAAGAAAAAACTATTTTCCCTGAACCAGAAAAACAGATTCCGTATGGTACAGGCCCTTATAAACGTATTACGTTGAGGGTTTTTATTTTTAAGGAGGTTTGGGTATGAATGTAGAAGCAATATTACAAAGAGTTTGCCTCAAGAGAAAAGGGAACTCTTGCGACTACAACCGGCGCTCTTACATTTTGAACAATTGTCTAAAGAACATTCTAGGAATAAATTTTTAAGTTTATAGCTTCTAAGAATGTAGATGTTGCCTATTTTCTCATGATGACATTCTGAATTCTCTAGAAACTATAAACTTACTCCTTCTTGGTGAGACAATTGTTTTGTGGTAGGTGAGACAATTGTTTGGTGGTAATTGCTAGTGTTTCACCTGTTGCTGGCTCTACTCTCTAAATTGATGATTATATTGGGGTTGGAAGACAAAGATTTGTGTATCTCTCCCAGAGGGCTCCGAGTATTAGTCCTTGAGTTAAATTTCATTGGATTGACCTGGGATCAAGGCAAACTCAGAAGTGGATGCAAGAGATGTATGCTACTTGCAGGAAGATGGATGGGATCATGGAAGGGGAGAATGGAAAGGAAAACTCTGTGGTTGGGATTGAGTGGCTGTAATGTCAGATTGGGTTGGACTATATTGTATATGTTTTTGTGATTGGGGTACAGCAGGATTGTTGTGACTATTGGACTTGGAAGCATGACTGCCCCAAGTTCTACTTTGGTTGGTGTTGAGTTTTCACTGTTTTCTGTTCCTCCCAAAAATACTATCATTTATTAATCCTTCAAATCAACTTTTTTCAGACTAGAATCCATCATAAATACTAAGTTTTTTGCAATTGCAACTCTTAGTTTTATTGATTCTTTTTTCTTTTTTCTGACTCATTTTTTAATTATTAAAATTTACTTAGTAAGAATTAACGCCTCATCCTATATGTGACTTATAAAAATATTTTGTCTTGATTAATTTGTCTGGCTTGTCTAAAAGAGAATGAGATGCCTGTCCAGTCAGAAATTATTATTTCTGTCTCTTGAATTTTATTCAATTTCATTTATTCATTATTGTTTTCTCCAAACTACTGTTTGTGCTCATGTACTTAGTCTATTTAAACCATAGTCTAGTCATAGAAATTTAAGTATTAGTTCTCCTCAGAAACAAATAGTCCCCATCCTGAGTATCCCCCTGAGTCTGTTCACAAAATCCTCCTCCCTTCTTCTCTCAAAAATTCTAATAATTGGTCTACATGATGTATTGTTATGGTTGAAGAGAAACCAGGCAGGTTGTGTGGTTGAAAGTTGTTGTGTGGTTGGAGAAAAGACCAGATGGAGGGAGGAAGGGATGGAGGGAGGAAGGGACAGAGGGAGGAAGGGACAGAGGGAGTAAGAGCTGGAGATCATTCAGGCTGGCAGAGGAGCGGGGGATGCAAGTGGTTTGGGACGGTTTGAAAAAAAGGATGTGGCTGCATGAGCCGGGGGCAGGCTGATAAAGAGAAAAAGTGGTAGGGATGCAGCTGTGTGATATGGATCCAGGCTGATATGAAAAAATGTGGGGGGATGCGGCTGCGTGAGCTGGGAGCAGGCTGATGTGACAATAAAGGGGCCCACTTTGGTACTAGAAAAAAAAAGTGTGAGGGTTGAGTCCCTTCACTGTTCTTTATTGAAGAAGCTGTTGGAAATGTGGCATGGAGGAACCAGGCTAAGAGCCTCTGGAGGGTTCTAGTACCAAAGTGGGATGAATTTCAGTCTAGACAGGAGAGAAGGATCTCTCTATCAGTATCTACATCTGAAAGAGACGAGGAAAGGGATTTAGAAGAGAAGGATGGAAAGAAAGGTACTTACCTAGACAGGAGAGAAGGATCTCTGCTGTCTAGGTGAAGGGGAAAGATGAGACTAAATACAAAGCAGAACAGCTTATGTAATCTTGTGACAGGTTTGTGTAAGCCTGTGAGGAGCAGGGCTTACAGTCTCCCCTCCTACAAAAGGGGATGCGGCTGCATGAGCTGGAACCAGGCTGATATGAAAAAAAAAAAATGTTGGGGGATGCGGCTGCATGAACTTCATCCGGGCCAATATGAACAAAGCTGAGGGGATGCAGCTGCATCAGCTAGCTCTGGGCTGATTTAAAAAAGTGGGGGGAGCAGGTGAATGAAACCAAGCTGAAGCAAGATGTGTTAAAGTACTGTAGAGCAGCCTAGGCTTGAGAGTTACTGTGAAACCTCTATCACAGGTTCCACACAGACATATCACAATAGCTTACATAATCCAAAACAATCACTACTTAAACTACACCCTCCCCACACCCAACCTAGCTCAGTTCTAAGTCTTGTTTGCTAGTGAAACTTTAATCTCAATCCTGCAAGCAAGGTTTAGCCCATCCTTCTGAATCAATGGTTTGAGACAACAGGAAGTTTTCCACTATTTCTGTTGGGCTAACTTCAGTGTACTTTAGATTCAATCAGTATTCTAAACTTGCCAAAGTCTGTTCGAGAACGTCAAAATATCTTTCTGAGTTTGATTGTTAAATCTGATGTAGCCTTTTAGATGGCACCCAAAGTGACAACATACCCAACAAAAAAAAACACAAATGGAGGTGATTACTATGATAAACAGATGGTACAGATTGATGGGTGTTTCTGCTGAATAATGATAACATTTTTTGGAGCACCAGGACCGTTCCTGGCCCAATAGAGAAAAGGACAAGCAATACTAATTTAAGATGTTTTCCATTTTATTTTATTTTTTGGACAGCCAATCGAGATACGCTTCACTGTGGACTGATTTTGAAGTGGATAACGAAGGGTCGCGGTGCTGGTCATTCTTCTTGATTCCATTCTGGATGGCTCGGTTGTGATGATGATGTTGATGATGATTTTTGGATGTGAGGAAGGAGGCAGGCAAGCAGGGGAACCAAATCAAGTCTTCCCTTCCACCTCCCTCTCCTGATTGTAGATGATTATTGGTATCATCACCTTGTTCTTCACTTTGTTGATCTGAGGCAATACTGGATCGATCCTGATTCGGCTCCCCAGAGTCTAAGAAAACGTGGTGGTCAGATGTCACACGAGTTTACTTGCATAGGAAGCAAAAGACAAAAACCAATGAAACGGGCAAGGGTTTCTCACCGAACAATTTCTCTGGGAGTTTTTCAAAACAATCTTGACTGGCGACAAGATCCAATAAGCAAGGGGGGCGTTTAACTGGACCGCTTTGAGAATGGCCGACCAAGTGGCACAATTCTAGGGAAGTCAGGTCAAAAGGCTTACCAGCCGGAGGCTGGAATGAGAGGTTGGGCGAAGCGGTCGATTGAATTGCAGCGGTAGCAGCAGACGATGACGCTTGGGGAAGAGTGAGAGGTTTGGGTAGGACGCTAGGGGAGCGAGTGGATTGAGCACTTTCTTCGCCGGGTTCAATCCCATGGGGTCGACGGGGGGGATTGGTCGGCAAGCGACCCAATACTTTCTCGATTTGTAAGAGCGACATATTCAAATCGTGACATTTTGTTTGGTCTTTAGGTAGTTCTTTTGTAACCTCTTGGGGGGTGGCAATAATAGGTTCCCCACTCCCCTTCGACCGATCACTTGGTGGACTCAGAAAGGGTGACGGCAATCTTACTAGAGTCGAAACTTGTTGGATGGTGGGGTAGGTTTGGAAATTTTCTTCAGTGCCTTCGTTTCGAATGTTTGATGGCACACATGAATCCCAATTTTTTATCTTCTTGAAACTATATTGATCGTCCTTATATCTATGTTCACAAATGTAAGTCGGCGTGTCGGGTGTCCAAAGGGGGGCGGATGGTCTTCCTCGGACTGAGTTACAAGGTAGGTTTTGATCATCAGTCAATCAGGGGTGCCAGCTATACAAAAATGGTGGGACAACCAACCGTATTTTGTGTAAAACAATACCAGACACCTTCCCAGGATATCCCTGAGGGGGAGAGAAAAAGACAAACGCATGTCAACGAACGGAAGTGTGGTTGATGCAAACCATGGTCAAATTAACGGACTCCACAACATGATCGATAAAGTTCCCGGTTTTGAAGACCTCGTTTGCCAGGAACGTTCGCGAGATATAGTGCACAGTTTCTTCTGGCCTGTAATACCAACACACGTTAACCGTCCGGCGACCGGTGTCGACACGTCGGTAAGTATTAAAGATTTGACCAATGATCGGCCGTGAGGGGTCATCAGGGTTGAAGATATGGACCCAATCGCCAATCCTAATGTAATCCCCCTTGTGATGGATCCCTTCGAGTAAGATTTTATCCTTTGCTCTCAGTTTCACTGGTTCATCGTTGCGAGGTAAGTACAGTCGGTTACCCGGGCCCATGGTCACGCTTGCTAGCTTTTTCGCAGCTCCAACGGGAATAGAGTCTCTTAGAGTCTGCGTGCCATCTCCTTGGGTCAACTCTTGATAGAGACGTTTCAAAACAAACAAACCAGCCAGGCGATCTGGATCGTTGTTGCTATAAGCTTTTTCGGCATCGACAAAAGCTTGATGAAGATCCCGGTCGAAAGCTTCCATCGACGGATACTGTTTTTTTTGCAGCTGAGCTTCGATTAGATCCAACTTGAGTGCGGGCGAATCTTGTGCGATAGTCGTATCGGACAAAGCGCTTTGATGAGGTATCGAATGAGAAGAGAAGCTACCGGCTGGAAGACGTTCGTTTTTGAGTCGAGTGATGATAAAGGTGGCAAGGGCTTGTGAATTTAGGTGTGAATTGCCATCTCTCATCCATCCAGACTCTGGATCAGGAACACGATCCTTGGCAGTTGTTGGGCCGTCATCATCAGGGGTGTTGTTGACAGGAGTGGTCAAACTTTTTCTACTACGCTTAGTTTGATTTCTCGTGGCCGTAGTGGAAACATGTGAGCTCGTGATTGGGGTTTGAGTTCCGTCCGCTGAAGCAGAGGAAGAGGTAGACTGCGACCGGCTTCGCTTGAGGGGTGCTGCAAGGATAGAGGTTGGCTTGGTTGATGACTTGCTCGTTGGCTGAGAGTCCTGTTAAGTTTGAATGTTCATAGCAATGACGATGATAGTGATGATGAGTGATTTGATAATTTTACGCGAGGATAGATAACATCAGGATACCAACCGAGACCTCGTTAGGATTGGGCCTGCGACTGGTGGGCTCTAATCGCGGGTGTGACTGGGAGGGGGTTAAAGATTTGGATGTGAGGAAGATAGGCTTGTTGAATCTTGGTTGATATTTAAGACAACTGACTTACTGAGTCAGGGAATAAGACCTCGAGAGAAGGGAGAAGCTTCTCGGCTGCTTTTTGCTCCCAAGTCTCATCAACATATTGCTTGATAAGAGAAAGACAGGCATCAGTCAACATCGCGTTTTTAAATTACTTGTAAAAGATATAGAGACTTCTAAAATGGTATTGGATGGAATTAATCGAAGACTAACATCCATTCGAATAGCATCCTGCCAATCGCGGCCGGATTTAGCCACGATGTAAGACTGATGAATGATTGAATTTAAAATCAGTGACAAGTGTGAACCAAGGATGGGATAACTAGATAAGTAGGAAAATTACAGACCCGATTGAAGTTAGAACTTACCAAGTTAGAAAAAACTTGTTTGAGGTCAGTGTAGAGGTCTTTGAGATTATCATAATGATCTTGATTCAATAGATTCTATCAGTTTCGGATTAGAGAGAAGGACAGCGGTAATAAGTCAGATATCGTTTGAAGTAAGGTAGCGAAGGTAAACTAGATAGGGATGACTAACCAGAACAGAGGCAAAGCTCTTGGGCTGGCTAACTTTTTCGTAATAGATGGTGTTTGATTCATCGGGTAGTTCTTCGAAGGGAGTACTAATCAACCGTCCGTTTCTCTGTAAGGTAAGAAGGAGTCAGTTAAAGCTTAGATATATACATAAAAGAGATAGGAAGTACATCACTTACGTTGTGAAAGCTGAAGCAGCTTTCGATGAGGTTGACACAAGCTTCCTTCTCAATCGAACTGAGCATGTTGTATTTATGAACCCGTACATGTTCATTAAAATTTAGAGCTTGATTACAAATCGTTGTGTGTTGTTTGCCGGGGACGGGGGAATGTCCGGACCCCCCGAGATGGGTTTTATGAACATGTAGCCCTACCTTAACTCCACCACTGCCCACAGGAGATTGGGACCAACGCATTATCAAGAAGGAACGTAGAACTGGTTCGTAAACCTCTCTCTCTATTCCTCCACCCTGATCACCAGGATGAAAACACCTTCAAATTGTCATCCTTGTTCTTTGAGCTATCGAGAAACAGCAGTTCGATGATCTCATCATCGGTCTGTTGTCTTCGTCATAGTGCTGACGAGAAACTGTTGGCCTCGATTTAATTTTCTGAATCATCTCTATCTCTTCTCACTATCATTTTGGAAAATTTCAAACTAAACCTGACAAATTTTTTAATCAACCTTCAGGTCTTTTCTTTTGGTCATGCTTAGTAGCCGAACACAGGTAGCACAATGGTTGTCGGAAAGTTACGCATGAAGAACATGGATGATATTCACCAGTCTGGCCAGATCAATAAGCAACCCAAGCGGCGACAACGAACTCGCTCTCCTTCTGTCGATCCCCCTCCTGAGCCCTACGGTCCTGAGAATGTGATGGATGAATTTCCCTCGGGCTCCTCATCCCGCTCGCGGGCTTTCAAGGCCGACAAGGGGAAAGCCAGACAACAGCCTGAGAAACTAGCCGACGAGTTAGTCATTCAATGGACCACCACCTCCTCCAGAATCGCTAATCAACTCCTGTCCCTACCATCGACGAGCTCCAGTGACTTTCAAACCAAACTTCGAGACGCCTTGGATGCCGACAACCAGGATCTTCGGCTCGAGTCTCTCCTCGAAGATGAGGTCGTACTTCCGCGTCGTTGGAAAGACCATGAGAGTCGGGTACATGCCCATTCCGACCTCAACGGTCACCAACTGGCTCGATTAGAACCCGCGGAATATGAGGAATACATCCGAAAACGGATGTGGAGTCAATCCAATCAGAAAAACTATCTCTACCTTAAAGATCAAGAAGAAAAGAAACGGAAAGAACGCGAAGAAGCTCAGCAGGCTCGGAAGAAACATAGAGCCGACGCCAAACTACGCGCCGAACGAGAGTCACTCAAACAAGCGAGCCAACAACTCAAGAGTAAACAACGCTTTAGGGACTCCTACTTACGACGTTGGGAGCTTCTAAACTGTCTTCTGAACTCTGATGGATCGAAGGCGGAGACTGGCCAGGAAGGGGAATCAGGATCACGCCAGAAGCTGAAGGACGAGATGGGCCAGGTGATCGAGTTTGGGGAGATCCCATGGCCCGTCTATCCCCCGAGTGGATCAGATAACAGTCCCTCAACTTTGGATCGATTGGATGTCAGCACCGTCCGAGAATTCCTGATTGGCCATCTAGACGATAATCCTTCAGCTGCCCCCGTCAAGAAGAAGATCATCAGGGCTGCTCTCCTCTCCTATCATCCTGATCGATTCGATAGGCTCGTTCATCGCGTTAAAGATATTGACAAAGCCCCCCAGAAGGCCAAAGAGTGGGGGTTGAGAGTTTCTCAAATATTAAATGAATTGAATCAATCGATCGAGTGAACTCTAGCCTTTCCGCTAGTCTTGTACCTTTTTCTCAAGTGTATTCTATCAAACTACGCTTATCTCATCCATTCCAAAGAGGCTAGAGCACATGTGATTGTCAACTATTTTCAGTCCAAGTTCCCCCCCCCCCCCCCCCCTGCAGAAGGGAACGAAATCAAACTTCATGCCAAAGTCACAAGCTAGAAGGTTATAAGAAGCTTGTGAAATGAACATCAGAGCACACCAAAAATGAACTTAGATCAGGATTCAAGTAACTCCTTTACAACAAGATCATTACCAACCTTGTCAATTAACAACCCAATATTAGTTCCAATTTGTATCTTATGTAATTAATCCCACTGGATTATTTTATCCATCATCATCAGAAGTTGTAACAGATCTATGCAAATAGTGATTTGAGGTATCTGGGTCTGATAAAGATTACTATATTAAAAAGATCTATCTTGGAATCTGCCATATCTTTATAAATATTGATTACAAGACTCTTAGTTATTTGCACAGTACCATTTAGAGGGGCAGGTCTTTCAAACCACCTGGAAGTTCTAATAACCTTTCAACCTATTTGCAATTTATTTCCCCCTCAGCAGGTATTTTACCAAAGTGTCCCACAGGAATCCTAAAATGTGCTCTGAAATCACTCTGCTTCTCTGAACCGCCTCAACGGTTCTGACAGAAAAGGGCAAGCTCTTTCTTGGCCAGATGTACTAACTCAGTGCTCCTGCAATCTATACATTGGTCCAATTGCCGTGCCACATTCACAAAAGGAAAAGATTCCAGATTTGGGAGGATAGATGGAACATCAATCCAATAATTGATTGTTTGGTGAGAACAAACCCAGAACAAAAGACATTTTTTTCCAAGTTTTCAATACATTGGGAGTGTGAGTCAATGTTGGCCAAGTGGTCCAAGTGGTTAAACTTGAGGTCCAACATATCTTTCACCATGGCAATGTGGGAAGTGTGGCTCTTTTTCATGAAGATTTCAGAGATGAGTTGCAAGCTGTCCAGCCCAGAAATTTGTTCAGAAATGCTGACTTTGAGTTTGTTGTCAAATATTTCTAACAAAGCCTTCCTGAGTAAAGCATTGCCTGTGGAATCAAGGATCAAATCTGGGTTTTCCAGTGGTGGCAAGTGGTTTACCACACTCTCACAAGCTTGACAGATCATTACCAACCTGTTCTGGAAGTTTGAGCTGTTGACACTTAGTTTTGGGACCATTTTCAAAGATTTATGAAGCACTGTGTGGAGTACTCATGCAGAGGACTGGTGTGGTGCTCCAGTGCTGTATTGAATGGTGGGTGATGAGCCAGGGAGACTGTCAGCTGGCTACCATAGCAGAGCCAACTTGGCCACAAAATATAAAATGAAGAAACAAATAAAGAGAAATTATTACAAATATAAAAAGAGACATTATTACTAAATAATGATGACAGAATAATAAAACACTATTACAAAACTGATAATATAAATATAGAGACATTATTACAATTTACACAACAAATAAATAGAAAAGAAAGAATACTATTGTAAATTCTGAATCTACACCCAAATTAACCTAGGGGACCTCACTCACATAAGTACCCTTGAATTCTACTCATTCAATAAGCAATTTGTTATTAAACCAAGAATGCATAACAACTAGCGGAACTGATGGCGGAACATGTATGGAAGCTGCATGGAACCCCCAAAACAATTTTCTCAGACCGGGGAAGTATTTTTATCTCCCAAATCACACGCAAATTGAGCTCCCGCCTGGGAATTAGACTGCAACCCTCCACAGTGTACCACCCAAGAACAGATGGGCAATCCAAAATAGCCAACAAGGCAGTCAAGAAATACCTGCAGCACTTTGTTTGCTACCAACAAAACGATTGGGCCCTGCTGCTCCCCATGGCCGAGTTTGCTTACAACAATAATGACCACACATCAACAGGAGTTTACCCATTCAAAGCCAACTACGGATTCAACCCGGCATACAGCAGAACACCCTCTACAGAACAAGCATTCCCGCGGTGGAAGACCGACTCCGCCACCTTGCGGAGGTTCAAGATGAACTCAAGTATTGCGTGGAAGAGGCGCAAGAGACAATGAAGGACCAATTCGACAAGAAAACAAGGGAGACACCGGAATGGGACGTAGGGGAAGAAGTATGGCTAGACGGCCGCAACATTTCAACAACCCGCCCCAGCCCAAAATTGGAACATAGATGGCTGGGACCTTTTTCTATCTGTAACAGAATCTCAAAATCTGTGTATAAGCTGACACTCCCTATATCCATGAAGGGGGTACATCCTGTATTTCATGTGTCAATACACCGCAAACACAGACTCGACGAAATCACAGAACGGCGGAAGGAGGACCCAGAACCAATTGCGGTAGACAGCAGGGACAAGTGGGAGGTCAAAGAGGTGCTGGACTGTAGAAGGCAAGGCGGGAAGACCCAATATCTGGTTAGCTGGAAGGGATTTGGAGCGGAAGAGAACTCATGGGAACCGGCGGAAAACTTGACGAATTGTGAGGAACTGGTAGCAGGATTTAATTCAAGATTTCCAAATGCGGCAACTGATGGATTTTTGGCGAAGAGAAGGAAGGAAGGGAATTAGTGAACAGACTCTGGGATACTCAAAAGATGGGGACTTTGTTTTATGAGGAGAACTGATGAGTTCTGATTACTTGATGTAGGCAAGTTTTTAAAGGCTATCTACAAGTGATCAGAATGTGGTTGAGAGAAAAATGAATAAAAAACAATAATGAAAATATACTATTTTTGAGACTACACATGAGGAAAAAATGACAAACACAACTCTACTACACAGGGTTCTTTGACTACAAGGTGTGAGAAGGCAGTACTATTTTTCTTACTAGTGATGCTATAAAAATGATAAAAACATTATTTATTATTCAGAAATAAAGGTCTTTTGGGGATGAGGAGACAGAATTCCAACAGCAACTACACATTGGCGGACGCGGAGAAGGAAGTGAGGGACGGAATTGATAAGAGGTGGAAATTTTTTATGGCGTTGGACAACAAGTGGAGGATTAAGCATTAAAAGGGGGATAATGTCATGAGCCGTATTGCGGGCCCGCTCGCACCAGAGCCCGCACCACATGTAGATAGTCTATCACGTACATGTCACAGACAGGCCACTATATAGTCTGTCAGGACAAGGATCTACATCCCTTCCTCATCCTGCAATCTACTTTATAGGATCCCAAAACCCCAGAAACCCCAGAACCCCAGTGCCTTCCTCTCCCAAGATCAGACCATAACATAGCAAAAGAGATATACAAAACTTTGTTGAGTATACATAATAAACAGAGAGAGAGTGGAGACCAATGGCTTAGAAGACATAATTTTAGTAAAGATGAGTCCATTGGTAGGTCCACCACAGATACACTTTTATGGTTTCACTTTGAAATCAAACCAAGGTGGCCTAATTTCATTTTCATTTTTAAAAAGCTCCAAAAATCTTTGAAAGGAAATTCAATTTGCTTTGAATACAACTTCAAAATAATTTTGAGTTCAATCCTTTGAAATGTCTTTGAAAAACCTTTGAGGACTTTGTAAACAAAAAAAAGGTTCAGGCCACTTCAATTTGATTTCAAAGTGAAACTGTCAAAGTGTATCTGTGGTGAACCTACCAATGTACTCATCTTGAATGAAATTATGTCTTCTAATCTGGCAGGATTCAATATTTCTCTCTCTGTATTATGTATACTCAACCAATTTTTGTATATATCTTTTACTATTGTATATTTCCTGCCACTGTAACTATTGTTTGGCTTCTTCACCCAGCCTGCCATTGGTAAATCATCCAGCTACAAATTATCAGATCCTTCAACATTGACCTCCAAACCTTTAGACTCAGTGGTGTTCTCAACCCAACTGACTCCAGTTGAGTCTGGCAGTCTGAAATCAAGAGCTCCTTTGAGGTAGCTATGGAGAATAGAGGACTAACTCATAAATGGGAAGGAGGAGGCTGGGACTGTTTCTCCTCATTCCATTGTTCATTTTATCACAGTTTTATATTTAAATCCTTAACATTTCACATATTTCAGGTCAAATCTGTTCTTGTCTTCAACCCCCCTCCTGACCCCACTCTCCAAATGGGAATACCCTCAACAATGCAGCCCTTCTTTTTGCAGGCTCTGTTTTTAACTCTCAATCTCACAACCTGGACACTTCCCCTCCAACCCATCAACTCTTGGGCCAGAAAATCCTTTTGATGTCAAAGATAGTCAAACACAAGTTAGAGGAAGAAGGTGAACTTGTCTTCCTACTTTTTTGCCCACCCCTTGTGTCACCTTTTATTTTGCTTTTTGTTAATAAAAGAAAAAATAAGACCCTTATGAGACTTTATCAACTGTTATTCAATTCTCAAGAAACTGGAAAAGAAGATGGACTAGGGATTCTACTGGATTGATAAGAGAATCAACAAGGTTGAGAAGAGACTTAAAAGATGCACTGAATGATCACATCACTCATCTCAGGGATCATCCCTACAAACCACCCTGCCCTTGTAGAACATATCTCCTCATCTGAGGCCAACAGTAGTCAATCCAATCATACTGTTTCCCAACAATCTCATCTCTCATCCTCCCCTCTCTGCTCTGTACCACCTAGTTTTTAATATTTTCTTTCTCACTACAATTGACCTTTCTCCTTTTTGTTTTCCGTTGTCTCTTTCTCATTCTGGTCCCCTCTGTCCCATCCCAATTCCTCCTTCCCCACTTCAATTCCCTCTTTCCCACTCCATTAGTCTTGTTATTTATTTATTTTTGACTCCAATCTGTCATCTCCTAATTGTTGTTAATCCCAGCGCCACCAACAACCCCTCATAAGTCTCTTTCAAACAGATCCACCAATAAAAATAACAAAAAAAAACTAAGAAGCCCAAAACCAACAACCAGTTTTGCTCAGCCTTCAAGTTAACTATGACACTTTTGGCTGTGAAACCTAGCCTTCACTCAAACTACTTAGACCTTTGATATGAGGGGAAGTCTTAAAGCCATATCTAATCTGATAGATATTGATTGGCATGTTTTCATATTTTAGGTTTTTAAGGCTTAGTATGCTGTTTACATATTTATGTTAGAAAAAAAAAGTGGCTGATTTGTTTTAAAATTCAATGAACAACTTGTAGGACCTCTCATCGCAAATTATTTGATCCTCCTAACTTGAGGTTTACTTCTGCAACAATTGACACATGAGTATATCATCTTCCCTCCTGAATATTCTAATTAATTTTTATACATATATTCATAAAAGATAAAAATAGAAATGATAACATAATGAAATAGTAACAGACGGATAGGAGATAAGACAAGGTATAAGCTAGAGGTGAGATAACTTCAAAAATACAGATAAGATAAGAAATAAGATATGAGTTTGTATGCAAGGATTTCTTGCGGTATTTCAATTCCTACATCAACATGCTTCTTTATTGAAATTTTGATCTCCATTAAAAATGCTTCTAAGTCATCTTCCCTGAACTTTACGTATAGGAATTTGTTGAATACCCAAGCTCAATCGGATGATTTGTCTGAAGCAAACCAATCTTTGATTGCTAACCAGAGATTCTTTGCTGATCCCCTGTTGTCTGCTGTGACAATGTTATTGTGCATCACACTGTCCATTTTTCAAATGAAGAGCAGTTTGAGTTCTGCGTTGAAGTTGTCTGCTAGAGGTATGTTGTTTGGTGGCTGAGAATTGAGAGACTTAAGGACCCCTTGTGACTCTAGCAACACCGTCATCGTGTCTTTCCAAATTGAGTAGTTCTCTTCCAACAGCTGAGGAATTGTTTCCAAAACCCTTTTCAGCATTGCTTGCCGGAAGCCATTGTTGTTCAATGAAATTGCCATTGTATGATCACTATTGTCCTGCGCTGGCTCCAGATGTGTCAATTTTGTTGGTCGTAGGCTTTTAACTGTAAAAGACTTTTAATTGATGATTTATTACTGAAAAAGGAGCCGACACACTTAAAAGAAATCAAGTTAGAAAAGGAAACATTTTGAGAGATAGAAAGAAGATAGTAACCAACATATGGATCAATAGTGAATTGAGACTAGGCAATGGATAAGTGTAGAACTAGTGAGGAAAGAATGAGACAGGAGAGCAGACTAGGAAGCACAAGATCAGTTGACAGTTTGGATAAGACAGTTGTGTAAAAATGTAATCTCACTAGACAGGAAGTGTTGAGTTGATGAATAAGAATGAGAATGAGAAAGAGAAGAAAGGAAGAAGAAGAAAAGAGGTTGAGATTGAGTGGTGATTGGGTTGAGAGTAATTTGAGTGTTGAAGATTGAGAGAGGGTGAGTATTGATGATTTGAGTCAAGGATAATAGTGAGGTGAGGGAATGAAGAAGAAAAATAAGGGATGGTAGTGGAGTGCGTTTATTGAGAGTACAAGAGTAGAGAGTGTCACAGACGTGATATGGAAGTGATTTTTACAGTGAAGATCAAAAAGAAGGTCTTTGAGGGTTCCATCCAGCTTTCCCACATCAATGGAAAGGGATTCAAGGCTTTTGGACATGAGTTGCACAGCTGCTCCAACATTTCCATTATGATTTATGAGCTGAGCACGTCGTTGTACAGCTTGCAGAATACGCTCAAATACCTCAACTTTAGGATCTTGTGAAGTCTGGAAAAATTTGAAAGAGGTGTCATTGTCACTCAAGTGGCCAATCCGTCACATCCCAATGAATAATATGCAAGTATCAACTCACCATGTTGGTATCCTGTCCTTTGGCTGATTCCGCTTTAAGTAAAGAGTGAAGGCTGGCAAGCTTGTTAAAAAGGGAATGGCTCCAGCATATTGCTGTTTGATTTGTTGTATCATAAAGCTCTTGTAATGTGATTTGAGCCTTACCAACATCACCCAACACTAGATAGAATTGTGTTAAATTGACAACTGAATGAATTATTACAAGGTTATCATCCTTGATAGAATTTCCCCACCCAGAGCGGTGTGGTATTCCAAACCCTGTTTCAAGTATCAGGCAGGATTATATTCTTTCATTATCTTTCAGAAGCTAAAATAGTAGCAATATAAGTGCATAATTGAAATCTAGGGGAAATTTAATCTATAAGTCACCCATTTATTTTAGGGTTTGCACGGCTAAATCAAAAGTTATACAGTTACAAAGAATTAGAGTGAATAATAAGTACATATTATGTATATAGAAGTAGTATGTAGTTTAGTGTTAGGTCACAAGATGCAGCACATGATCTGTGGCACAGTCTAAGTACATACTCTCACCAGCAGAAATAGCTCACTTTAGGTCACAAGACGCAGCACATGACCTGGGGCACAGTCTAAGTGCATAACCTCACCAGCAGAAATAGCTCACTTTATGAACTCCATGCATGAAGGCAGTGTAGAACAAGAAACACCACCAGCATAAATACCTCAATCAGACATCCCACCAGCAAAAATCCCTCAAATCTGTAAAATTCACTGTCATGTCTTGTGTGTGACATCTCTGTCACACGTATTACCTCGACTCGCTCACTAGACCATCTCTATTCCTCATTCTCAAAACCTCGACTTCACTTCAGAACAATCATCAATCAATCAATCCAACTTCAATCACTTCCCTCTATCTCTCTCACTCTCTCTACACAACTCACCACTCAATCTCTATTCATCCATTTTACCCCTTCTTCCTTTTCTTTCTCTCTTCTTCTGTTTCTCTCTTCTATTACCATCTCGAGTACTCTTCTGCCTGGTGAGATTTCCCTCTTAACTCTAAGTATCTACTATCTCAAACTAACTCAACTCTTCAGTCCTCATTCTGCTCTATTCTTTATTCTTCCTGTTTTCCTAACTGTCACTATTCATAGCTCAATCCTCTTTATCCAAATGTTGGTCTATTTCTTATTCTCTTTTCATTTCTTAATCTTCCTCATCTAATTGTGCTCTCTCTCTCTAAGTGTGTCGACTCCTTTTTAGGCAATAAAATTTAGATCATAAATCTTTTACGGTTAAAAGCCTTCGACCGATCATTTCTCAAACATAGGAGTCAACGCAGGATAGTTGGATTTCGTCGTACCAAAAACACAGGACGACGACAATGGCAGGATCATCGAATAATGATGGTTTCCGACAGGCAATGCTAAAAACGGCGCTGGAAACGACGCCACAGCTGTCGGAGGAAAACTACTCAATATGGAAGGATAAGATGACGGCGTTACTAGAGCTAAGAGGCGTACTGACAACACTAGACTCTCAAGGACCAGACGCTATAGCTCTAGCCGACGACATCAATGCAGAGCTCAAACTCTTATTTATCTCAAAAATGGACAGCGTGACTCACAACAATATTGTCACGGCAGAAAATCGAGGATCCGCAAAGGAACTATGGAAGGCAATCAAGGATCAATTCGCATCCAACGAGTCATCAAATCGAGCGAGGGTTTTCAACGACTTCCTCTACGTTAAGTTTAAGGAAGACTCACTTGAAACGTTTGTGACCGACATCAGGGTCGCAATCAAGAAACTCGTAGATGTTGGCATAGACCTTCCTCAAGACATTCTAGCGTACCTCATTTTGTTCAAACTTCCGGACTCGCTCCAACTTCTGAAGCGGCAAATAATGCACTCAGATAAGCTACTCACAGTGAGATTTGTATGCGATCATTTAACTCAATTCAACAATGAAGATTGTGCCGAGACCAGGGAATCCTCTTCAACAACTCAAGCAGCTCTGATCTCCACGAGTAAAAATCAACGATCCCGAGGCGCTCAGTCAAATGCGAATTCTTCATCAAGTCAACCTAAACGCTGTACAACAGGCCATCATAATCCCAAGCAGGACGGAAATCACTCTGCAGATTCATGCTGGCACCTTCATCCTGAGAAAGCACCAGACTGGTGGCAGGGAGCTCAATCGAAGTATCAAGCTAGTAAAAATGTTAACTACTACATGTCTCTGGTCACGTTATGGACCGACATGGTGGGAAATTCTACGGCAAAAATTGTACTCGACAGTGGCGCCTCAGCTCACATCTTCAATGACATGAAGTTTTTTGACCGATTAGAATTGGGAGAACGAGATGTGATCCGCACTGGAAAAAGAGACGCAACACTTCCAATAAAAGGAATCGGACGAGTGACCCTTCAATGGGGAAAATCAACGGTTTCGTTGGACAACTGCCTCTACGTTCCTGATATAGTCATCAATCTCATAAGTGCGGGAGCTCTAGCGGAAAAGGGATGTAAACTTTCATCGATCAAGAAAACCTTTGAAGTGTCAAAGAACAATCTCAAGTTATTCAAAGGATCTATCATCGACAACCTGTTCACAATTCACAAACCTAATGCAATTGGAGGAATGGTTAAGTACGACACTCCGCAAATAAACTACATTGAAGAAAACATCAACACCCTTAGGTCGATCCATGAAACGTTTGGACACGCATCTATTCACCGAATAAACAAATTCATTCCAGAGTCTATCACCAGAGGAGAGAAGGACGCCTTCGAATGCAAAGCGTGCATTCTTTCAAAGATTACAAAACAACCTTTCAAAGTCAAATCGCAACGAGCATCGAAAATCTTTGAAAGAATCCATCTGGACCTAATTGGACCAATAACCCCCGAATCAAAGAATCATGCAAGATTCATCCTTACCCTGGTCGATAATTTTTCAGGATATCTGGCGGGTTTTCCATTGATCAACAAAGACGACACCACCAATGTCCTCATCAAGATTCTGGACACTGAACGAAATCGCCTCGGTTACTATCCAAGCTTAGTGTGCTCGGATGGGGGAGGGGAGTTCACAGGAGCCAGGTTAGTCACATACTTGGAGAAAAACAATATCCAAAGACTAATTTCCGAACCATATCATCCCGAACATAACGGCAGAGCGGAGCGTGCTAATTGCACCATAGTCAAATCTATGAGGGCGACTTTTCATGCCTCGGGGATCTCAAAGGTGTTTTGGCATGAAGTTGTCAAATCTTGTTGCTTGGCTTTAAATCAAATACCCAGAGCCGACAATTTGCAATCACCATGGGAGTTAATGCATGGAAGAAGCTTTCCTTCAAACCTTCTCAAACCGCTCGGAACCACGGTAGTTGTACTCAACTTGAATTGGAGAAAAGGGAGGAAATTTGAAGTCAAGGGGCAAGAGGGACTACTGGTTGGATTCAACGTTATGCTACAGTCATACAGACTCATTACTCGAACCGGAGCGATCATTGAATCCAAGCATGTTCAATTCCTCAAGTCACCAGCTTCTGATATCAAAATGGATCAATGGGATGACTTCCACCCGGAAGATCAATCAGCTCTGGAGCCCATGGCAGAAATCTCTTCATCATCTCAGCAAACAAACGAGGTCAATCAAAATGAAAATGAAGCAGGAAATCAAAATCAAGAATCTGAGTCACCTGAACAACTCGATGAAGACTCCGAAAACTCAACCAACTCAGACGAAGTCTCTCAGATGCTACAAGACAACAATCAAGTCTCTGTACCAATGAGAACTCTTCGAGATCGATCCGTAATCAAACCTCCGACTCGTTATGGTTTTCATCATTATTATGAACCAAATACTTTCGAATCGGCTATTCGATGCTCAGACAACGAATTCTGGAAGTCTGCTATCGAGAAGGAGATAACTTCAATAGAGAATCACAGTGTATGGGACAATCACTTCGACAGACCGCCAAATCCTCTCAACACCACCTGGGTCTTCAAGATTAAAGACAACTGTCACGGCGATCCGATCAAACACAAAGCAAGACTGTGTGTTCAGGGATTCGATCAAATAGCGGGATTGGATCATGAAGAAACGTTTGCTCCAACTGGGAAAGTTTCAACGCTTCGAATGCTCCTCTTATATGCGCTTCATCAAAATCTTCTCATTACTCAGTTCGATGTTCAAGGCGCATTCCTCCATGCTCCCCTCAATGAAGATGTTTTCATTAAGACTCCAAAAGGAGTGAATCGCAAATCTCCCTACCTCAAACTGAAGAAGGCACTGTATGGTCTCAAACAAGCTCCCAAGAATTGGTATGAGACGCTGGTACAATGGCTAGAATCAATCGGTTTTCACGAATCAAATTGCGATCCTTGTATGTACCTCTGCAGTGACAACGTATCAAGACTATTCTTTCACGTAGACGATTTGGTACTCGTCGGATTGGGGAATGATTTCAAAAACAAATTCGAAAAACGGTTCTCAAACTCATCCTGTCACGAACCCAATACGATTCTTGGTATGAAGTTTGAGCAAGTCAACAATAAAATCTTACTATCTCAACCCAAACATATTGAACACGGCTTGGAAGAACTAGGTCTTTTGGACTGCAAACCTTCAACGACTCCACTAACTCCGAATCTGAAACTGAAGGAAGCAACAGATGAGGATCATGCGCTGTTCAAGAAAGAGAACATCAACTATTGTTCAGCTATAGGCCTCATGAACTATATAGCTGGATACACTCGTCCTGATATCAGCTTCGCCGTTTCAAGTCTCGCTCGATACTCCATCAAACCTGGAATGACTCATTGGTGAGAAGTGAAGAAAGTATGGCAGTACATCAAGCACACCAAGGACCTCAAACTGACCCTAGAAATACGACAACCCACTCAGTTACTCGACATCTACAGCAATGCCTCCTGGGGCGATGATCCAATACACAGGACCTCTCAATCCGGATATCTGTGCTATCTCTTCGGGTCACTTGTATCTTGGAATAGCTGCAGACAACACAATGTCACGTACTCATCAACTGAAGCGGAGCTCAATCCGTTAGTTGACTCATTCCATGAAGGAACGTGGCTGAAGGCATTGCTATCAGATATCTGGAATATTCAAATCGAAGCAGCAACACATTACATTGATGACGGAGAATTAAACGATCGGCTCTTGATGAATGAAGTTCTGTTCAACGAGAAATTTGCTAATTCACATTATATCGACAACAAAGGTTTGGACGACAAATTGAAGAAATTTGGCTCTAATCCGAAAACTCAACATATCAATCTGAAAACCAAAGGAATCAGGCAAGAACTCAAACACAACAACATCAAAATCAAACTCGTTCGCACTTTTGACATGCTTGCAGATGCATTGACTAAGGCAGCACCCAAAACATCTATCCTCAATCTCACGAAAACTATTGATCCTTACTACGCTCATTCAAATGTGAAATCTCTCCAGTCACGGGCAGTGTAAAATTCACTGTCATGTCTCGTGCGTGACATCTCTGTCACAAGTATTACCTTGACTCGCTCACTAGACCATCTCTATTCCTCATTCTCAAAACCTCGACTTCACTTCAGAACAATCATCAATGAATCAATCCAAATTCAATCACTTCCCTCTATCTCTCTCACTCTCTCTACACAACTCACCACTCAATCTCTATTCATCCATTTTACCCCTTCTTCCTTTTCTTTCTCTCTTCTTCTGTTTCTCTCTTCTATTACCATCTCGAGTCCTCTTCTGCCTGGTGAGATTTCCCTCTTAACTCTAAGTATCTACTATCTCAAACTAACTCAACTCTTCAGTCCTCATTCTGCTCTATTCTTTATTCTTCCTGTTTTCCTAACTGTCACTATTCATAGCTCAATCCTCTTTATCCAAATGTTGGTCTATTTCTTATTCTCTTTTCATTTCTTAATCTTCCTCATCTAATTGTGCTCTCTCTCTCTAAGTGTGTCGACTCCTTTTTAGGCAATAAAATTTAGATCATAAATCTTTTAAAATCTTACTATATAAAGGGGAGGTTGTTCCCTCCCAGAAAGAAAGCATCCCAGTAGCATCCCACTTGGATCCCACGCCCCATCATCCAGCTAGCAAACTAAATAAAATTACTCATCCATATAAATAGTGTGATCTTAATCAGGTGACCCACAACAAAATCTTTCATATCAGTTTAAGATACACAAAAGAAACAAAAGGAACATTGTGCTCTTTTAACTAAAGGTTAAGGAAGAGGGTACAACACTTTGAATATTTCACATTATACCAAAACATCCTCTTACTCATTTCCTCAGACTACATCTAAAAATAAATAAATAAATAAATAAATAAATAAATAAATAAATAAATAAATAAATAGATAAATAAATAAATAAATAAATAAATAAATACATAAATAAATAAATCATAAAACATATAAATACTTGTTCCTCATCAATTCCAATAACCTTGTATCCCATTTGCCAAAACTTTCTGTAACAATCCATCTACTATTCTACACCCCTGATCCCTTCATCAAGCTCATTGGGCATTGATAAACGCACGCCAACGGCGCACGCCAACGCCAACCCGCACGCCACTTTTTTTTGGCGTGCGGGGCCTACACGCCAAAAAAAATTGGCGTGTAGGGTCTACACGCCAAAATAAATTGGCGTGTGAGACCCACACGCCAATTGTTTTTGGCGTGTGGGCCCAATTTTTTTGGCGTGCGGGTCCCCTGGGAGCGCACGCCAAACAATTGGCGTGCGGCTCCCACACGCCAATTGTTTGGCGTGTGGGGGGATCCCGCTCACGTAATTGAATGGGAGGGCCCATTCGATTACGTGAGCGGGCCGGCTGACAAGGTTATACAACCTCGTCAGCCGGGAGGAATTCCTCCCGGCATGAGGCTGTATAACCTCGTCGGCCGGGAGGACTTCCTCCCGGCCGACGAGGTTATACAACCTTGTCGGCCAGGAGGAAGTCCTCCTGGCTGACGAGGTTGTATAACCTCGTCAGCCGGGAGGAAGTCCTCCTGGCTGACGAGGTTATACAACCTCGTCAGCCAGGAGGACTTCCTCCTGGCTGACGAGGTTGTATAACCTTGTCGGCCGGGAGGAAGTCCTCCCGGCCGACGAGGCTATACAGCCTCGTCAGCCGGCCCGCCCACGTAATCGAATGGGACCTCCCATTCGATTACGTGAGCGGGATCCCCCCACACGCCAAACAATTGGCGTGTGGGAGCCGCACGCCAATTGTTTGGCGTGCGCTCCCACACGCCAATTTTACTGGGGCCCACACGCCAAAAAAAATTGGCGTGCGGGTTGGCGTTGGCGTGCGCGCTTGGCGTGCGTTTATCAACGCCCAAGCTCACTGCTGATTTTTTTTAAGTTGAAATTAGATCTTTGTCTGATAAGAGATTACTACATAAATAGTTCTCTTAAAGAAAACAAAAAGAACTTTATCAGCCACAACAATAAATAAAATTGTTGTATTAACTCTTGTAGTAAATAGAGGGGCAGGTCTTTCAAACCACCCTTAACAGTTGTAATAAATTCATACATACCTGAAATACTATAACTGCTATTTCCCCCTCACAGAACTAAAGGAGTTCTCACAGTGGCTACCCAAAGACTTTTTGTACTCATTTGCAGCCTTTGAGTAATTGCCAATGGTATAATATTGGTATCCCTGTGCCAATTGCTGCTTGGGGAAGTTGCATCCTTCAAGATGCATTGGAATCCAGTATTTCTGTTTCAGTGATTCACGTAAGTAAACAAATACACAAGATCCCTGCAAGAGATTTCAATTACACTGACCATGAATTCCAATCTGCAAGTTTGACCAGGTGGGTACGGAAGCTCTGCGTCTTATGCACACTGTTTTGAAGCAGTGAGCTGTCTTGAAGAATTGGCAGAATGGTATGTGGTCAAATGTACTGTGAGTTCAGCTTTAGCAATTACTTGTGGAAGCATCTTTCTTGTCAAGAAATATATTGGAAGTTGCTAAGATACACGGGAAGATGGGCCAGTTATGCCTCACTGTAGCAAAATCCAAAATATTCAAAATCAGTGTGAATGGGTGGATGTATGCACACGCAAATACATACTCAGATTGGATGGTCAAAAGTTGGACCCACCCAGCCAAAGTATCTGCTTCCCGTTCCGATGCCTGCAATCAAGGTTGATGTGACAACAAGATAAAAGCCAGAGATCAAGTACCCAAGCCAGTGTCACAACCCCCAAGACCCCAAGTCACTCAGGAAATCTGTGAACCGAGGCCATCAGTAATTCCCAATCCGGATTCCGCAATTACGCTTTGGAAAGGCCAAACCTTCAACTGTGGTACGTTGTGGAACTCCTAAAGGATCAGGAAAGAGCTTGAAGGGGAAATAGACAACAAATCTAGTAAGTAGAAGATGTTGAAGCTACAGGTGCTGATCAGGCTGCCCTTCTTGACTAATTCTGAGGGGAAAGGGTTTCACTAAGAAAAAGAAAGAAAAGAGGTGTGGCTATATTTCTACTAATCCTTAGACTGCTGCTACTAATGGGAACTTAGGTTGTTTAATCAATCTGAGGCAGGGACCTTGGGAGGAGTGAGAAAAGCACTGAGAAAGAGTATAGGGTATGTGTGATGATTGTTATTGGTATAAAGGTTGATGCAAAGTTAAATGTAAAAGGTCAGGTGGTGCAAGTATAAATGGAAAGAGTATAAAGACTCTGGGTAAGGTACAAAAGTTGCAATTCCCAAAAGATATGGGGGAATTGTGACGTAATAATTTAGAGAAAATGTAGTAATAATTATATTAAATAAATTTAATATAATTAAAACCAGAGGGGCCTGATAAATCAGGGGTGGTTTAGATCCCTCTAAGGTATCTTGCAAATAAGTTGCAGAGGATTTAGGTACCTGGAACACTGGGGCCTGTTGACACAGGGGTGGTTTAATCCCAGGAAAGGAAAGTGGGGAATATCTGGGGCGTTGATAAACGCACGCCAACGGCGCACACCAACAGCGCACGCCAACGGCGCACGCCAACGCCAACCCGCACGCCAATTTTTTTTGGCGTGCGCCAAAAAAAATTGGCATGTAGGGTCTACACGCCAAAATAAATTGGTGTGTGAGACCCACACGCCAAAAATGGCGTGTGGTTCCCACACGCCAATTTTTTTTGGCGTGCGGGTCCCCCCTCGCTCACGTAATTGAATGGGAGGGCCCATTCGATTACGTGAGCGGGACGGCTGACGAGGTTATACAACCTTGTCAGCCGGGAGGACTTCCTCCCAGCACGAGGCTGTATAACCTCGTCAGCCGGGAGGACTTCCTCCCGGCTGACGAGGTTATACAACCTCGTCAGCCAGGAGGAAGTCCTCCTGGCCGACAAGGTTGTATAGCCTCGTCGGCCGGGAGGACTGCCACCTGGCCGACGAGGTTATACAACCTTGTCGGCCAGGAGGAAGTCCTCCCGGACGGCGAGGCTATACAACCTCGTTGGCCAGGAGGACTTCCTCCTGGCTGACGAGGTTGTATAACCTTGTCGGCCGGGAGGAAGTCCTCCCGGCCGGCGGGGCTATACAACCTCGTTGGCCAGGAGGACTTCCTCCTGGCTGACGAGGTTGTATAACCTCGTCGGCCGGGAGGAAGTCCTCCCGGCTGACGAGGCTATACAACCTCGTCGGCCGGGAGGACTGCCTCCTGGCCGACGAGGCTATACAACCTCGTCGGCCTCGTTGGCCAGGAGGACTTCCTCCTGGCTGACAAGGTTGTATAACCTCGCCAGCCGGGAGGAAGTCCTCCCGGCCGACGAGGTTATACAACCGCGTCGGCCAGGAGGACTGACTCCTGGCCGATGAGGTTATACAACCGCGTCGGCCAGGAGGACTTCCTCCTGGCCGACGAGGTTGTATAGCCTCGTCGGCCGGGAGGACTTCCTCCCGGCTGACGAGGTTGTATAACCTCGTCAGCCGGCCCGCTCACGTAATTGAATGGGCCCTCCCATTCGATTACGTGAGCGGGATCCCCCCACACGCCAAGCAATTGGCGTGTGGGACCCGCACGCCAATTGTTTGGCGTGCGCTCCCACACGCCAATTGTTTGGCCTGTGGGAGCGCACACCAAACAATTGGCGTGCAGGGCCCACACGCCAATTTTATTTGGCGTGCGGGGCCCACACACCAAAAAAAATTGGTGTGTGGGAACCACACGCCAAAAATGGCGTGTGGGTCTCACACGCCAATTTATTTTGGCGTGTAGACCCTACACGCCAATTTTTTTTGGCGTGTAGGCCCCGCACACCAAAAAAAATTGGCGTGCGCGCTTGGCGTGCGTTTATCAACGCCCGAATATCTGCAAGAAAAGGGTTATTACTTACTAGTAATAAACCTTGAGGGATCTTGGGGATATTCAGGGTGAAACTGGACAGTTTGGAGCGCTTTGATAGATGGTTGTTGGAGCTGGATGGTCACTGTGGAGTTGTTGGGGAAGACAGGGCTAAAGAATAAGTACTAAGAGGCTTACCAGACTGTTTTATAAAGATGTATATCTAATAATCAGGGGGTAAGGTTGTTAGTGGGTATTGGAAGCATGAGGAGCCTTCTTTGGGCGGTTACAGAGCTCCTTAAATAGTCTTGAGTTCCCTCTGGGGACCCTGTAGGTAGTATTGGCCAACTTGGGGATCTTTGGACCACATTTTGGCCATTTTTGCTTTCTTGGTGACGCTTCAGCAGCCCCTGCTTAGAATACACGTTACCAATTGTTTTATTAGTGTATTTATTTATGTATGTATGCCAAGGACAAGTACTACTAGCTAAAGGTGGTGCAAATATGTATGGAAAGAGAAATAAGACTCTGGGTAAGGTATAAGAGTTGCAATTACCAAATATATAGGGGGAATTGTGATGTCAAATTTAGAGAAAAATAAAGTAATAATTATATTAAATAAATTGAATATAATTAAAAACAGAGGGGCCTGATAAATCAGGGGTGGTTTAGATACCTCTAAGGTATCTTGCAAATAAATTGCAGAGGATTTAGGTACCTGGAACACTGGGGCCTCTTGACACAGGGGTGGTTTAATCCCAGGAAAGGAAAGTGGGGAATATCTTCAAGAAAAGGGTAACCTTGAGGGATCTTGGGGATATTCAGGGTGAAACTGGACAGTGTTGGCTGGATGGTCACTGTGTAGTTGTTGGGGAAGACAGGGCTAAAGAATAACTACTAAGGAGCTTACCAGACTGTTTTATAAAGATGTATATCTAATAATAAGTGGGTAAGGTTGTTTGTGGGTATAAAAAGGCATGAGGAGCCTTCTTTGGGTGGTTGAAGAGCTCCTTAAATAGTCTTGAGTTCCCTCTGGGGACCCTGTGGGTATTATTGGCCAACTTGTGGGATCTTGGACCACATTTTGGCCATTTTTTGCTTTCTTGGTGACGCTTCAGCAGCCCCAGCTTTGAATACACGTCACCAATTGATTTTATTAGTGTATTTATTTATTTATGTTGACTTACAGTCTGTAGTACATTAGTACTGGTTGTTATAGATATAATACTAGTGGCTTATTTGTATTTATAATAAGCCACAGTATTGTTTGTACTGTTTGTTCAGTCAATATATTTTTATTCATATGTATAAATAATAATAAAATCTAATCTAATTATTTATTTAGTCCCCGGTAATCTCCATTACATGTGTAACATATGTAATGAAGTTACTGGGGCGTGTTTTTGTTGCTTCGAGTGTACCTTGGGTGACTTTGGTGTCCGCGTGCCAAGCTGAGAGCCTTTAAGGGGTCTGCTGCTTGCGCGGGGGCTTATGTTCCAACTTTGGAGCGGGCTTTCAGTCATGCGGGTTGAACTTCAAGGTATGCGGACTGCGGTATGCAGGGTTTGAGTAAAATACGGTGTATTTACACTATCTCCCCTAATTTACACAACACCTCATTTCTGTGACTGGAAATGGGGTTTAAGCATATGTATCTGTATATATAAGCATAAATTAATGCAAGTGCCCTCTTATTAAAGGTGCAATGCCATAGGCCAAATTACACTTAAAAAAAAAAAAAAAAACTTGATCTAGTTCTCCATATTCTTTTGCCATGAGCCAAATTTCACTTGAAAAAAAAATGCGCGGCACTTACATATGAAGGTAATGCCACTGATGGACCCAAATGTATTCAAATCACTTGTAGCTTGGTGTAAACAACTTATTGAGCAAGGGTGGAGCATATTTTACTTCAACAGAAATGAAAACTAAATTGTACACACCTTCTACTTCATTCAGTAAATAGCTTTTTAGTTATTAGGGGGTTTCAAAGTTGAGTCAAGTTGACTTGCCTGCCAGTTGGCAAGTTGCTCTGCACGTTTTTTCTGGCATGTTGACTTTGTAGAACTGAGCACCAAAGATAAAAGTTGTAGTAGTAGACACCTCCCCCAAGGGGAAATATATTTTGAGATGAGTAAAGTTTTTATAGTATTTACAAGTATGCACTATGTATTTGGGTTGATGAGTAATAAAATTTATGTATATAGTGAAAATATGTAGATATATATAAATATGTGGTTTATGTTTATGTACTAATGGGATAAAAATATGTACTAAAATATAGAACCATAATCGTGTAACAACAGACTTGCCTGCATGCATGCAAGCCAAACTGTACCTTATATTCCTCTGAAACCCAGTTTAATTGTTTTTACTCAGTACTCAACAATGAGACTTGAAGAGTGACTTGCCAATTGGCAGGCAAGTTGAATTGCCTCAACTTTGAGTCCCGCTATTAGGGGGTTTCAAAGTTGAGTCAAGTTGACTTGCCTGCCAGTTGGCAAGTCGCTCTGCACGTTTTTTCTGGCATGTTGACTTGCCTGCATGCATGCAAGCCAAACTGTACCTTATTCCTCTGAAACCCAGTTTAATTGTTTTTACTCAGTACTCAACAATGAGACTTGAAGAGTGACTTGCCAATTGGCAGGCAAGTTGAATTGCCTCAACTTTGAGTCGCTATTATATTGTACATCAGCTGGCTTATCCTGCCGGATATTGCAGTTTTCCATTAGCTAAGTATTCTGTTTGGGGCACCCGTTACCATCCGACGTGGACCATCAGGATTCTTCAGCATTCTTCATTGCCTCTATTGCCTGATCACTTGTTTGACTGCCTGCTTCTAGCGAGAACCTGCGTACGAATCACCATCGAGTCGATCTCATTGAACGACCTAGCCGTCACTTGCGACACGTTTGAAAAGCGTCCGACGATTAACAAAACAAATACGCAATGAAACTCGGCACTTTGATACTTGCTTCGACCTACCTCTGCGCGACTCTATCCGTCGGTTGGGCCCGAGCGGAGATCTGCCCCGCGTGCAAGAATGCGACATTAGAGACCTTGGAAGCCGAGCGGGATGGGGAGAAGCCTTGTACGCAGACGTGCGGATGCGAACGTTGTGGCGGGTCCTTCGGCCAATGCACGAATCTAGCGAAAGGGACCTTTCAATCATGTAACTATTGTGACTTTGCCACCGGGCCGGTGTATGGATCCAAATGCGGCCAGAAGCACTCCGTGACTAGCTGTACCGAATGTAACATCCGTCATGGCTGGTAATGACACATGTTGTGCATTTGTCAAACTTAGCATATCTATACACAGCATTTCAGCTTGCTTATGTGGCAAAGACAACCTATCAAAGTACAACATATACAAATGATAGATTGAAATTAAATAAAATATAAGAAACACATAAGAGCATCCGCATCGGTTGCGGTTTTAGCTTGTATTAGCATAGTTACTCCTGTGGCTCAACCACATCGGGCCGATTTAATTCAGGAACAACTGTTCCCAAAAGTCCATTTTGGATTAGTGGGTCACAACTTTGTGACTCGCTAATACTGGAATAACTGCACATTGCATATGCAATACGTGCAGGATTAAGTGTGGATTAACATGTATGTTGTGTCTACCAAAAACACCACCAACAATCAACACCATCGACCATGCCAGCTGAAACTACCCCAAGAGACTCAACATCTCCCCAGAAGCGTCGAGCACCTAACTTCAGCCCGGAAGAAGACAAGCAATTAGCCAAAAGTTGGGTCCTCATTTCCGAAGACCCAGTCTCATCAAATAATCAGAAGATGGAAGACTTTTGGGCCTGCATTGTGGCCGACTTCAATCAATACACCCCAGGTCCAAAACAAGATGCACCTGGTTTAAATGCAAGGTTAGTTTTCTCCTCATTTTTCTCCCTATTTCTCACAAGCTAATGATTACCAATTACCTTTGCAACCAGATGGAAAGCACTCCAGAAAGCGTGCTTGAAATTTACCGCCGTCTATAATCGATTCTCCGAGCGACCAGCCTCCGGTTCTTCAGCTGAGGACTGGCTTCTTGATGCTCGCAACTTGTACTACGATCAAGAAGGGAAATATTTTACATCCGATCGCGCATGGAACTTGCTTAAGACAATCCCGAAATTCAAGAGTCTTGGCGGAAAAGCAACAAATGGTTGCCGAACTCAATTTTTGTCTGACGAAGCCGATCTTTCATCTCAGACCACAACAGAACAAGCAGAAACGACTTCAAAGAAATCAAAGGACTGGGAGCACCCCCCTGGTATCCAACAAGCTAAGCGCCAACTTGAGGACGACGAATACAGACGTAAAAAAATGAAATTGTTAGAATCCTCCAACAAGGAGGCGGCCAAGCGGTCTGCCGAAGCAAAACGCGCAAACGATATCCAAGCCGAGTGGGTTTCGATCGACTGAGAGAAAATGGAATTGAATCTCATATTCCAGAGTGCCAATAACTGCCCCGACAAAATTTCAAAGGCAATCTTGATGAGAAGGAAAAACCGGCTCTTGGAACGTATGATTGATGAGGAAAACCTCTTTGCTTCATCCTCTAAGAATCCAGCACCTATTGAACATGATGACAAAGAAGAAGAGGTGGAGGAGGAGGAGGAGGAGGAGGAGGAGGAGGAGGACCAGGATGACATTCATCCGACTCAAACTCAAATCCCCTTAGACCCCTCCCTTCAATTCAGTTATGATTTGTAACAATTTGTCTAGACCACTCGGTTCAATATTTTTCATTGTATTTCCTTATTTAGATATATAAAAAAAAGAAAACATGGCATTTTTGAATTTATAAAAATATTCAAATAATCATTCAGAATAGGAATCATTTGATGTATCTGATTGAGTATGAGCTTTGGAGATGTCTGCATGAGCATAATTTTCCCATAATGTGCTGATAAGATTGTTGGTAAGATTACGATGTATCAGCTCAGATCGCATCTCAATTGCCCGTATGCGTTGATCGCGGATGCTGTAAGGTACTGAGCGTGGTGGCACAAGTTTTGTCGACGATGGAAGCGGAGGGTATGTTGTTTTTTAAGCTCTTGATACCACAATCATGTTATGAAGAATTAAACATGTCTTCATGATTGACTCAATGTTGCCTGGATACCAATTCATGGCTGGTTCAGTCAATATCTGGAACTGGCTCTGTAAGATGCCAAAAGTACGCTCGATATCCTTTCGAACTGATTCTTGACGTTTGGTAAACAGCTTAGCGGCGCGATTGTGTGTTGGTAGTGATTTAGATTGAATTAATGTTGCCCATTTGTAGTAGATCCCATCCGCAAGATAATATGGCATCTTGTAATAATTATCCCTCAGTTTAAACTCTACTCCCCAACCAGTTCCATCGAGTAGTGAATTGAAGACAGGGGAGCGATCCAGGACGTTCTTATCGTTCAACAAGCCCAAGGTACCAAAAAATGCGTGCCAAATGCGAGTGTCCTTGGATGCTGTTGCCTCCAAAATGATGGTAGGCGTCTTTTCCTTGCCTTCAAATTGCCCACTCCATGCTTTTGGGCAGTTTTTCCAAGCCCAATGCATGCAATCGATGCTCCCAACACATCCTGGGAAACCTCGGGCAGAATTCTCTTCAAGAATCTTCTTCAGCTCTAGCTCGTTTGGGGGTCGTAGATACTCTCCTTTGTATTGTTCTTGGATAGCTCTGCAAAACATTTCAAGATTTTGCCGCGCAGTTGTCTCTCCAAGGCGGCAATATTCGTCTGTGGCATTGAGAGGAACGGCATAAGCTAACTGCCGGATAGCAGCAGTTAGCTTCTGGTGCGGGCTGAGTCCTAGTTTCCCAGTACAGTCCTGTTGGACCAATCATCAACAAATATTTTAAAAGTATTGTTGGTAGATCAAACTGAACTCACTGCCTTTTGAACAAAGTAAGGAAATTTGCTGGTGAGGTCCTCCAGGATATGGAGGAAAAGGCCTCTTTCCATACGAAATCGTCGGGAGAAGTCCTGATTGCTGTAAGTACAATCTTCATTAAAATAGTCCGCCATAAGTTTGTTGTGGTGCTCCAAATGGTTCCTCTCCTTGTTTGGAATTTGATGCTTCTTGGGTGGTGGCTGGTGTTCTTGATCAGAGTTGCTGGATTCAAGATAGCTAGCGATGTCCAACTCGTTTTCTAGAATATCGTGTGTTATCTTCCGGCCAAGTTCCCTACGGCGTCTTGCGATGGAGTCGGAATCGTCCTGGAAGGGAGTTATCATCGTTGGTGTGGTATGCTCTCCGATGTGGTGGTTCAGAGTAACGTCGAGGATTACCGTAGCCTCTGAGGTTTACTCTCCACCCATGTTTTCTCACCCTTGGATTAGCGCTAATCCGGTCATAATTCTCAGGCTAAAACCCACGCTAATCCTCAAACCAATGCGGATGCTCTAATTAGGATAGCAATGAGAGTATTCAGGGCGATGAAGACAAGTCTGATAGGTTTCCAATCTCATGGCAATTCCCAAATTCCCAATTTCTACCTTTTGTTTTTATAAAGTGTAATTTTGCCATTCGCATCGTACACTATGAAGAAAACCATTGGGAGGCATACAACAAATTAAGCACAAATCAGGATGCAAAAAGACCAGGTGTCTAGTATAGGACAGTACGCAAAAAAACCAAGGAAGAACAGCCAGAAAAATGGAAAACAAAAGGAGAAAAAAGAAAAAGAAAGGAAAAGAAAAAGAAAAAGAAAAAGAAAAAGAAAAAGAAAAAGAAAAAGAAAAAGAAAAAGAAAAAGAAAAAGAAAAAGAAAAAGAAAAAGAAAAAGAAAAAGAAAAAGAAAAAGAAAAAGAAAAAGAAAAAGAAAAAGAAAAAGAAAAAGAAAAAGAAAAAGAAAAAGAAAAAAGAAAAAGAAAAAGAAAAAGAAAAAGAAAAAGAAAAAGAAAAAGAAAAAGAAAAAGAAAAAGAAAAAGAAAAAGGAAGAGAAAAAACCAGGAAGGGAGATAGCGCAATATGGAGTCATATAGTGTAGAACATTGTAAATGTTTAATTGATGCAAGAACAGCACCTGGATCCCTTCATAAACTCTATGATGAAAGGATGCACTTTAGTGATCTTCAGCAATCAATGAAGTAGATTTGAGTTGGAAGGGAGTCAAGCATGTCTGGCCCTTCTGATGAGTGTGCGTCAAAGTTGGCAGTATTGAGGGCACAAGGTTATAAAGTGTGTGGTTGTCTCACAAGCTGTGAAGTGAGGGCAGGTTGGGTCCATCAGCACTGCCAGCATAATTACCTAGGATGATTTCATCCCAGTTAAACTGGGATGAAGTCAACCAATTTAAACTTGGTTGACATAAACTGATGAAATATAAATCTAAGGGACCCCCCTTGTTTTTATATTTCATTGGTTGAGGTCAACCCACTTTAAATTTGTTGGTCACATCCTAGTTTAACTGGGATGAACTCAACCTAGGCAATTATGCTGGCAGTGCAGGCACTTGATTTTGAAGAGGTGTAGATCCAGAGGGGAGTGGTTTGAAGAGAGCTGGTTGGGGAGGGCAGCCTGAACAATTGGGAGAGGGGAACACTGTTTCTTAGGTATATTGATGGGAGGAGATTGTAGTTGGAACCTGATTTAAGTGACTGCTTTTGATGCGCTGGCAGGCACAGTTTGGTCTGGATTACCGTTTCTTGAAGCAGCTTCTTTGGCCAGGAGATAAGGAGCTTTGTTTCCCTGGATTCCTCCATGTCCTGAACACCATTTTAAAGAGGAAAATGGAAAAATGACTGAGATAGAGGATGAGTTATCTGGTACCAAGTAGGAAGGAAGGAGATGGGGGGTGGAGCAAATCTGAGATAGAGGATGAGTTATCTGGTACGTAGGAATGAAGTCAATGGGAGGTGGAGCAAGCCTGAAGTGACAGAACATAACAAGAAGATGAATTACTTTAAGAATAAAGAAAAGAAACAAGTGCACAAACCTGAGATAGAGGATGAGTTATCTGGTACCAAGTAGGAAGGAAGTAGATGGGAGGTGGAGCAAGCCTGCAGTGACAGAACATAAAAAGAAGATGAATTAATTTAAGAATACAGAAAAGAAACAAGTGCACAAACCTGAGATAGAGGATGAGTTATCTGGTACCAAGTAGGAAGGAAGGATATGGGAGGTGGAGCAAACCTGCAGTGACAGAAAATAAAAAGAAGATAGAGAAAAAGAAGAGACAAAGAGATTACAACAGTTGTAGACTGAATAATTCTAGATAATTAGACCCAGTAGTTCCTCCTCACAAGCCCCCTTGTTCCACCTATTTCATTACATTCTAATATTTCCCCTCACTTGTTACTTTTATTTACACCCCATAATTCCCATGATTACCCCCATGTGAGCCTTGAGCTTTTCCCCAGTCAGGTTCTTTGTGAGAGCATCCTCTATGAGCTTGGAGGGTGAGAAATCCTTTGGGACGGATGGCAGTTCTGTGAGGGGGAAATAACAATAGGATATTCCTACTAAGTAATACTACTGTTATGGGTGGTTTGAAAGACCTGCCCCTCTATTATACTACAAAGAATTCTTACAACCAAATTTATTTATTGTTGTGGCGTAAACTTATGACAGAGAAGACTAGAAGTAGCAATCTCTTATCATACTTAGATCAGATATTTGTTAGCAAAGAAAAGATATGTATGTTCTGGGATGTATGATGAATCAATGTGAACTATTCAAGTTGTATTGCCTTCTTTCTTAAACTTCAGCTAAGAGAGCAATTTGATGATAACACTTTTGCTTTTAAGAGCACAACAAAGGTGTCAGCCTGGGTGTGAAACCAATCCTGGTTAAGGGTTGTAACTAAGGTAGGTTGATGGTTTAAAGTGGCTTGGGTTGGTTTACATGTCCTGTAAAAGGGATATTCCTCAATCAGTAAGTCTTTTCTGAGAGGCTTGCTCTAATTGCTCTAATTAGGCACATGTAAATCAATACAAAGTATTAATAGGCATCCAAGGAGAGACTCAACTTGGGTTCGTGGTTTATACATTATTGAAGGTAGGTTGTGGCCAATTCTTGAGGTAATAACAGTATTAGACTATAGATTATCCAGAATTGGGGTATTGGTGGAGAAGGGGAACTAAGCAAGGTAAATAACTCTAAGGTATTTACTGTGCTAAGGTGTTCTAATTATTCTCTGGGGGATAAAAAGATGATTACAAGCTGTTTATATATTGTAATATCTCCTCTTGGGGAGATTGTGAGCGCTTCCATGACCTGGGAGGTACTGTGGAGCTTCAGGGGGAAGACAGATCCTTTTGGGAGGATCTGTTAATGTTTATGATGTGATTTCTACTAAGGCTGTGCTATGTGACAACTCTTTGATCAGTAGTCCTTAGTGTGATTGGATCACATCATGACATTTATATTTAATGATCTTTTATTAATATTATTAAAGATATTAACTTATAATGATGTCATTTATTATTGGCACATTGTATAAGTATCAATTATTATAATATTAATACATTCTTTTATGTATACAATATTTACAATATTCAGGTACATATTTTATACGTGAAATATTCTAATGTTAAGGAATGTGGGCGTAATCAGAGGGGAAATAGTGACATCTGTTACTCTGGATATTTCACGTGAAAGGTGGGCAAAGGGCCTACAAGTTATGTGTCTTGTATAACAAGAGTACATAGAGTCACCAGAATTATTCATGTGTTATGAATGATTATATTATTAAAGTATTTATACTAATTATTGTAATTAATGTACTTTAATAATAATATGTGATTAAGTAATAATGAAACATGGATGATAATAATAATAATAACTAAAGGATAGTAATTATGACTAGAGATAATAATAATTAATATTACTTGAAGTTATTTAAAGGAATAATATTAAATAATAATAATAAGAATAAATAAGGATAGTAATTATTATTAAGGATGATAATAATTAGTAATATTTGCAGTTACATTTTGATAACTCCTTTTGGGACGGGGGTACTTCTGTGAGGGGGAAATAGCAGTTATAGTATTTCAGGTATGTATGAATTTATTACAACTGTTAAGGGGGGGTTGACAGACCTGCCCCTCTATTTACTACAAGAGTTAACACAACAATTCTATTTATTGTTATGGCTGATAACTTTCTTTTTGTTTTCTGTAAGAAAACTATTTCATGTAGCAAACTCTTATCAGACAACGATCTAATTTCAACGTACAAATAATCAGCAATGAGCTTGATGAAGGGATCAGGGAAGTAGATAGTGGCTGGATTGTTACAGAAAGTTCTGGTAAATGGAATACAAGCTTTTTGGAATTGATGAGGAACAAGTATTTATATGTTTATGATTTATTTATTTATGTATTTCTTTTTAGATGTAGTCTGAGGAAATGAGTAAAAGGATGTTTTTGGTATAATGTGAAACATTCAAAGTGTTGTACCCTCTTCCTTAACCTTTAGTTAAAAGAGCACAATTTGACTTTTTGTTTCTTTTGTGTATTTTAAACTGATATGAAAGATTCTGTTGTGGGTCACCTGATTAAGATCACACTATTATATGGATGGGTAATTTTATTTAGTTTGCTAGCTGGATGGTGGGGAGTGGGATCAAACTGGGATGATTTTCTTTCTCGGAGGGAACAACCTCCCCTTTATAAAGTAAAATGTGAGGGATTTTTGCTGGTGGGATGTCTGATTGAGATATTTATGCTGGTGGGGTCTCTTCTTCTACGCTGCCTTCATGCATGGAGTGCATAAAGTGAGCTATCTCTGCTGGTGATGTTTTCTAATCCTGCACTGCTTCATGCGGGGAGTGCATAAAGTGAGCTATTTCTGCTGGTGATGTTTCTTGCTCTACACTGCCTGTATGCATGGAGTGCGTAAAGTGAGCTATTTTGTCAGCCTACCTGATGCCAAGGACAAGTCCTTCTAGCTACAGGTGGTGCAAAGATGTATGGAAAGAGAAATAAGACCCTGGGTAAGGTATAAGAGTTGCAATTACCAAATATAATGGGGGAATTGTCATGTCAAATTTAGAGAAAAATAAAGTAATAATTATATTAAATAAATTTAATATAATTAAAACCAGAGGGGCCTGATAAATCAGGGGTGGTTTAAATCCCTCTAAGTTATCTTGCAAATAAATTGCAGAGGATTTAGGTACCTGGAACACTGGGGCCTCTTGACACAGGGGTGGTTTAATCCCAGGAAAGGAAAGTGGGGAATATCTTCAAGAAAAGGGTTATTACTTACTAGTAATAAACCTTGAGGGATCTTGGGGATATTCAGGGTGAAACTGGACAGTGTTGGGCGATTTGATGGATGGATGGTGTGTTAATTTAATGTGATGATTTATATGATAAATTCTAATTGTCTGTTGAGAAAGGCTACCAGACAATATAAAGATGTATAATAATGATAATATATCATGATGATAATATGATAAGATATGATAAGAATGAGATGATGGAATAAAATGAGAGATAAAAATGGGAGACAAGAAACTGGTATTTATAATAAATGAATGCTGAGCAAATACCCAAACAGCAGACATTCTGAATGGGAAAGCTCCAAGGGCTTTTCCTTTTAATTATACTTTTCTTCTTTTTACAGGAATGCACCAGTCCTCTGGTGCATTACTTCTTTTATTGCATTCTGATACACCATGCTCAGCGGGTGTGGCAGCATGCCCATCACTTCTGATGCCATTGCTGCTTGTATTCCCTTATACAGGGATTACACCTTCAACATGGTGGAGCTGGATGGTCACTGTGGAGTTGTTGGGGAAGACAGGGCTAAAGAATAACTACTAAGAAGCTTACCAGACTGTTTTATTAAAGATGTATATCTAATAATAAGTGGGTAAGGTTGTTTGTGGGTATAAAAAGGCATGAGGAGCCTTCTTTGGGTGGTTGAAGAGCTCCTTAAATAGTCTTGAGTTCCCTCTGGGGACCCTGTAGGTATTATTGGCCAACTTGTGGGATCTTGGACCACATTTTGGCCATTTTTTGCTTTCTTGGTGACGCTTCAGCAGCCCCAGATTTGAATACACGTCACCAATTGATTTTATTAGTGTATTTATTTATTTATGTTGACTTACAGTCTGTAGTACATTAGTACTGGTTGTTATAGATATAATGCTAGTGGCTTATTTGTATTTATAATAAGCCACAGTATTGTTTGTACTGTTTGTTCAGTCAATATATTTTTATTCATATGTATAAATAATAATACAATCTAATCTAATTATTTATTTAGTCCCCGGTAATCTCCATTACATGTGTAACATATGTAATGAAGTTACTGGGGCGTCTTTTTGTTGCTTTGAGTGTACCTTGGGTGACTTTGGTGTCCGCGTGCCAAGCTGAGAGCCTGTAAGGGGTCTTCTGCTTGCGCAGGGGCTTATGTTCCAACTTTGGAGCGGTCTTTCAGTCACGCGGGTTGAACTTCAAGGTATGCGGACTGCGGTACGCAGGGTTTGAGTAAAATACGGTGTATTTACACTATCTCCCCTAATTTACACAACACCTCATTTCTGTGACTGGAAATGGGGTTTAAGCATATGTATCTGTATATATAAGCATAAAGTAATGCAAGTGCCCTTTTATTGAAGGTACTTTCTAATTCTTCTTTGCTGATCTACATAGTGAAGGAGTGAGAATTAGGGGTACCTGTGAGTGAGGTACCCTAGGTCAATTTTAGTGTAGATTCAGAATATCAAATAATATTGTAACTATTATTTGATATTCTATGTAATTTTATAAGTATTGTAGAAATCTTGTGACAGGTTGCTCTGTCATAGTAGCAAGCTGACATATTTCTTCTGGTGAGGTTATGTACTTAGGCTGTGCCACAGAGAATGTGCTGCGTCTTGTGACCAGACACTAAACTATATACTACTTCTACATATATACTATGTACTTATTATTCACTATAATTCTTTTTGACTGTATATCTTTTGATTTAGCCGTGCAAACCCTAACATAAATGGGTGACTTATAGATTAAATTTACCTTAGATTTCAATTATGCACTTATATTGCTACTATTTTAGCTTCTGAAATATAATGAAAGAATATAATCCTGCATGATACTTGAAACAGGGTTTGGAATACCACAACGCAACCAATCCAACTTGGGAGAACAAATTTGGAATTGACCTCACGTAGTACTTTAAGGTATTGATACTTTGAAAAAAATCTTGCACCAAGGGGGTTGAGTCCAGTAGGATCCTCAAATTTGATGGTATGCATGGTGACGAATCAGAGTCAGAACTAGAAGATTCTGGCTCTGAAGTTTGAGAAAACTTAGATGTTGAGTCAGATGCAAAACGTAGGTCTTGAAGCATGCCAAGCAGTTCTTCAAAGGATAGGTTATCTTCTTGGTTGCCTTTTCTAGCAGTCTCTCTCCCTTTGCCTTCACAGGCGCCTTTTTCTGTTTTAGAAATCTTGGTACCTTCAGAATCATCTTTTTCAAAATTTCTTTCCACTTTGGTTGTAGATTTTGGCTGAAAACAAGCATTGTTTAATGACTTCTGTGTGCTGGTCTTAAGACCAAAAAGAGCTTGACCATGATATTTCAGCAGTACAAGAAAGATATTGTACATAGTTTCAACAATTGCATGTGCAAGAGGATCAAAATATGGCAATTCAAACAGTATAGAATAGCAAAATCCATAAGTTGCAAAAATTTTATTGCGTTCATCATGAGTGATTGCTTTCTTCCAGTTATTATCTTACTTTGTGAGAAAACAGGCATTTCTTCAATGTATCCAGTCTAGATTGATCCAGTCAATTTTTCCTTGTTTTACACAGCAGACAGAGCTCATATTCTTGTAGGAACTGTGGCGAGCCATTCCCAGGACCTTACAAATTGCTGGAAGATTGCAGACTATAGGTCCAAGCATAACTTTGAAGATGCAGCCCGTGGGATGATTAAAGGTTGAATCAAATTTTATTCCTGTCCAGATTTCCTTCAATTCTTTAACCAAAGGTTCCAGAACATGATTTATTTGAGTAACAGAGGGCTCAGTGGGTCCAGGTGTCAATCTGGCCAAGAAGATATTGTCAAGCAAAGCTCAAAGGTGAGGTGGCAAATTCAAACATATCAAAGTAATTGTACCAAGGGATATATTCTTCCCAGCAGTCTTGTTACCAGATGGATTAAGCCAGTCAAAATTCAGCAAAAACACAAGATTCCCTGAATAGCTAGTAAAATGTTGGCCATCCAAAGTTTTGACAGTCTTCCACCTGTTCAAATCCCAAATATCACCAATAGAGGTATTTTCTCCAGTTTTTAAAAGTGATTCTTCAAGAAGGTCTTTGATTTCAGGTCGTGCCAAGAAGCAGGCCAGCCAACCAGTGAAAGATTGAGTAGAGAAGTATTGACAGACTTGAGGTCTTCCCGGGTTAGGAGTATCTGTCTTGTACAGTGGTTTGAGGAATCTTTGGCTTCTGCGGGTGGCTCAAGCAGTACACACATGGGGAGGGTTGCCAACTGGGTAAAGGTAGAAGCACCGGGGCAGCAGACTGTTCTTCTGATTTCTGGACCCAAATGCAAGTCTTGGATGATTTTTTGAATATTGGTAGGCATATTCATTTTTTTGCTATGTATTTCCAAGTCTGATACCATGCCTTTCAGACAGGCAAGTGTGGAGGTTACCTTTGGAGCTGAGGTGAAGAAAAAAGTATTGGCATGCTGCTAGAAGGACTCCAGACTGAAATTTTGGGTGTGCAATTTGGTTAAAATAATTGTAGAAGGAAGCATATTTTCCTGTAATCACACATAAACATTATCTCATTAGAAAACACTTATAAAGGGTCTATTCATAGTGAAACTTTGTGGTAATCCATACCTTTTCACATACAATCATCAAAACCTTAGGCCCCGTTTGGCTGCCATTATGTTATATCATATTATATGATGTGGCGAGCTTATGTAATGAGTCAAAATTATTTTATTATTACTATTACTATCAACATAACTTGAGTGTTTGGCTAGCACTCTAGTCATACAAATCCTACATAACCGGCACGTAATGACCATTTGGAATTGTGATCATAACATGTCAGGTCTTATTCCTCAACTTGACGATGACCATCAGGCCAACTCACCCCACAGCCATAGCTAAGACTCCAGCAACTCCAACAACGACTCATCTTATTCAGCTTCAAGCCAGTCAACACTTTCCTCCGGTTCCAATCAATTGCCGAGTCAAGATTCTGGCATGCGTCTCCTCCTGAACGTTTTCGCTCTCATCACCATCTATCATTTTCTGCATACCAACAAGCCGCCGTATAACACTTAAATACTAACAGGTCGGAGTTACGTGGCCAAACTCCTTGATGGGAATGATCAGAGGTTTGTAGATTTTATGCGAATGAAGAAACTTATTTTTGCCAATTGCAAATAATTTCTACCAATATTGAACCGGCCTCAAAGGCGTTAACTTTGGAGGAACAGGTGGCCATATTTTTGTACATGGTTGGGCATTGCGCTAGCAACCGTCAAACCCAAGATAGGTTTCAGCATAGTGGTGAGACTGTCTCAAGGTTTGAAATTTTTTTCATTACTTGATCAAATTTCATCCAGCTGATTGATTTGAAGCAGGGTATTCCATTATGTGATGAAATTCCTGCTGCATTTGAGTGCTAAGTATATCAAGGAACCACCAATTGACATCACCCATCCAACTATGTCCGGGAACACAAAATTTATGCCGTGCTTTGGGGACTGTATTGGAGCCCTTGATGGAGTGCATATACCCGCCCATGTATCGTCGATGAATAATCCAGTTGCTTACCGCAATCGGAAAGGATTCCTCTCTCAAAACGTACTTGGTGTATGCAATTTTGATCTCCACTTCACTTACCTTTGCGTTGGTTGGGAAGGATCAGCACACAATGCTCGGGTCTTGGCTTCAGCAAAGGCCAATTACTTCAAAATACCAACCAATCGCTTCTACTTAGCTGATGCCGGTTATGGGCTTGCAAGGGGCTTACTGGTACCTTACTGTGGCATTCGCTATCATCTACGTGAACAATACTCAGCAGCAAATAGGTGCGTCTATTGGGTTATGTCAGACAAAGTCGTACATGTAGTGACTTGTCATCAATTTTCATCACATCATCAGGCCTGAAAATTGGGAGGAACTGTTCAACCTCCGCCATGCCATGTTACGGAATGCAATTGAGAGAATTTTTGGAATATTCAAACGTTGATTTCTGATTCTCACAAAGCCACTTGAATACAGCATACCGGGCGTTGATAAACGCACGCCAACGCCAACCCGCACACCAATTTTTTTTGGCATGCGGGGCCTACACGCCAAAAAAAATTGGCGTGTAGGGTCTACACGCCAAAATAAATTGGCGTGTGAGACCCACACACCATTTTTGGCGTGTGAGACCCACACGCCATTTTTGGCGTGTGGGAGCGCACGCCAAACAATTGGCGTGCGGGTCCCACACGCCAATTGTTTGGCGTGTGGGGGGATCCCGCTCACGTAATCGAATGGGAGGGCCCATTCAATTACGTGAGCGGGCCGGCTGACGAGGTTATACAACCTTGTTGGCCGGGAGGAAGTCCTCCCGGCCGACAAGGCTATACAACCTTGTCGGCCAGGAGGACTTCCTCCTGGCTGACGAGGTTATACAACCTCGTCAGCCAGGAGGAAGTCCTCCTGGCCGACGAGGTTGTATAGCCTCGTCGGCCGGGAGGACTGCCTCCTGGCCGACGAGGTTATACAACCTTGTTGGCCAGGAGGAAGTCCTCCTGGCTGACGAGGTTGTATAACCTCGTCAGCCGGGAGGAAGTCCTCCCGGCTGACGAGGTTATACCGCCTCGTGCCGGGAGGAAGTCCTCCCGGCTGACGAGGTTGTATAACCTTGTCAGCCGGCCCGCTCACGTAAGTGAATGGGCCCTCCCATTTGATTACGTGAGCGAGGGGGGACCCGCACGCCTGGCGTGCGCTCCCACACACCAAACAATTGGCGCGTGGGACCCGCACGCCAAAAAAAATTGGCGTGCGGGGCCCACACGCCAAAACAAATTGGCGTGTGGGTCTCACACGCCAATTTATTTTGGCGTGTAGACCCTACACGCCATTTGTTTTTGGCGTGTAGGCCCCGCACGCCAAAAAAAATTGGCGTGCGGGTTGGCTTTGGCGTGCGTTTATCAACGCCCAGCATACCTATCCAAGGACAATTGGTAATCTGCTTAGCTGTTATTCACAACATCATTGTGATTGGAGGACCATCACATGAAGATGATTTCCCTATGAGCAAAAGCGAGTCCAGATCGCAGGACACCAGCAATTTGGAAAACAATGTTGATCCCAAATCAGAAGACCGCAAGGAACACCTAGCTTGGAGAGATGCAATTGCTGAGAATATGTGGAGAGACTATGTAGCATTCAATGCTACACATGGGAGGGCAGTGTTCCACCATCCTAGGGTGTCAGGGATAAGTTGGTGTGGAAGGGGCAGAGGTTGTTGGCAAGGCTCAAGTTGGGGACAGAGGCAAGGAAGAGATTCTTCCTAAATTTAAGATTCTTCCTAAATTTTTTCACTCAAGTAAATGTGTGAATTTTCTTTGTTTCATGGCAAAGTAAAAAATAAAATCAAAGAGACAAAAAATAAAATGAAAGAGACAAATTTCACATCATGGCAAAGTAACAAAGAAGGTAAAAGAGAAATTAATCGTGTAACATAGTGAGAAAATGAGAGACGAAATGATGTCAAGTCACACTTGAATCTTGTCTACCTGCATTTGGAGCCATTGGATTCGGAGCTCCTTTCTTTGGATGGACATGTATAATGCTGCCCGACTCTCTGAATAGAAGACACTGATCACCAATAATTGCTGGAGATTGTCAAAATCGTCTGAATCGTTTTCCTGGAAGAACTGCATTGCTTGGGCGCCATGCATCTGCCTTGAGCCTGCTTGGTTCAAGCTAATCAAGTCTTTCAATGCCCCCGCAATTTGGACATCAGTTGACATACAACCTGCTGATCAATGGACATGAGGTGAAAAATTGTTGGATTGAGAGGTCTTGCTAGAATGGCCTCCAGCCGATTGTGTTGGTTGAGATTTGGAGGTGGAAGAAGTATTTCCACTCAAATGCAAATCAGGCGTGTTTTGGGATTGAGCTGAGAGAGAAGAAAGTTGGTTGGCCCCGCTTGCAACAACTCTTTCAAATATCTCCACCGGAAGGTTTCACTTGGGAAATGGTTTCCCTTTGAATTTCCTTGCTTGCGGATGAGACTGAATGAAAATTACAGGCGAGATTAGCTAACCGAAGAGATAGTAACAGGTCACAATATGGCAGGACACTGACCATAAGTTAACAGGCCCACACTTGTTCTGGGGCTGTAACCTCTGATGTCTTGTTGTTCCACCCAAAACCACTCTGGTTTTTCAATTCAAGGAATACATCATAATCCTTTTTGAAACCCTGCGCAAGTAAAGGATCAATTATAAAATTAGCCATTGAACTCGTAAACGTAAATGTTGTAAACGTAAATGTTGTAAACGTAAATGAATCAAATATGACCAACCTGGTTGTATTTTTATTTGATTTTTTTTCATCTAAATCCACCTCGGGGAACTTGGATTGTAGAGCAGCAGCGATTTCTCTATGCGTCTTGGGTTTAAAGCCATTATCTGATTGTTTCCCATTGCGCACCGCCTGGACGTAGAGCTCTAACGCAGCTGACTCCATCTCCGAGTTCCAAAAAAGCTTGGATGATTTGCAACCGCTAGCCGAATGTCTCTGGGAAGGATAATCCAACTGTTCTTCATTCATCTCAATGTCAGATTGGGTGTGACACTGGCTTGAAGGAGTAACAGGATAAGATTCCATTTTTGGTGAGGTGCTGAGTTGTTGAGGAGTTGTTGAGGAGTCTAGCCGGCCGGGATGTATGGATGGAGGAAGTGCATATGTAATGTCAAGCTGTGCCAATATGATTCCAAATAGTACCCCCGCGGTACTATTTGGGAATTGGCAGGGGTGATGACAAGTGATGACAAAAGTTGTCATGAAGCTTATAATTTCTGGATGTTGCCAAACACGCAAGTGATATCATATGGGCCTCTGTGAGGCCCAGTTATACAAAAGCGGCTCATATTACATAACATAACGGCAGCCAAACGGGGCCTTAAATTTCCCCTCACATATACTTCATTATTGTTACATAATCAGACTCTACATACAAAACTACCCTTAGCCACTCACTCAAAGTACCCCTGATTTCCCTTTTGTTCAGAAGTTATTAGCATTCTTAGAAGATTGTCACTTATAACCACATAACTTTATCAATACTAAAACCCCATAGGATATTATACAAGGTATTGATTTATAAATATACAGTACATAAATAAAACATAGATATCACATACTTTTCTTTAGTTTATATCTTCTTTGGTATAAATTTGTACAGCACAGTCATTCATATTACATAATTACTTCTTCTGTCATTATTATCCTCTTTGGTTACTAGTCACATTACATTCCTTATATACATAGTTACTGTTGAGGAGTGTGAAGATCATGTATTTAGATGTACAAACCTTGCATAGAAGGTTATGGAACTATGTAGTACTTTCCATCAATCATGTACATATATACCGAAGTTGGCACCTATGCAATGATGAAACAAGGTTTTTTCCTCTTTGTCTTTTACAATAGATTAAGAGTCGAATAACTCTAACACTCTGGTCTAGCCTTTTTAAAGGCCTTATTATATTTCTGGTTCTGAAAACATACCTGGTGCTCTGTCTGATTCAATTATATCATCTGATTCTGGATACACTGAAATCGCGTCTGGCCTGATTATACCTACTAGTTCTGTTCTTAATCCTTCTCCTGATACAACTTCGACGATGCCACCAAAGAAAACCAAGTCTGAAGATCAGTCCGCTAGTATGGAAATTGATGAGGAATCTCCGGCACTCAACAAATTCCTGGCAAACCCGAATTCGTATGTCTCGTACGTCAGTCCTCAATTAAGCGCGGATGGTTCCAACATATCGCAGTGGCTGGATTCGCTGGAGGACCTGGCGCTGTTGGTGTTTGGTATTCGAAAATTTTGTTCGGATAAATCCAATTTTGGCCTACTCAGTCCCATGATGGACCGATCTTTGGAACATGTGGTGAAGAACTTGATGACTGTGGAGCTTAAGCCGATCATTAAGGACTCGGCGTCTGTGTGGGACTCAATTGAAACCATCAAGAAGAACTTCCAAAAGTCGGTCCGGTCTCGAAAATTGGAACTGGTCGACTCGCTAGTCAAACTAGAGTCGGACCCTACGCCTGGCCATTTCAGTAAGTTTTTCTCCATCTTTAGTGAGCTTGGAGGAATAGGTCTTGATTTATCACTCGAGTTTCAAGGACTTCTTCTCCAGGTTTTAACTGATCCTCCGACTGGCACGACTCGTACAACTCTCAATAACATGATCCTGGCTGCGGCGGAGAAAAATGATCACATGGGCCCGCGCGATGTACAAATTGTTTATAACTCACTCAAAACCGAATCGATTGAGGGGACTGGATCTGAGAAAAATCCTTTTCAAATCAATCAAGTGGCTCATGGTTGGCAACTTATGGCTCGTCCGAACTCGGTGGCGAGTAAATTGCCAAATAGTTCCGGTGTCTCAAGACGATCTCCCTTTCCTGTGTTGGCGAGTGATCAATGTGGCTACTGTAAAGAATGAGGTCACTGGAAGAATGAGTGTCTGGTGCGACCGACTCATCAGGGGCAGACTAGCGGGGGTCCTGGTTTGCAGAAGAACCCTGTAGGCCCTTATGCGCCGGCGATACGGGTTGCTGCAGCAGATGCTCAAGGCATTGTTGACACCGGCGCCACCAATCATGTGAGTGGTAACTTTCACCTGCTCACCGATGTCAGACCGCTTGAGCAGAATATACTGCTGAATCTGGCTTCGTTTGATGGTTCTGTCACTGCCACACATGTTGGAACAATTAGGCTCCCCTCGAAACTCTCAATGATAAAGCTTGAAAATGTACTCTATGCTCCGGCGGTTTGTGGTACTCTGGTTTCGCTGGGACAATTGATCGAGGATGGTCTCCGAGTACGATTTGATGGGAGTGCAATGGTTATCACAGATCTGGTCTCTGGTGATGAGGTGGTGGCGGTGTTTGGATTTCGGTCTTGGAATATTTCTCTCAATTCTCACTTGTTAGATCTCTCTGTCTCTCTTACACCATCATGTTCCTCTGCAATGAAACTGTCAGGTGACTGGGGATCTTCTCTGGAGTGGCATTGTCGCATTGGGCATGTCTCCGATGACGTTTTAAAGCTATTTCTGAAACGGTTTGTTCCGTTGTTTGATCTGCGATCCTGGGTTCCTTTCTTTTGTGAGACTTGCGCGACGGTGAAAAGTGAACGGCGGAGGTGCAAGCTGTCGAGTGAAATTTCTTTGGAAAAGAAACTTGATCTGGTTGTCTCGGATGTACTAGGGCCGGTTTAACCCCCTGAAATCTTTGGGAATGCTTACATTCTTACACTTCGGGATCACGCTACGACCTTTTCGTATTGTTTTGTTTTGAAATCGAGGGCGGAAGTTTCAACGAAACTTGAGCATGCACTGAAGATCATATCGGTTCAAGCAGGTTCACCAAAACACTTTCGATGCGACAATGCAAAGGAATACACCAAGAATTCTTTTGTTGCTTTTCTTAACTCGCTGGGTACTACAATGGCGTTGACGGCTGCTGATACTCCGGAAAAAAATGGTGAAGCCAAAAGGCTTAATTGCACACTGGGGGATATGGCGCGGGCAATGTTAAAACAATCTGGGCTTCCAAAGACTATGTGGACGTTTGAATACAAGGATGCAGTCTTTCTAAATAATCGGCTTCCGAACACTCGAACTCATGGTAAAACTCCATTGGAGCTGTGGTCTGGGATTACACCCCAAGTTGATAATGTATACCCGTTTGGTGCAAAAGCATATGTGCACATTCCAAAGGAAAATTGGATCAAATTGGATGATCGTGGCCGTCTCTGTTTTTTGGTTGGTTATCTGGAAGATGGGTGTGGCTGGTACTTCTGGGATGCTCAGTCAAAGAACATTTTGTCTTCGTCCTCGGCAACTTTTGTGGAATATGCAGGGAAACCTCTGCCTCCAAAAACCTCGAACAAAGCTAGTGTGGACTTTATGTTGAATCAAATTGAATTTCAGCTAGGAAAGGTTCCAGTCGAAGTGATTTGTGAAGATCAAGACAACATGGTCAACCAGATTCCCCAAATTTCTGACTTAGAAATTCCAAAAAATCTAAAACATGCAACAAGATCGGATCTTTGGGAGTGGTGGAAAAAGGCTTGTTTGGAGGAATTGAAGTCTTTAAATGAATTTGGTGTCTGGGAGGTCCTCGATGAAGATCCAAACATGAAAGTTGCGGGCTCTTGATGGGTGTTTGCTCTCAAAAGAAACTCAGACAATCTTATCATGAGGTTCAAGGCACGGTTTGTTGTGCAAGGCTTCACTCAGGTCCTTGGTGTGGACTGCTTTGCGACGTTTGCACCAACTGCTTCCTTGTTGTCGCTGAGAATCCTGTTTGCATTGGCGGAAATAAACAACTGGGAAATCAATATGTTTGATGTTTCGACGGCTTACCTTCATAGCCCAATTGATGAAGAAATTTATGTTCGCCCTCCAGTGGAACTGTGTCCGGAGTTAAACGGCAAGGTTCTCAAACTGAAAAAAGCATTGTATGGGACAAAACAGGCCCCTAGGTGTTGGTGGAAATTTTTTCGATCGGTCATGGAGGGTCTTGGCTTTGTAGTGGAGGAAATTGAGCAATCCATTTATTGATGTCGTAGGGGTAACGACCTGTTGCTGGTTTGGATGCATGTTGATGATGGTGTTGTCTTCACAAACAGTGGTGTCTTGCGGGATGAAATCAAGGAGGGAATGGAGAAGAATTTGAAGATAAAATGGGAATATGGTATATCAAGGGTTGTTGGCATTGATGTTCAAAGGAAAGATGGAATACGTCTCTCTCAAGCTCACTTTGCAAAACAGATTTTGGATGATGCGGAAAGATACTGTTCTGTTGACTGCGACTCCTCTACCGGATGAAAATCTTTCAAAATGCTTCACTAACAAGCCAGTGGATGAAACTGGTTATCAACATTTCATCGGATGCCTCAATTACTTAGCGCTTGGCACTCGTCCGGATATTTCTTATGCCGTCAATTATTTGGCAAGATACTCTCAGAATCCTCAAAGATCACATTGGCGAGCATTAACACATCTCTTGGGTTATATCAAGAAAACCGCAGAGGATAAACTTGTGATTGCTCCTAAGGGCTCTAACCTTCAACTTTGGGTAGATGCGGGTTGGGGCGGGGAATTTTCTCGGTCAACCTCTGGGTTTGTTGTTCAGCTAGGTGGGGCGGTCGTGGCCTGGGGTTCGAGAAGACAAAAAACGGTACGCCAAGCGCGCACGCCAACGCCAACCCGCACGCCAATTTTTTTTGGCGTGCGGGGCCTACGTGCCAATTTTTTTTGGCGTGTAGGGTCTACACGCCAAAACGAACTGGCGTGTGAGACCCGCGCGCCAAAAATGGCGTGTGGTTCCCACACGCCATTTTTTTGTGGCGTGTGGGCCCCGCTCGCCAAATAAAATTGGCGTGTGGGCCCCGCACGCCAATTGTTTGGCGTGCCCTCCCACACGCCGAACAATTGGCGTGTGGGAGCGCACCCCAAACAATTGGCGTGCGGGTCCCACACGCCAATTGTTTGGCGTGCGGGTCCCTCGCTCACATAATCGAATGGGAGGGCCCATTCGATTACGTGAGCGAGGCCCCTCCCGGCTGACGAGGTTATACAAACTCGTCAGCCGGGAGGACTTCCTCCCGGCACAAGGCTGTATAGCCTCGTCGGCCAGGAGGAAGTCCTCCTGGCAGACGAGGTTGTATAACCTCGTCGGCCGGGAGGACTTCCTCCTGGCCGACGAGGTTATACAACCTCGTGCCGGGAGGAAGTCCTCCCGGCTGACGAGGTTGTATAACCTCGTCGGCCGGGAGGACTTCCTCCTGGCTGACGAGGTTATACAACCTCGTCGGCCAGGAGGAAGTCCTCCTGGCCGACGAGGCTATACAGCCTTGTGCCGGGAGGAAGTCCTCCCGGCTGACGAGTTTGTATAACCTCGTCAGCCGGGAGGACTTCCTCCTGGCTGACGAGGTTGTATAGCCTCGTCGGCCGGGAGGAAGTCCTCCCGGCCGACAAGGCTATACAACCTTGTTGGCCAGGAGGACTTCCTCCTGGCCAACGAGGTTGTATAACCTCGTTGGCCAGGAGGAAGTCCTCCCGGCCGACGAGGTTATACAACCTCGTTGGCCAGGAGGACTTCCTCCTGGCTGACGAGGTTGTATAACCTCGTCACCCGGGAGGAAGTCCTCCCGGCTGACGAGGTTATACAGCCTCGTGCCAGGAGGAAGTCCTCCCGGCTGACAAGGTTGTATAACCTCGTCAGTTGGGAGGGGCCTCGCTCACGTAGTCAAATGGGCCCTCCCATTCGATTACGTGAGCGAGGGCTGTGTATATCCCTATACACATAATACATGTATGTATTATGTGTATGGGATATACAAATCCCCCACTCACATAATCAAATGGGAGGGCCCATTCGATTACGTGAGCGTGTGGGACCCGCACGCCAAACAATTGGCGTGCGGGGCCTTCACGCCCATTTTTTTTTGGCGTGTAGGGTCTACACGCCAAAATAAATTGGCGTGTGAGACCCGCACGCCAAAAATGGCGTGTGGTTCCCACACGCCAATTTATTTTGGCGTGTAGACCCTACACGCCAAAAAAAAATACGCCAAAACAAATTGGCGTGCGGGTTGGCGTTGGTGTGCGCGCTTGGCGTGCGTTTATCAACGCCCCTTTTGATGGAATTGGAACAGGGAGGGGAGATGGCTGAAGAAAAAGCCCTGGCGTTTCCGTTGCTAACATGGGAACGAGATCTTTAAAGAAGGCGGTTCTGGCTATTGGATAGAAGATTGATCATCCGGTTAACAGAGGGTAGCGCATTATTGTGCCAAGACAACTCAATGTTGATTTTCTGATCAAAATCATTACGAAGGTCGGAGCCAGGTTGAATGGAAGACTGAAGAACCAAGCCAGGGATATTGTCTTTGGACAGTGTCATGCCGGACGCCAGAAGGTCTTCAAACCGAGATTGAAAAGTGCTAGAGAGCTCACTGGCGTTAGTTTCAGGGCTGATGGGAATATGAAAAAGGTCACCCCATTTGGACAGTTGAGATGTGCGGCTGATGGACCCAAAACAGGACTTGAGCGCCATGAGCATTTCGTGACTCTTCAAAAAATTGTACAGATCAAACCTAATTGATGAGACGACGGATCCTAGCAGAATGCTTCTTGCCGCTCGTTCAAGGGGGTGTCCAGTCTGGTCAACAAAGAAGAATCGTTCGTCCCGGAGGTAAGAAAAAGCGGTTTCCACCAGTTCTCGGTGCCAGGTTCGGAAATTGGAGCCATCCGGGCGCAAAAAACAAGAAGAAAACCAAGAAGTTGCGTCCCAGATCAGGGAGGCTTCAGCTCGATGATCGCTGGCCAAAACATACTTCAAATCAGCTTGAGGTTCCGGCTGGTGGAAGTGGGGAGGAGGCATGGGTGGACCAGGATTGTTGGCAAGCATGGTGGTATTGGCTTCGTCATCAGACACGGGACGGGAACCAGCTTGACGGCGAGTGGAGGATTGGGTGGAGACTCAAACAGGGGAGCGTTGAACTGACATGGTGATAAGGGGAAAATATGGTAGGAAAACTAAGTACGGTAGAAAAGGATATGCGGGAGAATATTTGAAAGAAAAAAAATGGGGATGAAGCGGATGGGGAAGAAGAAAACAGAAAAGAAGAGGGATATATATAACACTAGAGCGGGTATTTATGGGAAATGATTTATAGGAGAAGCGAAGAATTGTAGTTCCACAGGACGTGAACTAAGTAGATAGAGGCCACACAGGCAAGGATAAACAATGAATGTCACACAGGCTACACTAGACAATCAAAAAAAAAAATTGCCACACAGGCTAGGCCACACAGGCGAGGGATACACACAAGAGCCACACAGGCTGTAAATGATTTGCCACACACACCAGGAAAAAAAAGTTGGCACCTCTATGGAGGTGCCTTCCCTTATCTCTTACCCATCCTCAACATATCAACACTGTATCTTGACTGTATCCCCAACTTCAACAGAATGTATCAATGAGGTATCTTGTTTTCACATGACTGCTCCAAAGTTGAAGTATTTCCATATATTTAATTAATAATTTTTCAAATGGCAAGTAAATCCCCGATAAACTTCATGAAATTTGACTAGTGATCATGAAAAACCACAAGGAGGGGAATTCACTGTATGTCTCCATTTGTCCCCCACATGTTACGTCTTGCTAACTTAACTTTGATCTTCAGCGCTTGATACAACAACATGTCACCACCCTGATAGGGTCAAAAAGCAAAACTCTACCTCATCATGATGAAGAGGAATTGCGCATGGATATTGATGATCAGGTGGAGGATCTCTTGAGTGATCCAGACTACCCGTATCCTCATGGTCCTGCTCATCCATGTGCTACCCCCGAAACATTGGCCATCATGCGCAGGATGATGACTGCCGCCGGAGTTCATTCCTTCCGCCCAAATTTCAACCAACCAATCAACAGTCCTGATAATGAGCATCTGCTTGATCTGGCCGTGAAGACATTTGTTGAGCTGGTCAAATGCAAAGAGTACACTGGAATTGTTCCCAAAGGTCTGAAAGAGGAAAGCATCCAAACTGCCATTCATCTCCATGTTACCCAGCAACTCAGAAGACAGTCAGTTTTTTCCTGATGCTTTGTTTACCTATCATATTGATTTATAGTTTTTGGATCTTAGCAAGGAACTGAGTTGACAAGATGATAAGGAGGAGTAGGAGTTAATACTACCCGACGACGACGATTTAGATAAGAGAATATCTAACCTGAGTTGACAAGATGATAAGGAGGAGTAGGAGTTAATACTACCCGACGACGACAATTTAGATAAGAGAATCTGTTGAGATTCAATAATGATTGGGGTGGAGATGATACGACACGACGATTGTGATGGAGCCAAACAAAGTTTGTCTTTTCTTTAGTATTTGAATTATTTGATTGACTAAATAAAGAGAAAAGAAATAATACTAACATCTAACCTGAGTTGACAAGATGATAAGGAGGAGTAGGAGTTAATACTACCCGACGACGACGATTTAGATAAGAGAATCTATGAGGTATGGAAGAAAAGATTTAAGTAAGAAAGCAATTTAAGAAATTATATGATAAGAGAGAATGATAAAGACCTGTTGAGATTCAATAATGATTGGGGTGGAGATGATACGACACGACGATTGTGATGGAGCCAAACAACTAAATAAATGAAAATGAGAGAAATAGAAAAGAAAGAAACCATTAATATTCCATCATTACCACCGACCAGAAATGATTGAGATTGACTTACAGTTTTTCTTTTCTTTAGTATTTGAATTATTTGATTGACTAAAGAAAAGAAAAACTGTTCGACGCGCTTGCGAGTTTGAGTTTTGATGAGAATACCATTATGAATATGCTTATTCGAATAGTTGGGCTGATTGAATATTTCAACACATAATTCAATAGCCTCCCTCAATCAGAACAACTATCTTTGAGACCAATAAGCTTCTTGAGTTTGTTGAAAGGCTTCTTGCCTAGATTCTTCGTGAAAATATCGGCTATCATCTCGGTTGTCTTGCAGTGTTTCAGTTTGATGAATCCCTCATTGACCTTCTCTCGAATCCAATGAAATTCTATTTCAATGTGTTTCGATCTTCCGTGAAATACCGGATTATTTGCTAGGTGAATTGCACTCAGATTATCGCTCTTGAGTATGATTGGTAGGTCAATAATGAGTTTGAGTTCTTGCATAAGTTTACACAGCCACAAAATCTCTTGACCTGCCTCTGTAGTGGCTCGATATTCCGCTTCGGTTGATGATAGGGCTACTGTTTGTTGAAGTCGGCTCCTCCAGCTAATAGCACCTCCGAGATATTTGAATATGTACCCGGTTGTTGATCTTCGACTGGAGCGATCTCCAGCCCAGTCGGCGTCGCTAGCGCATTCGGGCGTATTCCAATCTTGCTGTCCGGTCAGATTTTCAATGCTTTTTGCATTATATGTGATAGATTGCCGTTTTGTTGCTTTGAGATATCTTAGAACATGAATGAACGCGTCCCAGTGTTTCTGATTTGGTTTTGATAAATGTCGAGACAACACACCAACGGCGAAACTTATATCAGGCCTAGTGCATATTGATAGGTACATGATTGACCCAATTGCGCTTCGATATCTTGAGTTATACTTGAGAAATTCTTCGGACTCTTCATCGGTGGCGGTTACAAGGTGAGTATTTGGTGCAAATGGAGTACTAGCTGGTTTGCATCCAGTCATATCGAAACGCTCCAAGACGTTGTTGATCATCGCCTGTTGATGGATCTCGTAACCGCCTTCATCGATTTTATTGATCTCTATTCCAACCACCCGCTTCGCTACGCCTAAATCTTCCATTGCCCATCTTGATTTTATTTCTTCTTTCACCTTTTCGATTTCATTACCGGTTATAAGCATGTCGTCAACATGCAGATAAATTACTGAAGTTGAATTTCCTTTCTTTCGAATAAATACGCATTCATCGCCGTACGTTTTCTCAAATCCAATTTGCTTAAGGTGTTTTTCGACTTCAATGTTCCATAATCTTGCTGATTGTTTTAACCCGTATATTGATTTTTTCAATTTCCACACTTTTCCGCTTCCATCATTAAATCCCTCAGGTTGATCCAAATAAATTTCTTCTTCTAAGTCGCTATTCAAGAATGCCGCCACAGCATCCATTTGCTCGATCTCCCATCCATATTTGGCGGCCATGGCGATAACGAGACGTAAAGAAGCAGGTTTTCCGGTTGGTGAGAAAGTATCTCCGTAGTCTTCACCTTCAACTTGCGTGTATCCTTTGGCTACGTACCGGGCCTTGTATTTATCAATTTCTCCGTCTGTTTTGAATTTGATCTTGAATACCCAGCGCCCCTTAATGAGCTTTTTGTCGAATGGCCGAAAATCGAGTTCGTACACGCCCTTATCTTCCATGTTTTTGATTTCCTTCTTGCATGCTTTCACCCACATCATCTTGACAGGAGAATTCTCGACGTCTTTAAATCGTCTGGGTTCAAATTTTGGGTCTGAGCTGGTCACATTCATACACAAATCTTTTGTCGGTGTTGTCCATCGACTTGTCGCATATGATCGATGCGGCATCCCTCCAATTCTTGTGGATCGTCTTGTCGGGAGCCTGGTTGTTCTCTTATTCTCTTGTTCTTTATTGACCTGGTTATTTGACTCGTTATCCGTTGTTTCTTCAGTGATTGGATATTTGATTGTTTCAATTTCAAATGGATCTTCATGTTCAATATCGCTTTTTTCCGGAAAATTATTCTCATTGAATGTAACGTCGTGCGTATTGATTATCCTGGAATTTTTGTAGTCAAATATCCTATAATTCTTGTTGAAATCGTCAAAACCGACTAGAAATCCTTTTCTTGCTGTTGGGCTAATTTTATTATCTCGGATCTCTTTCCTGTTGTGAATGTAAGATAAACATCCAAACGTTCTGATATAATCAATGTTTGGTTTATGACCATACCATAACACATACGGTATTTCGTCTGTGTCTTTCCGGGATTTAGTGTATATTTGATTTTGAATAAATACCGCTGATTGGCATGCCAGACTCCAGAAACGGGGAGGTACACCGCTATGTATCATGAGAGATCTGGCCTTGGTGACTATCGTTCGCATACTTCGTTCAACAATCGAGTTTTGCTGGGGAGTATACGGCGCGGTGGTATTTTTCATTATTCCCAGCTCGTCGCAGTATGGTCCCAGTAACGAATTGATAAACTCGCTCCCTCCATCAGTCGTTATCATTTTGACTTTCTTATCCCAATGTCTCTCAACTCGATTTATGAATAGATTTATTGCATCAAAAACTTCTTCTTTTGTTTTAGTTTTGAGAAAAAGAATGAAAGTCATCCGGGTAGCCTCATCGATCAACAACATGAAATAATTATAGTTGTAAATACAAGGGATTCGGATTATGCCGCTGAGATCAATATGTATGTTGTCTAGCGGATTACATCCTTTTGGCCGAGTTCCTGAGAATGGTAGTCTAGTGGATTTCGACATCCTGCAGGTATCGCAATCAGTCATCTTGTCCGGTTTGATTCCTGTTGTCTTTTTCAGGTATTCATCGTTTAAATGGCCTAATCGATTGTGTAATGTTTCAGATTCAGTTAGATTAGTTTCATTTCTTGATATTGAGTCTTGATTTGATGTACTGACCGATTCAATCTTGACTATCATCAAGAAATTTTCGAAACGTCCTCTAAGAAATATCTCATCGTCAATAACCACTTCGAAACGATCTTGATTCCTTGGGTCCAATTTGATTGTGGCTCCCTGTTTTTGTAGTGCACCGGCTGCAATTAGATTGTGTCGAAGACCAGGGACGAGTAGCGCATTCTTGAGTTGAAAACTGGGTATATTCTGCCCTTTCAATGAAACAGTTCCAATTCCTTTTATCGCGAGTTCTTGAGATCCAGCAGTACCAACTGATGACTGGTCGGGTTCTGGGTTCTTCATCGTTGATTGATTGAAGAAATCCTTGGATTTGAACATGTGTTGCGATGCGCCTGAGTCCCATATGGCTTCCCTGATGGAGTCGACAGAATTGGCTTCTGCTCCAAAAGTGATGAACGCCCATGACTTTTTCTTCTTTTCAGTGTTATTAGCCACAGGGTTAGACGTTGGGCTTTCAGTGGTTTTATCTTGTTCGACTAGATTTGATACCTCGACGTGGTTGGCGGTTTTTCTAGCTCTGAGCTTGTCAAACCATTCCTTTTTGGCGGCGGCGTTCTCGGGTCTGAAAAAACATTTGGAAGCTTCATGAGGACCTTGACATATAGTAGGCGTGCATTTCTTTCTAACGCCGGTATTGCTTGCTAAGTTCAAGCTAGGCATTTTATCGGTTAACTTGGTCGATGAAGTTTCCTGAAATTGCTTCGTTTCTTCCTCGTATTGTTTTAAGGCTAGCATGACTTGTTGGAGATTTAACGGTACGATGTTTCTGATGATATGTCTGACTTCATTGTAGTGTTTTTGATGTAAAGAGGTTAATAATTTTCTCGCGAGAACTTTATCACTAGTTTCTTCGCCTCGACTAGTCAGATCAGACTTCAATTTCATGAAGGCATCGACGTGGTCGGTTATGGACGTGTCTGCTTTCTGTTTAAGTGAATCGATCTTGGTGTTGATTAAGAAGATTGAGGCTTCATTTTCGCATTGGTGGTGATCTTTGATTAGGAACCATAGGATTCCTGGATCGCATTTGTTCGATGTTTCATGGTTTAACATCTCTTGTTCATATAACGTTCGGAATCGTTGGGAATTGGTCTCGTCCATTCTTCCGAATATGAATTCCACCAAACATCGGCTATTGATGTGGTCCATGTCGGTAGTTCTATCGAGCACCTCGGTGTCAAGGAGATGGTCGAGATATAAGGATGATACGTTTCCTAATATTTGCTTTGCCCACACGGGGTAATTGTCGTCATTGAGGGGATTGGTGATTTTGATCCGAGACAGAGCGGTAGTCATTGCGATGGCATGAGCTTGGTCTTCTTTAAGACTTTTCATGTCTTTTAATGTCGCTCGTTTTGAAGCTAGTGCAAGTCTTGCCTTCTCTGCGTTGGTTAGATCAGATTTTTCAATCGGGTTTTGCTCGTTTTCACTCATATTCAGTATTTTCCTGGTTTATCCTTGAATGACTCTCGCTACCATATAGTTTTTGGATCTTAGCAAGGAACTGAGTTGACAAGATGATAAGGAGGAGTAGGAGTTAATACTACCCGACGACGACGATTTAGATAAGAGAATATCTAACCTGAGTTGACAAGATGATAAGGAGGAGTAGGAGTTAATACTACCCGACGACGACGATTTAGATAAGAGAATCTGTTGAGATTCAATAATGATTGGGGTGGAGATGATACGACACGACGATTGTGATGGAGCCAAACAAAGTTTTTCTTTTCTTTAGTATTTGAATTATTTGATTGACTAAATAAAGAGAAAAGAAATAATACTAACATCTAACCTGAGTTGACAAGATGATAAGGAGGAGTAGGAGTTAATACTACCTGACGACGACGATTTAGATAAGAGAATCTATGAGGTATGGAAGAAAAGATTTAAGTAAGAAAGCAATTTAAGAAATTATATGATAAGAGAGAATGATAAAGACCTGTTGAGATTCAATAATGATTGGGGTGGAGATGATACGACACAACGATTGTGATGGAGCCAAACAACTAAATAAATGAAAATGAGAGAAATAGAAAAGAAAGAAACCATTAATATTCCATCATTACCACCGACCAGAAATGATTGAGATTGACTTACAGTTTTTCTTTTCTTTAGTATTTGAATTATTTGATTGACTAAAGAAAAGAAAAACTGTTCGACGCGCTTGCGAGTTTGAGTTTTGATGAGAATACCATTATGAATATGCTTATTCGAATAGTTGGGCTGATTGAATATTTCAACACATAATTCAATATGATTCACGTCTCCTTACTAAACAAATTTCATCAGGTATCAACAAGAGAATAAGTGGTCCAACAGTCAACGAGAAGCACAAGACAAGACTGCTTGGCGCACTTCTAGATTGGTTAATGTAAGCAAAAATTGAATTGACCGCTTAAATATATTCCCGGACTAACAAAACCAAACTTTTCTTGCAGCTACAACACGCCCGAATTGCAACCTTAAGCAAGTATCAAAAGCTTTTGGGCCTTGTTCTGATTGTTGAAGGCGCATGCAGTGACAATGATACCAATGATGAAGTATCTCAAATGATCCAAATTGCTTATTCAAAAAGAAATCCCAAAAAATGCACCGTTTGATCAATCCCATGGCAACATCACAAAATTTCTTGCATGATGCGTAAAATTGATGATATGAAGGCTGCTATGATAGCAGCAACCCCGAAAGGCTCTTCTGGTGCTGCGGCCCGGGAGCGTCAGAATGTTTCTTTGCCAATTGAAAGCAAGCTCAAACCACCATCCAATTCTCCAAAGGCATGCTTTGATTGTGAATGGCTTGACTCCCTCACCAAGCATCAAAGATCTGCTTTGAAGTTCCGCTCAAAACCTGATATTAAAGCCCTGGTTAAGGAACTTGAGGAGATGGTCCCCCGAAATTAGTTCTCATTTATAATCAATTTATTTGTAAAAACTCGGAGATGGTCCCCGGAAATTAGTTCTCATTTATAATCACATTTTTCCTTGTACATAAATAATTTCTTTGTAAAAACTCCTGTACATACTTCATTGTAATTGTATCTAATTTAACCTATCAAAATTTATCAAATCTAACCAACGCTTGACTCTGAGAAATATAATTCAACAAAAACTGTGAATCAGAGAAATGGGAAATGAGTTGATAACAATTGAAACAATTGATTACACATGGAGTTCCTGATAAGGATGGTATCGCTGCCGCACGAGGAAAAAAAAAAAAAAAAAAAAAAAAAAAAAAGAAGGGAAAAAATTGAAAAGTTGATCAATATACCTGATTTTTTAATCAATATACCCTGAGGAAAAATGAACAATCTTTGTAGTGAAAGATGGTGAGGGGAAGAATGAAGATAAAATGAAGCAATTCACAACTTTCAGGTCAAAACTGATGCAGCTTGATTTTAGTAACAGTTATTCCAACAAACTCCAAATCCTGGATAATAAATTAAATATATGGTTATTGTGAATTGATCATAGCTAATAGGCGTAATTCTATATTGATCCTGAAAATTCCATGAAAAAAGAGCTTAAATTTGAGTGGACTTCAACTAATCATCCACAGGACCTGCATATTTAGTTCTTCAATGGTTAAAATTGGTCAATTTCAACCTGAAACTGTGTTTGGTTTTCTAATCATGGATTCTGATGGAATTTGAAGCTGGAAATTTCAGTAAGATGTCACAAATTTTCCAAAATATGACTGAAGTACCTCTATCCAAATGCATTCTATGGGTATTCGAAATTACTAAGGAATCAGGGACTGCTTAATAGCGGTTTCTCTGTTCCATGCAAAATTGAGAGATTAAATTCCATGATTCATCAATTTGGTGGAAATAGTTACAATGGACAAACAATATCCTCTATGTCAAATCATGGCCTCCAAGCTCAGCTGGATCGTAATATCAACCATGACTTCAAATGATAAAACAGCTTCCTTAAGAAATTGAAACCAATGTCTTGCTTGGGATATATGGGATATGGTATCCAATTTAGTATCCTAAATAAAATGTAATTCAAGTTTGACAATTGGTGGTTTGTCTGGAGGATGATGGGAGTATTTAAGCAAGGCGCTTATGGGGTGGTTTTATTATCCAATCTTTGAAGTTTGTGTATCTGTTGATAGAGAAGGGTGAAACTGGGAATTGCTTCTGAACAGTAAACTCCAAAGAGTACTGTAGAGCAGATGACTTTTGATAGAGGAAATGAAATACATGAGCTAAATTTCTTGGCCCAAAGAGCTAGTGTGCTTGAATTTCACATCAATCATGGTTTCAAATGGATCAAACAAGCGGTTTATGTTCTAAATGAACAGCTCTAAATTTTTCATATGAAAATCAAAGCAACTGAGCATATACTCAATCAAAATGTTTCATCCAGCACAATTTATCTGTTTATCAGATGTATAATTGATTCAAGGGATTTTTAATTCCTCTGTGATTGAATTTCCTGGGTATTTCACCTGTAAGGTTAAATTCTTGATGTTGAGTTTTGTCAGCTTGCTACTATGACAGAGCAACCTGTCACAAGTTTACCACAAAATTATTATAAAAAATATAGAATATCAAATAATATTTAGAATATTATTTGATATTCTGAATCTACACTAAATTTAACCTAGGGTACCTCACTCACAGGTACCCCTAATTCCCACTCCTTCACTATGTAAATTAGCAAAGAAGAATTAGCAAGTACCTTTTAAATAAAAAGTACTTGCCGTAATTAAATGCTTATATATATATTTACATATGCTTAAAACCCATTTCCAGTCACGGAAATGAGGTGTTGTGTAAATTGGGGGAGATAGTGTAAATACACCGTGTTTTACTCAAACCCCGCGTACCGCAGTCCGCAGAGCTTGAAGTTCAACCCGCGTGACTGAAAGCCCGCGCCAAAGTTGGGATACAAGCCCCCGCGCAAGCATTAAGCCCCTTACAGACTCCCAGCTTGGCACGCGGACTCCACAGTCACTCAGGTACACCCAAAACAGTAAAAACACGCCCCAGTGACCTCATTACATATGTTACATATGTAATAACGGTTACTGGGGATTAAATAATCAAATATACTAAAGTGTATTATTATTTATACATATAATTAAAATATACTGACTGAACAAACAGTACAAACAATACTGTGGCTTATTATAAAATACAAATAAGCCACTAGTATTAAATCTATAACAACCAGTACTGATGTACTACAGACTGTAAGACAATATAAATATGTAAATAATAATAAAATACATTAATAAAATCAATTGGTGACGTGTATTCAAAGCAGGGGCTGCTGAAGCGTCACCAAGAAAGCAAAAATGGCCAAAATGTGGTCCTAAGATCCCACAAGTTGGCCAATAATAACTACAGGGTCCCCAGGGGGAACTCAAGACTATTTAAGGAGCTCTTCAACCGCCCAAAGAAGGCTCCTCATGCTTCACAATACCCACTAACAACCTTACCCACTTCTTATTAGATATATACATCTTTATAACACAGTCTGGTAAGCTTCTTAGTAGTTATTCTTTAGCCCTGTCTTCCCCAACAACTTCACAGTGCCCATCAAGCTCCACCATCCATCCATCCAAGCGCTTCAAACTGTCCAGTTTCACCCAGAATATCCCCAAGATCCCTCAAGGTTTATTACTAGTAAGTAATAACCCTTCTCTTGAAGATATTCCCCCATTTCCATTCCTGGGATTAAACCACCCCTGTTCCAACAGGCCCCAGTGTTCCAGGTACCTAAATCCTCTGCATTTATTTGTAAGATACCTTAGAGGGATCTAAACCACCCCTGATTTATCAGGCCCCTCTGGTTTTTAATTATATTAAATTTATTTAATATAATTATTAATCTATTTTCTCTCAATTTTTACGTCACAATTCCCCCATATCTTTTGGGAATTGTAACTTGTACCTTACCCAGAGTTTATATAACTCTTACCATCTATCCTTGCACCACCTGTAGCTAGAAGGACTTGTCCTTGGCATCAGGGAGGCTGACAAGTTTCAGTTACCAACTGAAACCCACAAACAGTGAAATCTTCTGAAAATATCATATGATATCATCATTCCTTGGAATATATTAAGAGCTCAAAAATACTGGATCATACATGAAATAACTCAGAGTGTGCCTCTTTTTTTAGCGGTTCTTCAAAATTCAAAAGAGGTCAGAATCTTTATTTCTACTATAGTAGAGTTGGTGCTGGGGGAAATTAAAACTCAAGTGGAATACCCTGGAAGTTATATCTTGTAATTTATCATCTAAGCTGAGTGAATTGAATGGATAGGTTTTTCAGGCGGTTTTCTGTGAATTAAAGTTGTAATGTATTCCCCACATAACCCTTCAAAATTAATTTAAAAACTTCTTGTCAGAGTTGATCATAATTTATGAAGCCTGAGAGGGATTTGCTTCAGGGAAAACAAGGTCTTTGTATTTCACCACGCTGTCTCCACTTTGTATCCAACGTATATCAATCACTTGATTAAAGGGATAGCAGAGGGATACATATGTTTTATGCCTGATGTCTGGCTATCTGAATTCACTCATATGTATCCAGTTTTGAAATATATCATACTGCAGGGTTGAATTCATCATTTTCTCATGTGGTCTCTACCAAATAAGTGTCTTGGGTCTGATCTAACCCACCCCCCCCCCCCAAGGCTAGTGAAAATAACACATGCAAAGAGAAGCACTCTCCTTGAAAATGTCCAATCAGTTATTTTAATGCAATATTTGAGCTGCCTTATACACAAAATCATTGAAGTTTCATCAAACCAAAATAAATATTTTTGTGGGTGGTTCTTTATGCAAGAAGCGCGCAGCGTTGTGGGAGAACTTATATACCAGGGGTGCAGCACTGAAGCTGAGCCCGCAGTCGCGGGCTCAGCGGCAGGCTGAGGCTGAGGTAAAGGGGGTACTTACCAAATGTCATCGGACATTCCGCGGGGAAAAGCACGGGGCGCAGCATGTGACATTCTTTAGTTGGCGCGGGCGATCGGTCGAGCGGACGAAGGCCGCTTCAGTATGCGTGACGTAATGGACCGGGCGGAACCACGGGGTTCGGGGCGCCAGGCCGCAAGCGGAGCGGGGGCAGAAGAAGCGGAGACGTGCGCAGGGGAACGACAGACGGCTGCGGGGGTCAACGGGGTATAGCAGTCGGGGACAGGCTGCGGTGCGATGCGGGATTGAGGAGACAGGCAAGTAGGGCTCCAAGGACAGTACCGGGGATTGCGGGACATGATCGGGGGGGGACTGTTGTATAGATAGAGTGTTGTACCAGGGGTTGGGGGATCTTATCTTATCTTATCATCGGAGTAGATAGCTATCAACTACAGCGCATATATAGGAAAATCTCTTTGTTCAGAGCTCTCTCGGCAATTATTCAGCGTGTGCGGACAAGCGTAACTGTGTAGGGCTACATCAGGATGACGAACGCAAGAGGAACGGTCCCCTTGCTGAGTATAAGGTGTTGCAGGGAAACCAGTTGACTTTCCGCTGACAGTGTTTATCCCGCAGAGGAAATCAAAGAACCACCGGAACCAACCAGGAAGAAGGGCAACCTACCATTTCTGTTACCGAGGTCGCCGTTATTTCCACAGCGTGCATGTGGTTATTCAAGATCCTTTCATTCAGGTAAAAACCAGATGAAAAAATTTGCAGTTGAGTTTAATTTTCACTAAGTGTTGAAATTTCATCATTCACATATCTCATTGTTTTCTCTGTTTCCGTATCTATCACGCCTTTCACTTCCTGTCACTCAATTCTCCCCATAAAGATTGAATTTGCATGTAATCCACCATCTTCTGTCCTACAATCTGACCCCAAAGTTGTTGTAAATTTCAAACCTAATGTTTACATAGAAATCAAAATATCTGTTCATCTAAGTGCATTTCCTCAAGGTCAATGCTTCTTGTTGGATGAGTAATTTTCTGCAATGCAACCTAGCGGACTGTATTTCTTTGTTTTCTCCTGACTCAGGTCTTACTATCCAGAATTCCTGTCCACATCCTCTTTATTTTCCCTTGATAAATATCTCTTCAAAAATTCCTGGAAGATCTGAAATTTCCACTCGTACTGTAGCATAAAAGTATAATTATGAGCTGGGGCTTCATCTTAGTGATTAAGCCCGGCGGGCTTAAGGATGGTTGGACCAAAAAAAATCGAGGGTCAGGCCAAAAATGACGAGCTCAGTTAGGATTTAAGCCCGGCGGGCTTAATCTATATAAGAAAATCGTGGCAGTTTTATGTCTCACCAATGAAGTAAGTTTTGGGAAACACATAAAATCATACAATCTGGACAATTTTTTTTTTTAATCCAGATTGATTGATATTGAGCCCGGCGGGCTTAAGAATGCTTGGACTAAAAGACTTTGAGTGTAGGGCAACAAGGAAGCACAGGGATGTTGTTAAGCCTGGCGGGCTTAATATAAACAAGATATTCCTGGTGGGCTTGTGCTTCACTAGGTAAGTATGATTGGGTCCCGCATAAAATAATAGAATACATCAAAATTGTTTGGTTTTAATCCAAAATTCATTGATATTAAGCCCGGCGGGCTTAAGGATGCTTGAACAAAAAAAAAATGTATGTGCAGGAAAACAAGGAAAATCAAGGGTTCTGTTTAAGCCCGGCGGGCTTAATCTACAACAGAAAATCCTGGCCGGCTTATGAGTAATTGGGTAATTAAGATTGGGATTCGACATAAGATCATAGGATATGGCAAAATTGTTTTGTTTGAATCCAAAATTTATTGATTATTCATGGAAAAAGAATGAGATTGTTCAAATCATGTGAATCATTTCTAACCAAAGTTGATATTATAAAATGACAGATGGAAGCTGAAGAGGTAATCTATAAATACGAGACCAGTGTCAACCATTCTTTGATAATAAGTAATCTTGGGTCTTAGTTGGAAAAAAAGAGTGTGATGATAGGAGGTGAGATCAGAAGGCTTCCAGAATTAATTGGTAAGAGATATGGTAAGAAATATATCATCAAGCCAATCATCATGATTTTCAATTTCTTGCTCTTTCTCAGTAATTTTGCATAACTTACCGGAGGACTTGACATGGTTTTTGAAAATTATCTAAAGTATCATCTCAGGATAATCTAGGATTCAGAGCAGTAACACCAAAACAGGATGGTATACATATTTCAACAACACCACGAAATTATACAGGAGATTTGATACCCAAGAGGGCTTTTCCATGCGGGAAGCTTCCAAGTAAATGACTTAAGCTGTTTTTGTGGATATTTAAACATTCTCATGTAATTGAATGGCCAAATTTCATTAGGATCAATAACATCTTTTCTCTTAAAATTCTTTTTGGGACTTGACAGGGATACATTTAAGCAGATTTGAAGAGAGAATCAAAAAAGAAATTGATCCCCACCTGAAATCTTGTTGTGTCTAAATTAAATTATGTGTTAGGTTGAAATTTATTGAGACAGAAATGAGAGATATAGTCTATATCAAATTAATGGGAGGTTGAAATGGTGATTCTCAAATGGATATTAACATATGTGGGGGAAAAAATGATCCTACACCTGGAAAGTGTTTCCTGATTCCAACTAGGGCATTCAATTTGATTTTAGAAAAATCTATATACCATATTTATGAATGTGCAATGTGGCACCAAAATTAATGGAATAATCTTTTGTTGATTTTTTGCAGAATTCAAGGCCCACATTCCATAGATGCTTTTTGATAGGAGATTTTTACGCTTGTGTTCTTACTTCAACTTGCACTTACCATAATTACAAATAATCTGATGAAGGAAAAAGAACATGATATCACTGTTTTTCTGAAACTTGTGAACATGGAGGAAGTAAAAAAATTGGGGAAACCAATGCCATATTGGCTTCAAATTGAATAGCTGATGGGTACAAAAGAATCATTCTTAACAATGCAAGGTTTCAACATAGACAAGGAATATGCAATGAGAATTTTGTTCCTTTTCAACAGGAAAAGTTGAATTTTTCAACTTAAATTTTGGAATAAATGGCTTATAATGAATCATGTTGTTTACTTCAAGTTGATTATCAAGATTGATTTTATTTCCATGTTTAATCCCAAAATATCAAATTTATACAAAATAAAATATTAGTTGTGGTTGAATGACTGTGCAACAATTGTACCAGAGGTGAAAACCACAAGGAGTTAATGTTAGCCATGTTGTAAAGAATATTTTTGAAACCTTGAATTTCACTTGATCAAGCTACTTGATGTTTTTTTTTTGGATTTTGAAGCTTGTGCATATCAGAAATTCAGCTTCCAAGGTGTTGGCAGTGGGGGTGGTGGATCTCCTGGGGTGATGTATGCGCTTTTCAAATATAACTGGCTTATTTCAGAGTTCTATGGTCATGTGTTCCAAGAACTTTAGTAATAGATAAACCATGGTTGGATATAATTTTCATCCAAGATCAAACTATAGTCTCCATTTCACAAATTATAATTTGTTTGATTTGATTATGAGCTGTCATTGATTAAACATTGGTTGTAATAAAAAGAATTTCTTGCCTCAGAAATTTCTATAAAAACAATTGGATCTTTTGAATTTTTTTTGGAAACTCCTCTGATGTATCATTATACATTGGTGATACATAATAGATAGGCATGGAGATAACATTGTTGCACACCAAGGATACATAGTAGATAGAGGTGGGATAAGTGGGGGATATAGAGAAGTCACCTCCATGGAGGTTCCAACTTTTTTTTCCTGGTGACAGGCGAAAAAAAACTTAAAACTAGAGATTTTCAGAAAAATAGATCTAGTAAGCTATACCAAAAGGCTCATAACCTAAAGGGTCCAAAAACTAGTGTATTTGGATACAAGGTACTAAATCTATTTCATAGAGAGAATGAATGCACATGATCCTACTGTAAGTACATAAGTATTTATAGTATGGATTATGTAAAAGAGAAATGGAAAACAACGTGTGAAACTACTATGTCATTTGTCAAGAATGTCATCTGTCATGACTAAGTTTAGTGAGGAGTGATCTACTACGTGTAGATTATGTAACGTGCTACAATAGATATTGCATGCAATATCCCCCCACACGCCAAAAAATTGGTGTGTGGGTGCGCACGCCAAACAATTGGCGTGTGGGTGCGCACGCCAAACAATTGGCGTGCAGGGCCCACACACCATTTTTGGCGTGCGGGTCTCACACACCAATTTATTATGGCGTGTAGACCCTACACGCCAAAGAAAATTGGCGTGTAGGCCCCGCACGCCAAAAAAAGTTGGCGTGCGGGTTGGCGTTGGTGTGCGCGCTTGGCGTGCGTCTATCAACGCCCAAGCAAAAGGGCGTGTGAGACCCGCATGCCAAAAATGGCATGTGGTTCCCACACGCCATTTTTTTTTGGCGTGTGGGCCCCGCACGCCAAATAAAATTGGCGTGTAGGGCCCGCACGCCAATTTTTTGGCGTGCGCTCCCACACGCCAATTGTCTGGCGTGTGGGAGCGCATGCCAAACAATTGCCGTGCGGGTCCCACACGCCAATTGTTTGGCCTGTGGGGGGATATCGCATGCGATATCCCCCGCTCACATAATCAAATGGGAGGGCCCATTTGATTACGTGAGCGAGCCCCCTCCCGGCTGACAAGGTTATACAACCTCGTTAGCCAGGAGGAAGTCCTCCTGGCCGACAAGGTTGTATAGCCTCGCCGGCCGGGAGGACTTCCTCCTGGCCGACGAGGTTGTATAAACTCGTTAGCCAGGAGGACTTCCTCCCGGCTGACAAGGTTATACAACCTCGTCAGCCAGGAGGAAGTCCTCCTGGCCAACAAGGTTGTATAACCTTGTCGGCCGGGAGGACTTGCCAGGAGGAAGTCCTCCTCGCCGACAAGGTTGTATAGCCTTGCTGGCCGGGAGGACTTCCTCCTGGCCGACGAGGTTGTAGAACCTCGTTGGCCAGGAGGAAGTCCTCCCAGCGGACGAGGTTATACAATCTTGTCGGCCAGGAGGACTTCCTCCTGGCTGACGAGGTTGTATAATCTTGTTGGCCAGGAGGAAGTCCTCCCGGCCGACAAGGTTATACAACCTCGTTGGCCAGGAGGACTTCCTCCTCGCTGAAGAGGTTGTATAACCTCGTCAGCCGGGAGGAAGTCCTCCTGGCTGACGAGGTTATACAGCCTCGTGCCGGGAGGAAGTCCTCCCCTGGCTCACGTAATCGAATTGGCCCTCCAATTCGATTATGTGAGCGAGGAGGGACCTGCACGCCAAAAAAAAATGGCGTGTAGGCCCCGCACGCCAAAAAAAATTGGTGTGCGGGTTGGCGTTGGCGTGCGCCGTTGGTGTGCGTTTATCAACGCCACTGTTACTATGGTTGGAGGGTTAGGTGGCTGGTTGGATGTGGTGGGGGCTGATGGGGGAAGTTCTTTGGAGTAACCAATTTGGTTAGAATTGGATTTGTTTGTGTGCTCTGGTTCTTCCTCTGGTTCATCAGATGTGGTCGAGGCATTGGAGGTAGATGAGATAGAGCTGAGGGATGAGGTCCGATATAATTCACGGCCGGTGTGGTGATCCATTCCACTTCATTACCATACTTTTAATAAATTATTTATCACTTATAAACCCCAAATACTTACATATATATAAATATAAATCCCAAACCTTACACATATTCACCATTATTATTGCATAATCAGATTCTACACCCCATTTTAACCCTAGTCACTCACTCCAACCACCCTCAAATTCCTCATGGTTCAAGAGTTACAGGCAAACCAAGAATAATCCAGCAAGTTACAGTGTAAAGCAAGTTATAGAATACAATAAGTACATATTATAGGTAGATATATTACACAAACAAGATACATAAAATACATATTATATTAACTACATAGACACTACATAGACACTACATACACTGCACATGACTAGGCTTTATTAAGTAACATCTTACATCATATCTACTGTACATAAATTCTACCTTCCCACTACTCATCTGTCACTGTCATGATTATTTCATATAAGTCACTTTCTCACTACTCATCTGTCATGTTCTTCCTTTTTTCCCACCAGCTACATGTCATAGTCTAGTTGTTCCTCCCTCCAGCCTTATGGCTCCTCCTCTTTCTCAGATATATAAGGACACCTGTTCCTCCCTCTTGTTCCCTTATGGACCCCCAGACTTACTAAATTACCCCCTACATATACAAACATTACAGACCCCCTATAAATTAGTATACATAACTTAGTAGAGTTACCATCAACCTATAAATATATCAATATAAATATCAGTTTAGATTCAATATAAAGAAGATTGCCCCTCTCTCTTTCTTGACCCACCTTGACTCCAAAGCTACAAACCCTTGCCCCTTATTATACTTATATTACATATACTTTATACAACTCAATCCCCCTTCATCCATTCCTCTCACCTGGTGTGTGTAGTAAACAAGCACATTAGTATTAGCCTTCTAAGAGTAGATATAAAATAGCCACACCTTTTATTTTATTCTTAGTGTTACTCTCATTCCCCATAGCTTTAGTCAGGAAGGCAGCTCTTATATCAGCACCTTTGTCATAACCTACATTAGTACTAGTGTAGTTATACATCTCCCTTCCAAGCTCTATTCTGCCCTTTGAGTAGTTCCACAAGTGGTGTCCCAACAGTGGCTTGAATTTCCTTCAGATATCTTCAGTTCCTAGTAACAGCTATACTTCCCAGTCTCATTACTACCTCACCTTCCCCTTCTCTATTCTCCACAATTTCAACATCTACAAAACCATAAAAATATAAAGACATTAATCAACTTATCTCCTCACAAACCACTTCAAAGGACTTATACATACCCACATTCACTACCCATAAATCCTCAACCAACCTCTTACCCATCATGTCTCATCAAGGCTTCCCTGGATTCTACTCAGCCCCCAGTATCTACCCTCCAGTCAGCCAACCAATTAATACCAATGTAGGACAGACTTCCCACCCCAACCCAGCCAGGCCTTCCAGGAACAATGTTGGCAACATCCCCAATCCTGGACAATACAGAGACAACAACAACTCATCAGCAACTTCTGAAGACCAACTTGCACCACACCCCCATTCTCCAGTAGCTTCTCATCAACACTCAGAAACTCCATTCACTCACTTTTTGGATAAGGAACCCAGGATGCCCAGATACTCTATGCCTTCCAATAGAGCAGTCAAGATCAAACCAATGGACAGGAACCTCTTCTTTGATGGATCAAACATACCTGTGGATAAATTCATAAAAAGGTATGAGATTGCTGGGTCAGCTGATGGTGCCTCTCCCCATGAACTATGCAAACAGATTATTTTCTTTCTAAGAGGATCAGACCTCCAGGATGAGGTAGAAGAGATGACTGGCTATGAGGACTCAGACTGGGAGACCTTGAAGGAGCAACTACTTACTAGGTTTGGATCCTCTCTCCCCTTGGTCAAGTACACTGAAGAAGACTTGAGGAACTTGGTAAAGCTGTCTACACAAACTGGAGGAATCAGCACTTTGCAGGAATTCAAATGCTTTAGGACCAAATTTGAAACTATTACCCACTACTTGGTCAGACTAGGATACTACACCAGCTTGGAGGATTTCAGAAAATTGCTGCTCAAAGCCCTCAAACCAACTCTAGCCATATCCATCACCAAGGAACTTCTCAGGGACAACAAGATGGTATCACTCAAGGATGGAGGCCATATTCTTCCCAGCACCCAGGTTTTGTTCACCTACATACACAGAGAGGTTCAGTCAGCTACAGTCTTGGAAAAGAGCCTAATGGAACCAGAAAACCCTACCCAGAATCCAATCAGTACCATCTCCAAATCAAGTTCCCCAATGAATACCTTTAACCCTGTGTCAACTACCAAGCCATGGACCCCTAAGCCTCTGGAAGCCAGGACTACAGATCAAAAATTAGAAGATATCACCAAACAACTTGCATCCCTTACTGCTGGAAGATCAGCCCCTCCTCACCTAGTTGGACCAGCCCCAGGATTCAATTCAGCTCCCAGGCCCTATACTTTAAAGTGCTACTATTGCTTTGAAAACACCCACAGTACCACCAGATGTAAGACCCTAGAAGAAGATGTTACCAAAGGATCAGTAATCAGAGATGGCAGAGATTTCAGACTTCCAGACAAATCTATGATTCCATGGGACCCCAGGAGACCAATCAAAGATGCAGTAGAGGCTTTCCCCAAGGACCAACCCAATGTATCATCCTCCTTTGGACAACTGGAAGAATCAATAAACCTTGAACCATCCACCATCTATGAAACAGACCTTGGAAAGAGAACCAGAGGAACCAAGGACCCAGAGGAACCCAAAATGGCAGACAAAAGGATCAGGAAAGAAAAAGACAACATTATGGACATGGATACAGAAGACTTACTACATATGGCCAGGACCCCAGTTCCCCCAGGCAGGATACAGAATCAGAACCCAGAAACAGACCCCCATGTCAGATTCCTGGACCCAGAAACACAAGAAACCATCACTCCACCCAAGGAAAAACCATCAAAGAAAACCTACCTAGAGAAGACTTTGGCCAAGGATTACCCAGGAGCAGAAGAAGATATTGCCAAAAGGATGCTTATTGAAGGAAAGATGGAGTTGGCTTATGGAGAGATATTTGCTATCTCTAGTGGTGTCACTGATGCATTTAAAAAGAGGATTTCAAACAGAAGGATCCCATTGGACCCCATTAAATCAACCAATACCATAAGGAAAGAAGAAGAGGAGGTACAACAGGATCAGACAACTCACTATTCATGCCCCCTTGGATATGTTAATCTCAACATAAATGGTCAGACTCATCAAGCCCTTTTGGATACTGGATCAATGGTCAATATCATACCTGCAGGACTGGCCCACCAACTAGGACTAGTACTCACTGCTAAATCTATGAGACTTAAGGGAATTGGAGGCCACCATACCAATATACCAGGAATTGCTGAGGAAGTGGAGGTAACCATTGGAAAGGTATCCAGGATAGTACATTTCTGGGTGGCTGAAGGACCTGTTCAACTAATTATTGGGAAGCCTTTCTTAATGGATGTATCAGCTACAATCAAGTACAATGGAGCTCAAGGGGAATCACTTTCTATTATGGACTCTTCTGGACAAACTTACTTGGTACCCATCATTCTGCCTAGCAACCAAAAGTGGGAAACTACTCTACCAGTCAACTCAGCTACCAGGGATTTTTTAGACCAGGGCCAGGAATCCAACTCTTCTCCATAGCAGATGGGGACCTGGCAAACCAACAAAAAAAATATGAAACACCAGTCACTCATTTAGCAAAATACAAATCAACTCTAAAAAAAATCAAACCTGTAAATCAACCTATGCCCCTTTCTCTTAATCCACCTCTTTCCAGACCACAACTCTCCAGGAACCCTTATTCTACACCACTCACCCTTTTCCACCACCTTTCAAACCAACCCACAAAATCACTCAAGAAAGGCTGGACCTCATCAACTTTGGACCCTCTGGATGGCTATCAGAACAAGAATATCTCTTATTAGTATGGGTAATTACTCTCAGACAAAATTCCCTGGCCTTTGTGGAGGAAGAAAGAGGACTACTCAGACATACCTATGGACAACCCTACATCATCCCAGTCATTCCTCATGAACCTTGGCAGCAAAAACCTATCCCAATCCCTGCACCAATCAAACCTCAAGTCATAGAATTAATAAGAGAAAGACTCAGAACTGGCCTTTATGAACAATCTTTTTCCAGCTATTCCAGCCCCATATTCTGCGTAAAAAAACAAGATGGAAAACTCAGGATAGTCCATGATCTTCAGAAACTTAACAAAATCACTATCAAAGATGCAGGCTTACCACCATCCCCAGAAGAACTCATTGAATCCTTTACTGGTAGGGCATGCTATGGACTAGGAGATATTATGGGGGGATATGATGAAAGGGAGTTAGCCAAGGAATCAAGACCATTAACCACCTTCGAAACCCCACTAGGAAGATTTCAACTCACCAGATTGCCCCAAGGAGCCACCAATTCAGTTGCAGTATATCAAGCCCAGATGATGTGGATCCTCCAGGATGAATTACCTCAGCATATGGGTATATTTATTGATGATGGAGGAATCAAGGGACCTATTTCAGACTACAATGGAGAAAAACTCAAGGAAAACCCCCAAATCAGAAAGTTTATCTATGAATATGCCATTACTCTGGAAAGGATTCTATATAGGATTGAAGAAGCTGGACTCACCATATCTGGGAAGAAATTTGCCTGTTGTGTCCCTGCCCTGGATCTGGTTGGACATGTTGTCTGCAAAGAAGGAAGGAAAATATCAACAAAGAAGCTCAACAAAATTGAAACATGGCCAGTCCCTACCACACCAACAGAAGTCAGAGGATTCCTGGGTATTTGTGTTTATGTTAGAATGTTTATCAAAAATTACTCCACTATCACTGCACCTCTCAGAAAACTTACTAGGAAAGATTCAATCTGGGAATGGACTGAAGATTGCCAGGCATCATTTGAAGAACTGAAAAGAATTATTGGAAAAGATATCACCCTCAGTAAATTGGACTATGGACCTGAAGCAGGACTCATCAAATTATCAGTGGACTCCAGTTATATTGCAGCAGGAGCTATACTCACCCAAGAAGATTCCAATGGACTAGACAGGCCTGTTATCTATGAATCAGTGGTATTTTCAAAAAGAGAGTCAGAATACTCACAATCCAAGTTAGAGCTATGTGGTGTCACCAAAATCCTCAAGAAACTTCAGACCAGACTATGGGGCCAACATTTCCAGCTTAGAGTGGATGCACAATGTCTTATTGGGATGATCAACAACCCTTCACTTCCCAATGCCCCTATGAACAGATGGATTGCTTTTATTCAGTTATTTTCCTTTGATTTAGTACACACACCTGGAAAGACTTTTACATTACCTGATTCACTCTCAAGAAGACCTTTGGACCCAGGAGAAGAAGATTGCCAGAGTTTTGATGAAGATGAAGATTGGATCAAACCCCATCCTGGATTTGGACTAAAACATTCTTCTGCTGGATTGCTTCTGGGGACATCAGCTAAGTTGGGGGAGGAGGCAGGTAATCTTCAACAAGGAATTTGGAAACATCTGCAGGAATATCTTTCAACCATGAACAAACCACCTGGATGCAGCAAACTGGAATTCAAACAAATTTTACACAAATCAACCTCATTCTTCCTCTCCAATAATATACTTCATAGAAATAACAAACCCTTTTCCCAGATAGTAGTCACTCACCCTACAGCTCAAATCTCCATCCTCCATTCCCTCCATGAATCTTTGGGCCACAGAGGAGTATCAGAAACTTATAGAAGGACCAGACTCAGATTTTGGTGGCCAGGACTAAAAGAGGTGTAACCAAGTGGGTCCAATCCTGTGAAGCTTGTCAGAAGAGGAACTCAGTACTACCAATGGAACCCAAGAATCCTACAGGAGCATCAACACTTTTTGGAAGAGTCAGCCTGGATACAGTTCATATTAAAGCTGGAAAATGGAAATACCTGGTAATAGCAAGAGATGACCTGTCTGGATGGGTAGAAGCAGTTGGCCTAGAAAGGATACAAGCAAAGAAAATCTCTCAATGGTTCTTGGAAAATTGGATCCACAGATATGGTGCTCCTTGGTCAGTCACAGTGGATGGAGGATCAGAATTTGGCCAAGACTTTAAACAGACTCTCCTGGAAGCTGGAGTAAAAATAAAAGTAACCACACCCTATTATCCTGAGGCTAATGGGATGATTGAAAGAGGCCACCAAGCAATCAAGGACACTCTAGTCAAGCTCTGTGGACAGGAAGGAAAGAAGTGGAGAAACTATTTACCATTGGTTTTGTTTTCAGACAGGATATCAACAAAAAGGACCACAGGGTTTTCACCTTATGAATTAGTATTTGGTCAACCACCCATCTTACCTATAGATTTAGAACTTGAAACTTTTTTAGGAATAAATTGGGCCCAGGTGAAAACAACTCAAGATCTTCTGTTGGCAAGGACTCATCAGCTGGAAAATAGGGATTCTATTCTTCAACAGGCACATCAACAACTTATACAAACCAGGGGAAAATCAGTGGACTACTGGAACAAAAAGAAGAAAGACAGAGGGCCACTACAAAAGGGAGAACTGGTATTAGTGTACAATAAAGCTTTAGACTCCCAATGGGGGAAACTCTTTCAAAATAAGTGGAATGGACCTTACAAAATCAAAACCAGGAACCCAGGAGGATCCTACACACTAGAGGAATTGGATGGCACTGAATTGTCTAGAAGGTTTGCTGCAAATCAAGTAAAACATTATTTTATCAGAGAACTTCCCATTTAAATAAATAAATAAAAAAAAAAAAAAAAAAAAAAAAAAAAAAAAAAAAAAAACATACCCTCAGCAATTATCCTATTTTCCCTATCCTGTTCTTCTTTTTCCTGGATAATGGTATGCATCAAAATCTATATTTAAATATAATATAAAAAAAAAATAATAATATAAAAAAAATAAAAATAAAATAAAATAAAATAAAAAAAAAAAAATTAGCAAAAGATAAATAAATAAATAAACACAAATAAAAATTTTATTATACACATAAAAAAAAATCACTTTAGAATTATCTTTTATTTTACCTGTAACAAAAAAAAAAAAAAAAAAAAAAAGGGGGGACAGAAACTCACAGAATCGAAGGAATCATAAACTCGGCTAAAAAGTCGGCGGCGACTAACGGCAGCATTCAGGGAATTGGCGTGGTCGGCGCGGGCGAACTCGAGGAGATGGTCCAATACGGTGCCGCGAAGGGCGGACAGCTCCTCCAGGGAAAAAGAATCGCGAAGAAAGGGTCCAAACAACTCGACCTGGGCAACAGACCGAGGGGCAGGAGAGCCAGCGGAAAACTGGGAGGCCTCGCTGTTTGTAGACGAAGGAGCGGACGACGCTACAGAAATGGGCCGGGTAGGGGAAGACATACAACAAATCCCGAGTATGAATAAAAAAAAAAGAAGATAAGGGGAAGAAAGAAAAACAGCAGCCGAATACGGCTGCTTAAATAATAAAAAACAAACAATGAGCGCAATCGACTCTGGTGTACGAACCAGGACGACGAGGACGACGGGCCCCAACTACAACGACGTTTCCGACGCTGGTGAACGACCCAGATTGACAGGCAACTCTCATCCAGCCTACGTTTTCGACGCCGGTGTACGATCCGGGAACGGCCTTTTACGCTTATTTTTTTATTACTCAAACGTCGTCACGTGTTTGCGACGCGACGTTTTCTTTCTTTCACATTTTTTTTTACTCCGAACTCCGCACGTCTTCCTCGACGCCGGTGTACGACCCGGGAACGCGTTTCTATCAGCGTAAAGTTTTCTTTTTGTCCAACTACAAAATACATATAAAAAAAAAAAAAAAAGAAAAGATGAAGTAAAATAAAAATGACAAATAAAATAAAATCAATACATAAAATATAAAAAAAAATGGATAGATGAAATAAAAATAAAAATAAATAAAAACATAAAAATATAAATATCAAAATAAATCAGTAGAATATCAACATAAAAAAAAATAATAATAAAAAAAAAAGAGAGAAAGGAAAATACATAAAAAAAAAAAAAAAAAAAAAAAAAAAAAAAAAAAACTCCCAAGTATTCATATATGTAAAAAAATTAGAATCTGTCAAAACATTTTTTCTTCTTCTTTTTCCCTCCATTGTCTGGGGACAGACAATAAGTTGGGGGAGGAGCACTTCACTGCCAAATGGAAAAATACCAGGATTTTTTTGATTTTTTCTTCTTCCCTCCTCTCAACAGAACACTGATCCTCAACTACCATACATCAAAAGAAGTCATCATCAAAACACATATTCTACATTTTTTTCTACTCACTCCATCTCATCATCAAAACACATATTCTACATTTTTCTACTCACTCCACCTCATCATCAGCTCATCACAAACTCAACAGATTTTCTACTCATTCCACCCAGCATCAGCTCATCACAAACTCAACATATTTTCTACTCATTCCACCCATCAACATCACATCACAAAGAGGCTCCCTTTCATTCTACATATATCTTATATACTTATTTCAACCCATGAAGAACAATCAAGCATCCTCTCAGTTTCCACCCTTCACCCAATGAAAATTCCATCCAATCAAACCAAATCAGAAACCACTTAACCCAACATCAAGATATTTTACCATACCCCAAAGGACATAGTCATATCAGCACCAATACCCAGAGGCCAAAGGATTACTCAGATTAGAAGATATATAAAACCAGACTAAGAAGAATTGTTGCTCCTACTATACCACCACCTCAAGAATTATCAGTAAGCATTTATTAGTGTCCAAGAATTTCAAGAAGATATGAATAAGAATAAGAAGGCTAGAATGAACATTTATTAGAAATACATGTATACAAGTACAATGATGGCTTAGTATTTGAGTCTAATAAATAATGAACCTAGCTTATAATTAAAATAAAATCAAGAATTTCAAGGATCCTTTTACATGAAGAACATATTCAGCAAGATGGCATACTAGAAGGAATTTCAACCACTTTAAAGACTATATTATATATTTTACATGAAGATTAATACAAGGATAATGGATACATGGATACTGAATACTATGGACACTGGACTTTGGATCAAATTATACTGGATTGGCTCATACTGGACACTGGCATGGACTAATACTGGATTGGATCACTTGGACCTTGGACAGGAATACTCTGGACTTCCATGGATCACTTTTTTTCTTTCCAGCCTTTTTCTCTGGCTGCATTGTCTGGGGTCAGACAATAAGTTAAGGGAGGATGTGGTGATCCATTCCACTTCATTACCATACTTTTAATAAATTATTTATCACTTATAAACCCCAAATACTTACATATATATAAATATAAATCCCAAACCTTACACATATTCACCATTATTATTGCATAATCAGATTCTACACCCCATTTTAACCCTAGTCACTCACTCCAACCACCCTCAAATTCCTCATGGTTCAAGAGTTACAGGCAAACCAAGAATAATCCAGCAAGTTACAGTGTAAAGCAAGTTATAGAATACAATAAGTACATATTATAGGTAGATATATTACACAAACAAGATACATAAAATACATATTATATTAACTACATAGACACTACATAGACACTACATACACTGCACATGACTAGGCTTTATTAAGTAACATCTTACATCATATCTACTGTACATAAATTCTACCTTCCCACTACTCATCTGTCACTGTCATGATTATTTCATATAAGTCACTTTCTCACTACTCATCTGTCATGTTCTTCCTTTTTTCCCACCAGCTACATGTCATAGTCTAGTTGTTCCTCCCTCCAGCCTTATGGCTCCTCCTCTTTCTCAGATATATAAGGACACCTGTTCCTCCCTCTTGTTCCCTTATGGACCCCCAGACTTACTAAATTACCCCCTACATATACAAACATTACAGACCCCCTATAAATTAGTATACATAACTTAGTAGAGTTACCATCAACCTATAAATATATCAATATAAATATCAGTTTAGATTCAATATAAAGAAGATTGCCCCTCTCTCTTTCTTGACCCACCTTGACTCCAAAGCTACAAACCCTTGCCCCTTATTATACTTATATTACATATACTTTATACAACTCAATCCCCCTTCATCCATTCCTCTCACCTGGTGTGTGTAGTAAACAAGCACATTAGTATTAGCCTTCTAAGAGTAGATATAAAATAGCCACACCTTTTATTTTATTCTTAGTGTTACTCTCATTCCCCATAGCTTTAGTCAGGAAGGCAGCTCTTATATCAGCACCTTTGTCATAACCTACATTAGTACTAGTGTAGTTATACATCTCCCTTCCAAGCTCTATTCTGCCCTTTGAGTAGTTCCACACCGGGTGGGTGTGATTTCCTGGAAGCTGGTTTGTCAGTGGGAACTTGAGGGTCTGGGCGGTGTTTCTTTGCTTGATGCTGAGGAATTTGGTTCTCATCTTCACTTGAGGTAACCTGAGATTTCTAATGTTTCTGGGTTTTCTTTTTTCTTTGCTGTGACGTGGTATGTTTTGAGGTGAAAGCCTTTCCTGTTCTGAGATGGGAAGAGGTATCTTTTGGGGTTGTGACAGGCAATTCGGATGGGTCGGAGGGGTCTCCAAGAGGAACAGGGCCATGGGCTTGGTTGGTAGGGTCTGGGTTATCTGCAGAGCCAGGAATTGTGGGGGCTGGGTCTTGTTCAAGAGATGGTGATTGGCCAGACTCATGTTGAGTGGATTTAGCAGAAGTGCTGCAAATGTGTGAGGTGCTGGAGACTGGTGTATGGTTTGACTTCTTGGATTTGTATGATTGGTGAGCACTTGATGTAGTGGAGGAGCGGGTTATGGTGGGTCGGGAAGCTGGCTTCACTGAAAGACATTCATCGACTGGAAGGGCCTTATTTTCCTCATAATCTGAATGAAGATACTCAGTTATTTTGTCAGCCTGGGTGTGGAACTAACCGTGGTTAATGGTTGTAACTAAGGTAGGTTGATGGTTTAAAGTGGTTTGGGTAATGGTTAAGTCCTGTAAAAAAGGTACTTCCTCAATCAGTAATCTTGTCTGAGAGGCTTGCTCTAATTGCTCTAATTAGGCGCATCCAAATCAATACAAAGTATTAATAGGCATCCAAGGAGATACTCACTTGGGTTCGTGGTTTCTACCTTATTGAAGGTAGGTTGTGGCCAATTCTTGAGGTAATAACAGTAATAAACTATAGATTATCCAGAATTGGGGGATTGTTGGAGAATGGGGAACTAAGCAAGGTAAATAACTCTAAGGTATGTACTGTGCTGTGGTGTTCTAAATATTCTCTGGGGGATAAACAACTGTTTACAGTCTGTTTATATATTGTAAGAGCTCCTCAGGGGGGAACTGTGAGCGCTTCCATGACCTGGGAGGTACTGTGGAACTTTAGGGACAAGACAGATCCTTTTGGGAGGATCTGTTAATGTTTATGATGTGATTTCTACTAAGGCTGTGTTATGGGACACATCTTTGATCAGTAATCCTTAGTGTGATTGGATCACATCATGACATTTGTATTTAATGATCTGTTATTAATATTATTAAAGATAATATCTTATAATGATGTCATTTATTATTGGTACATCTTATAAGTATTGATTATCATAATATTAATAAGTTCTTTTATTAATAAGATATTAAAGTACATATCTTATACGTGAAATATTCCAATGTTAAGGAATGTGGGCGTAATCAGAGGGTAAAGAGTGATATCTGTTACTCTGGATATTTCACGTGACATGAGGGCAAAGGGCCTACAAGTTAAGTATCTTGTATAACAGGAGTACATAGCTTAACCAGAAGTATTCATGAGCTATTAATGAATATATTATTAAAGTATTTATATTAATTATTGTAATTAAAGTACTTTAATAATAATAATAGTAATGTAATAATAATAATGAATGTATAATAATAATAACTACAGAATAGTAATTATTATTAAAGATAATAATAATTAATATTACATGAAGTTATTTTGAATGAATAATGATAATGAATAGTAATAATAATAAATAATAATAATAAATAATAATAATAAATAATAATAATAAATAATAATAGTAATTATTATTAGAGATAATAATAATTAATAATAATTGCAGTTACGTGGTACATGTCAGGTACTGTGATATGTACTCAGTGGCTGACACTTCCTCCCTCTAAAAAAGGGTTGACTAAAAAAAATTTAATGGTTTCTTTTGTCAACTCTGTATTGTCTCAGAATTCTTTCTGAATCAGGGATCTGATCAGCTGTAAGCCATTCATCCTCTTTGGATCCACTATATCTGACTAAGTACTGTTTGACATCTTCATTATTCTTTCTAATTTTTCTATGTTGTATAACTTTCTTAACTTTAATGAGTTGGTCTTTTTCTACTGGAGGTATCACAACTCTAATGTTATCTTTTCTTAGAGTAAATTTATCATCATTATTAGGAATAAATGGTTTGATTAGACTAACTGGGAATGTGGGGTGTTTCCTTTCTAATTTTCCAGTTAATATAACTTCTACTGCATTAGCACCATGTAAAGCTTTAATTGTATAAGGTCCAACATAGGAATCTCTGAGTTTCTTGGGTCCTGATAAATTAGTGAAATTAAATGTAGAAATAAGAACTTGATCTCCAACTTTAAATTGGTGAACCTTATGGGTTTTATCCCATCTGGTCTTATTATATTCAAAGGATTTCTTTATACATTCTGCTGCGTAATTTGCAGTTTTAGTCATCATTTGATGGAAATTTGTAGCATTGGGGTGAATAGTTACTGATTCAGAGAGGACTAGTTCTTTGGGGAACCAAGGTATCCATCCTCTTTCTAATTCAAAAGGAGTAATGTCAGTACTACTGTGTTTACTGGAATTATAAGCAAATTCTAATGCTGGTAATAGTGAACACCAGTCATTTGAATAATTATCTTTGTCCTTAAATTCTAGACCATAAGCACAATATCTTCTAATCATATCTTCCAAGGTTTGAATCATTCTTTCAGCTAATCCATCTGTTTGAGGATGATAAGCTGTAGAGAACTTCAATTGAGTGCCACATAAATCATATAAACCTTTCCAGAATTCAGATGTAAATTTTGGATCTCTGTCTGTAATAATATATCTAGGACATCCTACATCAGCTATAATCTTTTGCCAAAATAGTAGTGCTACGTCAAAAGCATTATTTTCCTTATGACATGGCAAGAATTTAGCTCTTTTAGAGAATCTGTCAACTACTACTAATACAGAATTGTAGTTATTCATCCCAGCTGGAGGTAATCCTGTAACAAAATCCATATTAATTACAGACCATCTTTCTGTTGGTTCTTCAATCTCCTGTAGTAAACCATATCTTTTTCCAGTAGCTTTATTTGCTTTTTGACATCTTTCACAAGATTCACAATATTCCTTGGTTGCATTTCTATAATGGGGCCACCAAGCTATGTGTTTAACTCTTTCCATAGTTCTGTCAAAGGAAAAATGTCCTGCTGTGGTATTATCATGGCATTCCTTAAGAAAAAGATTAATATGTTCCTTTTTAGCCAGAACTACTACACTAGTATGTTTGGTTCTATGATATATTAATCCATCCAGAAGTGAAAATCTGTTTTCATTAAAGGCAGTAGACCAAGGTTCTTCTGAAGAATTAATCAAGTCCAGGTTTTTATGTTTACTTTGGAGAATTTCTTTAAGAGTGGAGCAATTTTTGTCCAAGTCATAACTTTCACGTATTTCATCCCAAAATTCTTCCTTCATTTCAGTAACATGAAGTCCAAGAATGTCATATGTTTCAGAAGGGTCATCATAAGCAGGATTATTTTCATTATTAATTAATGGAAAAAGGCACATAATTTTTGCGGCTATCTCTCCATCCCAAGCAGGATTTTCTGGTAGATTGTCCAAAGACCATCTACTGAGACCATCAGCATTTTTATGTATATTTCCAGCTCTGTGGATAATAGTCATACTTCCTCTCCATTCTTGGATTGCAATCTGCCATCTTAACATATGTCTGTTGGGAGTTTTCATACTGAGTAAACTTTTGAGTGCACTACAATCAGTAATAACTTCAAAATCACAACCATCCAAGTAGTAATATAATTTGTCTAAGGCCCACACTAGACATAAGCATTCTAGTTGGCTAGCACCATATTTCTTTTCACTGTCCTTAAGTGTGCGTGAAATATAACATATTACTCCTTCTTTGGGAATGTCCAGTAAATCTTGTACTTGATGTAAAGCAGCTCCAAGTCCTTCCATACTTGCATCTACGTATAATTTATAAGCTTTGTGAGGGTCAGGCATTAATAATATAGGTGCAGAGGTTAACATTTCTCTGATTTTATTAAATGCATCTACTCTGGGGGAAGTCATCTCATATGCAGTGTTTGGACTAGTAATTTGGTACAGGGGTCCAGTAATTTTAGCAAAGTCTTTAATGTGTTGTCTGTAATAACTAGCAAAACCTAAAAATGATTGTAATTCCTTGACATTAGTTGGCATGGGCTTAAGCAATACTGCAGCCACTTTATTCATGTCAATAGCAATACTAAGTCCAGAAACTATATGTCCAAGTGCTTTGAATTCCTTAAAACCAAATTGACATTTGTTCATGGATATTTTCATATTCATTTTTGTAACTCTGTCTAAAACTATTGAAAGTTTTTCCAAATGTTCTTTCCAGTCTTGACTAAAAATAATAATGTCATCAATGTAGATAATAAGCCATCCTTCACGTAATTCTTTGTGGAATTCTATGTCCATCATTCTTTGGAAGTGAGAGGGGGCATTCTTAATTCCAAAAGGCATTCTTTGGTACTCATAAATTCCCATATGTAATATTATTCTCATCAAATGTCTACTGTCTTCATGAATTACATTCTGATGGAAACCTTTGAGTACATCCATACAAGTTATGAATTTGGCATCTTTTAGCTGAGTCAGTGCTTCACTGATTTTGGGCATGGGGTATCTGTCAGGTATGGTAAAATTATTAAGACCTCTAAAGTCTCCAACCATTCTTGATTTTCCATTATGCCAAGCAATAATAACTGGGGTAGTAACTTCTACATTTTCATTTGCTCCCACTTTGCGTAAAACATTCATTCTTACTAATTCTGTGACATGTTGCTGTAAGGCTTCTCTACTTCTGGGGGAAGCAGGATAAGCAGCTTTTCTTAAAGCAGGAGGATAAGGTCTAGTAGTATTAAGATTAATTCTTACTTCATGACCTCTAATGCTTCCAAAGGGTTCATCAGCAGTGGCAAATGCAAGTTTCTTTTTATGTAGTAAGTTTTTTAGTTCTTTTAATTGCACATCATCTAAACTCTCAGCAATCTTTGCTTCCAATATTGTATTATCAAAGTTAGAATTATTAATAGAATTACATTCAAGTTGTTCCAGGTTCATTTTGTCAGTTATGCCAAGTTCAAACTTGTTCATAATGTCACCATTAAAGGTAAAATATCTTCCATTAGAATTTATCACATCTATTCCATAATTAATGATATAATCATTTCCTAAAATGATATATTTCATTTTAAAATCTTCCATAACTATCAATTCAGTGGTAATCTGAATGCTTTGTCTGTTATGAGGGAATATAATATCTAATTTAATAATACCTAGTGGTTTTAATTTGCTGTTACAACTGTAGAATTTCTTAGAATTAATGGGGATTAATTCTTTCTTCCATTGAGGTAATATCTTATCTAATAAATTGGGACCAATAATAGAGCAGAAAGCTCCTCCATCAATTAAACATTTAATTTTAAACTTGTTACATATTATATTAGTGATGTTAGTACCACCAGTCTTATGTATTTTTCACGTATGCATCTCATTGGTCAAGTTTAATTTCTTAATGTTTACAGGTTTGAATTTATCTTCCATTTTTGAAATATTAGATATGATTAATTCTTCTTTTGAAACAATGGCATGAGTACTATGAATATCAGAATCAGAATCAAGGGAGTCAGAATCAGAATCATCTGGCAAAGATTCTATACTAGATTGGGAGTCATCATTAATTGGGACCAAGTTATCATCAATGTTTTCAATGCAGTGTACCTTTTTACTAGATTTCTTATTGGGACATTTATTGGATCTATGTCCTTTCTTTCCACATTCATAACACGTAATTTCTTTTTCAGAAGTGTCTTTGGTTTCCTTCTGGTCTGATTTCCTGGAATCTTTATAATTATCTCTTTTGACAGATTTATACTTTTCTTTCTTGTCTTTTCTTTTAACATTGACAAGGATTTCCAGTTGATTAATGAATTCAGTTAAATCACTTTCACTTTGAAGAACTCTACGCATCATGTACTCAGTATTGTGATCTAATTGGCCAAGTAATTTATCATTAACAGAGGCATTGTCTACATCTCTTTCAATGGCTTTAATTCTGTTCACTTGTTGTGTCACCCAATCAGATGGTTCTACATCACTAAGTATGTCAAATCTGCTTCTTCTGAAATTAGTTTTCACTTTTCTTTTCCATTCAGGAGTGCTAAATTTATTGATAATTTCTTTTTTCCAGAATAACCAAGTTTCATTGCCAGGTACTTCTTTTTTCCTAGAATTATACCAAGAATTTGCAACTCCAGTAAGAATTGAATTCAATTTTGAGCATATAATTTGATCAGGGGCATTAGTGTCTTCTTTCAAGTTGTCAATCCAATCAATAAATTTAAAGTGGTCATATTCTCCCACTCCAGAAAAGGTTAGCCACTCATTAGTCTTTGGCAGACCTGCTAATATTAATTTGTGGATGGCCTTGTCTTCATCCAAAGTATTAATGGTGGATGTGGCCACTCTAATTTGTTGATTATTGAGAGTTGGTGTAGCAGTTTGATCCCTGCTTGGTTCAATCTGGGTACTCTGTAAAGGTGAAGTAGTCACATTGGCTAATTGAGTTGTAATGACTGGAGGAATAGATTGACTGTCATCTCCAATGTCATTAATAGTATCATGTCTGCTTCTTGGTTGGGCATCTCTAGGCAGGAGTTCTTCCAACTTGTGCATGATATCTGAGTTGTTTTTGGTTATTTCTGACGTAACACATGTGAACTGTTTCTCTATTCTGTTCACTACATCTTCAAAGGTTCTAAATTGAGAATCTACTTTATTAGTAGTATCTGACTGTAAATTCTTAATTTTTAATTCCAATTGTTCCACTTTCTGAACAAGATCTTGGTTGGAATTTCCTTGCTCTTCAACCCAGTCATCTATTCTGGTCATAGAATTAGACAATTGTTTACTAAATGTCTTACAATGATCAGCCAATTCTACATTAAACATATCAATCTTCGTATCCATTTCAGTCAACCTTTGTTGAATAAGATACAATGTACTATCTTCTGAGTTCACCTGCTCATCTGTGGCTCTCATAATTTTACGGCATAATTCTTGTAAATCATTGGACAGGGCTTTGTTACTATTGTTCATAGCATTTACTACATGTTGGAATGTGGTAATTTGTTGGTGTTGTTCAGGGGTACAAGTAGAATTCTTTGAGTCATTAATTACTACACATGGGGAACTTTGTGTTCTAACTTTATGACTAGAAGATGGGGGACTTGTACAATTTATGGGGATTCCTCCATCTGGCGCTCTTGACGGGCTATTTTGCCTTGCTCTAGATGTTGGTAAGTGCCTTGTAAGGATCTCCCTAGGCGTACCATCTCTGAATAAATCTGGTTTCTCCATTGGGTATTCTTCCCTGTGTTCCTGGGATGTCTTGAATTGACATTTCTGCCCTTGGGACCACGGGGATTTTGTGTTCTGATTGGAGTGTTGGAAGGATTGGGGGGAGAGAAAAGGATTCCTGGAGATAAATGAAGAGGATTCCAATCCTTTGTGCGGTAGAGGGTTGCTGGTAGCCCTTTGAGGCTGACCATATGACAGAAATCCTCCTGGCAGTAGTTTAGATGGGCTTTCACTGCATTGAAGCTGCTCCTGTTCTTTACATCCTTTAACCAATATTTGTTCTCCTTCATCCTGTAATAAAACCTTTTGAATTTTTCCTCTACTGTTACTAGAATCAGAAGAAATTGACTTATTATCAGTCTTTTTACTTCTATAAATAATTTTATTTAAAGATTCTTGTTTGCCAGGGGGCAAAACTGACGCTGGTGGAAATCCAAGTCCTGGCTCTGGCTCCCTGGTGCGGCCATTGTAACCTCTATATCTAAGGGAAGGAGGAGTCATGGTAAAAAAAATGCGTAAAAGTTTGTTAGTAGGAGATTTTTAATAAGGATATAATGTGTTAAAAATTTAATTCACCAGATGACTTGTCTGATGGAGTAACAGAGGTTTCTCTGTTAGTGGTAATCTCATAGGTTTCTCTAGTGTCACGGGCTGTAGTGGTCTTGTCAGACACTTTCAAGATATCCAATTCAGGAGTGAGTTTGTCTACGTTGGTGGACACTAAAAACAAAAGAAAATTAGTAATAATGTATTATATTTTTACTTATTTAAAGATGTTGGCTTGCTCTTCAGAATTTTTCTTTGAAGAGGGCTAAAAAGGTTTGTTGTTTTATGGAGAAAAGAGATATAAAGTAATGTGAATTTGTTACTTTTATTGAGAGTAATAGTAGTGGTACTATGATTTTTATGCGGTAAAATCAAGTGGCTTGTTGTGAGTGTGACAAGACTTGAAAAGAGGCTGCTTTTATGTCTAAATTTCCAGGTGGAAATGACAAAAATGAGCTGAATTTTTAGTAAGATGTGCCTGAGAGGGGATTAGTCTTCCTTTCAGGTTGAGAGAGTGTATGTAAACTGATCAAATTGATCTGTTTGACAGTTGAATTTGTTATTTTTATTTGTTTTTATGTGTTCAAATCACGGAGAGACTCGACGTGATTTGTGAGATGTATTTGAAAGGGGATTATATTTCCTTTCAGGGGGAGAAGTTAGATGTAAACTGATCAAATGATCTGTTTTATAGTTGATTTAATTAGTCTAAACTAATTATTTTTATAAATCACGGAGAGACTCAACGTGATTTGTGAGATATTCCTGAAAGGGGATTAGTCTTCCTTTCAGGGTGAGAGATAATATTTAAATTTGATCAAAATGATCTAATTTACTGTTAATTTTGTTATAGTACACTCTTTTACTATGTACAAATCACGGAGAGACTCTTAAACGTGATTTGTGAGATAAAAATAGTCTTCGACGGGGCTAATACACTCTGTTCTCGATGTGTAAAATTGGAATGGATCAGACAGTTGTATTCTGCTGATTTTTCCCGTTATTTTGATCTACTCAACGTCTTGATAGCTCAAGTAATGAGTGAGAAAGTCTATTGTCGACTATTCTTATGATTGGATATAAGAGTCTTATACTTGTATTACACTGTAGAGTATATGCTGGAACTTCCAGAAGTGCGTTGGCGCACGTATGTATAGTGTAGATCTCGGAATATCCGGGGAATACTGTATGTATCACGTGATAATCTTAGAAGATCAATCTTCCGATCACGTGTGTATAGTGTAGTATACACCCGGTATGTACTACGGTGTGTATTACCACTTGTATGCGGTTACTGTGTGTATACCACTATTGTCAGCCACTGAGTACATATCACAGTACCTGACATGTACCACGTAACTGCAAACATTATTAATAATTATTATCTCTAATAATAATTACTATTCTTATTAATTATTATTACTATTTATTATCATTATTTATTCTAAATAACTCCACGTAATATTAATTATTATCCTTAATAATAATTACTATTCTGTAGTTATTATTATTATTATACCTTCATTATTATTACATTAATATTAATATTATTAAAGTACATTAATTACATTAATTAATATAAATACTTTAATAATATATTCATTAATAAACTCATGAATAATTCTGGTCAAGCTATGTACTCCTGTTATACAAGATACATAACTTGTAGGCCTTTGCCCCCCTGACACGTGAAATATCCAGAGTAACAGATATCACTCTTTCCCCTCTGATTACACCCACATTCCTTAACATTGGAATATTTCACGCATAAGATATGTAATTTAATATCTTATTAATAAAAGAACTTATTAATATTATAATAATTAATACTTATAAGATGTACCAATAATAAATGACATCATTATAAGTTAATAACTTTATTAATATTAATAACAGATCAATTAATACAAATGTCATGATGTGATCCAATCCCACTAAGGACTACTGATCAAAGATGTGTCCCATAACACAGCCTTAGTAGAAATCACATCATAAACATTAACAGATCCTCCCAAAAGGATCTGTCTTGCCCCTGAAGTTCCACAGTACCTCTCAGGTGATGGAAGCGCTCACAGTTCCCCCTTGAGGAGCTCTTACAATATATAAACAGCCTGTAAACAGTTGTTTATCCCCCAGATAATATTTAGAACACACCAGCACAGTACATACCTTAGAGTTATTTACCTTGCTTAGTTCCCCATTCTCCAACAATCCCCCAATTCTGGATAATCTATAGTTTAATACTGTTATTACCTCAAGAATTGGCCACAACCTACCTTCAATAAGGTAGAAACCACGAACCCAAGTGAGTACCTCCTTGGATGCCTATTAATACTTTGTATTGATTTGGATGCGCCTAATTAGAGCAATTAGAGCAAGCCTCTCAGACAAGACTTACTGATTGAGGAAGTACCTTTTTACAGGACTTAAACCATTACCCAAACCACTTTAAATCATCAACCTACCTTAGTTACAACCCTTAACCACGGTTAGTTCCACACCCAGGCTGACAACTATGTAATACGTGCTCGAGGAGGATTTTTAGGGATTAGATGACTAGTGCCGTGGGAATGGAGGCTCTAGAGAGTAAGGGAACGAGATTTTAGTAGTGTAAATCTACTACTGCGGTTCGAATGGTCTACTCAGAATTTCTCTATGAGTAGTGGATCTACTAGAACGTAGAATTTTGAAGAGATTTTATTATAAAAAAGGCGCTTTTTTCTTGTATTTTGATCAATATCTTCAGCCAGATATTGGATTTTAATTTTTTATATGTTTTTTAGTTTATAATTTCGAGGTTTTCTCAATTTTTGTAGGGTTTTTATTTTTCTCAGACTCAAATTTGGGAAGCAGACTCTGTTTTTTATTGCAATTTTTAGAATTTTATATATAAGAAATATAGAAAAAACAAGGCGCTATTTTTTATGATTTTATATTTTTCCTGTAGTTAAATGCAGTCAATCTAGGATCTTTGTTTCTTCTACTGTTTCTGAGTAGGTATCTTGGGACTTCTGGGGGGTCACAATCTAAAAAGGGGGGAACAGTCACGTAAGTATTTGTAGAAGAAGTTATATCACAATATATGTCATTAAAGGAGGGATTTCCTTCTTTTAGGGCGGATCTAATTTCTTTTCTGACAATTTTAGTATGTTCTTCTTTGATTAATACGTCAGATTCTTCAGTATTAAGCAAAGTGCCGTCAGGGGAATAAGTATTAGTGAGTCTAAGTTGTTTAATTTTAGTCCAGGTGCAGTTGTAAAACTGATCTTCTCCTTCTATGACTTCAGTTTTGATCACTAGTTGTGACGTGATGATGTTGTCAGGGTTGTCTAGTTGGTAATGTCTCTGTTGGAAGAGGTTGGAATTTTTCTTAAAGTCACAGATAATTTCTGGCATCTATCAAAGGGCCATTTTCACGAAAATTAAAAAGGTAAGGAGGTGTTAGTGATGATTTTTAAGGGTTAAAGGGTGAAAAATCACGGATAAATAAAGGCCAGACCCCCAATTGTCAGCCTGGGTGTGGAACTAACTGTGGTTAATGGTTGTAACTAAGGTAGGTTGATGGTTTAAAGTGGTCTGGGTAATGGTTAAGTCCTGTAAAAAAGGTACTTCCTCAATCAGTAATCTTGTCTGAGAGGCTTGCTCTAATTGCTCTAATTAGGCGCATCCAAATCAATACAAAGTATTAATAGGCATCCAAGGAGATACTCACTTGGGTTTGTGGTTTCTACCTTATTGAAGGTAGGTTGTGGCCAATTCTTGAGGTAATAACAGTATTAAACTATAGATTATCCAGAATTGGGGGATTGTTGGAGAATGGGGAACTAAGCAAGGTAAATAACTCTAAGGTATGTACTGTGCTGTGGTGTTCTAAATATTCTCTGGGGGATAAACAACTGTTTACAGTCTGTTTATATATTGTAAGAGCTCCTCAGGGGGGAACTTTGAGCGCTTCCATGACCTGGGAGGTACTGTGGAACTTTAGGGACAAGACAGATCCTTTTGGGAGGATCTGTTAATGTTTATGATGTGATTTCTACTAAGGCTGTGTTATGGGACACATCTTTGATCAGTAATCCTTAGTGTGACTGGATCACATCATGACATTTGTATTTAATGATCTGTTATTAATATTATTAAAGATAATATCTTATAATGATGTCATTTATTATTGGTACATCTTATAAGTATTGATTATCATAATATTAATAAGTTCTTTTATTAATAAGATATTAAAGTACATATCTTATACGTGAAATATTCCAATGTTAAGGAATGTGGGCGTAATCAGAGGGTAAAGAGTGATATCTGTTACTCTGGATATTTCACGTGACATGAGGGCAAAGGGCCTACAAGTTAAGTATCTTGTGTAACAGGAGTACATAGCTTAACCAGCATTATTCATGAGCTATTAATGAATATATTATTAAAGTATTTATATTAATTATTGTAATTAAAGTACTTTAATAATAATAATAGCAATGTAATAATAATAATGAATGTATAATAATAATAACTACAGAATAGTAATTATTATTAAAGATAATAATAATTAATATTACATGAAGTTATTTTGAATGAATAATGATAATGAATAGTAATAATAATAAATAATAATAGTAATTATTATTAGAGATAATAATAATTAATAATAATTGCAGTTACGTGGTACATGTCAGGTACTGTGATATGTACTCAGTGGCTGACATATTTGAACCAGGAAATTTGAATTAAAGAGCTGAATTACCTTTGCAGATGGTGTCAAGACGAGATATGATACCTTCAACATCTTGACGAATTGACTTGGGGATTTGTAATTCAGAGCAGGTTTTTGCAAATTTATGGATCTTTCCGACATTGTTCAAGAATTCTTCTTCACTGATCTCTTGAACTTCAGACCCAAGGAGTGGCTCGCCAGGGGGGATTGTTGGTTCCAAGGCTTGGAATGTTGGTGGTGGTTGGTTTGAATTCGGAGATGGGAAAGACATTTTGTACAAATGCGGATCTGATAAGAAGTTGGGTGGTAAAAAAAATTGAATTTTTATGGGGTGCGAATCTGGATCACTCTGGGAATTTGAGTAAGATCAACTGACCAGGTGGTGGGGTGGATTCAAGATTAGGGGCAGAGCCACTTGGCAATGCTGGTGTGCCTTGGTCAACTACAGGGGCTGCCTCACTAAGAGATGTGTCTGACATGTTATTTTGTACGGTGGGGAGGAGGAATGTTAAGATTTTGTACTTGTTCTTAGGAATGTAATAAATAGTGAGTTGAGTATATCTAGAGATGATTGATAGAATGAGGAAGGGGGTTATGAGAAGCGTACCAGAAGTGGTTCCTTAAGAACCATCAAGCAATGAAAACTCCAACGTCAAAGGCCATGATCCCGTTGGAATCTGTTAGATTTCCTTGGGGATATATCCCTTTATGACATAATCAGGAGATATTCTTTGATTGAGGATTTTCCATCAAAGGAGGAAGTTTGTTTGTTAGTGCTTGGCACATGCCAAACATATGTCAGCAAAAGAAAAACGTTCAGAGTGGAGTGAATTACAAATTGGTAGATCCCATATGGGGAATTGACCATGCACAAAGGGAAAATCTACCAAATTGAAGTGTATTTGGACATCAGTCAGCAATGCTCATTGGGGATTTTCCATGAGCAGCCTATTCAGGAGGGATTAACAACAACTGGTGGAATGTCTAATTGGGTGAGATGTTTGGATGTGTTAGAATTCAAAACAAATTTAGAGCACGGCAACTTGATGATTTTGCTGTGTGGGTGGTCCATCATGAAACTAGTTTGCACATTGCATGTGGTTGCATAAGATATGTGCATGCAGATGAACACGCCATGCAAAACAACCGTGTGGTTAGGTTTAATGTTAACCTCAAGCCTTGGATAATATTATGCCAGCGCGAGTTAAGTTATAGTTAAGATTCTGGGGTGGCATCCTCGTGATTAAGCCCGGCGGGCTTAATGATGGGCAGAACAGGTCAGGAACACTCGGTGAAACTATGGTAATTATTAAGCCCGGCGGGCTTAATTTCCACCAGAAAAGCCCAGGAGACTTACGAGAGCAAAGGCAAGTGTGATTTGGGTCCCTCATAAAATCATCAGACATAGCTAGTGTTCTGGCTTCAATTCCAACATTTATTGATTACGGATGGATAGTTCATCTCATGGCTCAAATGATGTTGAACACTTCTAACCAAGGGTGCTATTCTGACAAGATCAGCATAGTCTGAAAGATAATCCATAGCTCCAGGAGCCACCATAACATTGATATCTGCTGGCTAGTCAATAATTATTTCTTTATTCTTTTGCTGCAACAAGTGATGATCAGAATATAGAACCTTGTAATTTTTGAAGTATTTGGGGGAATACCTTCTTGCTGCCTTCACAACTGCTTATGGCTTCCTTGGGGGTTTTTTCACGGCTGAAGCATTCCCCTTACCAGGGCTAGATTCTGGGGAGGGTGTATCATTCCAGGGTCTTGCAACCGGCTCTGCAATAGACATCACAACATATATCAGCAGGTGGAAAATGTGGATAAACTGATGATGCTTTACCTTTACCCAATGCAATGCCTCTTTCGGTCCACAATTCCATGACTTCTGGTACCTTCAACATGGGGATCCCCAAGACCTTTGCTTCTTCATCAGTGGTGGCCTGTATGCGCTTTGCCTCGAACCAGTTGCCAGCATCGACCATTTGTTGATAATACGGACTTTCAGGACCAATTTGGAAAAAGAGGGTATGAGGATCTGAGGAACAATCGGAAGGCTCCCAGCGTGCAACAGCAAGACACATAGTACGACGTCTATTTTCAAGCCACTCAAAGTGATGTTCAATATCATCTTCTTTGTGGGTATATTTGGCCAATAGACTAAGGTATTTATTTTGACTAGGACTTGACATGGTGTTTGAAATGTATGTAAGGTCTAATCTAAGGATGATCTGGGGGTAAGAGCAGGAACACAAACAGAGGAAGATATTTATATGTCAACAGGTCCAAAAACATTCATACAAGCTACCATGAACAAGAGGGCCGTTACTGGTGGAATGTTACCAGATAGTTGATATCGGCTCGGTTCGTTGCTATTTGGCAAATTGCATTTAATTCATTTGCCAAATATCTGCTGAATCATCATCTGCCTTTGTTGTACAATAATTCTTGGGTCGAGACATGAATCTAATACTGGAGATGTCAGCAGAGCATCGACTTGGCAATTAATCTCAGCATGACAGCTTGTGTTATTTGAATTATGTAAGGTGTCTCCTCATCAAACAAAACAAAATAATTTTGACCTGTATGCTTGGGGAGAGCTTCCGGTCACATGAAGGATTTACACTAGGCCTGAGGGAGGTGATTCTTGTCACCGCATAGGCACTGATGTGCTATGGACACCACAAAAAATGGAATCAACAAGACATGCAGGATTATATCTTTGCATATATAACGCAATTGTGGGTTTAGGTATGTGTACACCAGGCATGTCCCTCCCCTGTATCGCTTGTGTCCCATGTCATTAGGAACAGATACGTTATGGATACCAAGTGGGAACAGAGTGGGTGAGTACAAAGGCCTTCTGTTTGTTGAATCATATCACTTCCAGTTTTTGTACATTCCTATTGAATCTGACAATCAATGAGTAAATGTATTTCAAAGGGTTGTGTGTGTAAAATCCCCCCACTTTGGTTCACACACAACCGCCACCACCTAAGCCTTAAAGTGTTGATGATGCACCACAAGACATATCTTCCAGGGGACTCTGCATAAGATTCCATTTCCCACATCAAGGATTCAACTATTGTACGGGTCAATATTCCAGATGCTCATGTATTTGGACAAAGCAATCAGAAGTGAGGCATATTGTGAGTGATTTAATGTATCATCTTAGCTTGGAAACTTCCTCATATACGCAAAGGAAAGATGACATTGTATTATATGCCAAGGTGGTGACATTGCTTGTGGGGATTGGTTGGTAAATAAAACTCAACAATATGAGTTGACCCCTACCCATCAAAGACCCAGTAACTTCAAGCACAGAGCATCTCAAAATACAACAAATCAATGATTTGTCCAATCAACAGATTACGTGTGTTGGCTGAAGGATCCCAATCAAATTCCGGCTGTGTTGTGTTGATTGTCATATGACATATGTGGAAAGATTTGTCTGTTTGATCCACCTCTCATGTATTCCATTATATTGCGACATGCAAGCACCCTTGTTTGTGCAAATCACGTTAGCTCACATACATCTCACCTGTTTATTGCAAGTCACCCACTCAACTGCCCTGTGAAAAGTTAGCTGCTTGAGAAGTAGTTCCAGTGTCAGATCTCTCTATTTGCAGATACACCCACCTCCAAGCTCCCATTATAAAAACCACTCAAAGTTTCTTGATCCAATCCTCCTCTCATCCTCCATTCAAACCGCCAAGTATCAACCTTACAATACGTTTTAACCAGTGTACTTAAATGACTACCATAACCTATTTATACCAAGCTCAGCATAGAGTTGAATTTCTCCCTGAAGCCGTTTCATCATTTGAAGCACTGGCTGTATCAATTGAGCCTGAGGATCTTGAAGGCCAAGGTCCTGTTGAGACGTCGGCTATGATACATTGTCAACATGCCACTTGTTTAGAAGCAGCACAGGATTCCCTATCCCAACTTTCCATGGAACTCTGCATCCCCTCTCACATGGTCCCTGATGGCTTGGCAATTTGGAATCTACGCAGAATGCGCTTTGGTAGAGGTACTTGATCAGTCATATTTTTTCAAAGGCCTACATTTGTTTATTGATGTGTGTATTGTCAGATCCCATACAAATCCATGGTTGGAAAACGGAACATGAGCGCAGGTTACTAAGGAGCACTTTCAACCATCGGGGCCATTGATACACAGATGCTAGGGATCATATGCTGAATACTACTAATCAAATGTAAGCTATTGTCCCCAACACACTTACAGTTACTGACAGAATTGATCCTCAACCTTCACTAACAATGTATTGAATTGTCCATGCAGGTTTGGAGAGTTTTTTCAATAACTGCCACTCCAATCAATCTGCAAAACGTTTGTGCTATGAGTTGTGGATTGCTTTGTTGGGGTTTTCTCAACTGGCCATGTCACCTTTGCTTAATGTTTCATCTCTCCATGTTATTATTCTTCATCCTGAAATCTTTTCCAGTTCCATCAGAAGAGGAATACATGTGGTTTCCATCTTTACACACTACTTATTTCTTGTAACTTTCACACTCTTGTTGGTGTGGTCTCTGTCCAAGTCTCGGTGCCAATGATTCAATGTGAGTTTAGTTGGCCAAGGATATCCAATTCACATGTGATATTTGTTGTCAAACTCTGGAATTTCTTATCTTCATTGGCATTTTTCACGTTGAATGACCAGTACAAACCCCCCCCCCCCCCTTAAGGATTCAAGCGGCCAGATCCAGTAGCTTTTTCCCTGCAGTTATTTTGACATCATTAAAGCCATTTTGTACCCTAGTCTTCTTTTTCTATGTGCCTTGGATATTATTAAAATTAAATCTTGTAAAAAAACTATTTGTTCAAAAGTGGTCTTGCAATCACTTTTCACAATCCATGATTTGTCTTATGAGCTTACATTGAAACACATGGCTGATTTCAAGTGGTCTTCTGTTGATGTCATTGTGATGCACTTGAAAATCTGTCCGTCACAGGTGACAATCAAGATCCAAACACAACAATTGTTCTTCCGTTTGACTCCTACCTTTTAGATACCCTATGTTAAACAGTGAATGTTCTCCTGTCAGGGAAGCAGGATAAAAACAGACTGGAGATGTGAATTGCAATGACAAGGAATTACCATCAAAACCCCTTCTGTTACAACTCTGGGCCCAACGCTGGATAACCTCAAGCTCCTTCCCAGCTTTAATCATATCCTCGTTGGTGGAGTGTAGTTTGACCTCTTGTGGCAAATTGATATGCTCTAGTTTTGCCACAAGATACTCTTCATTTACTCTATGCCAACAGATCAGTTTACATTTACCTCAACCCAGCCAACATCCCCTCTTGGAATCCAGCAATCAAGCCAAGCCGTCTTATTCCTCCCAATCATTAAGCCCGCCGGGCTTAATATGATGCCTCATAGCTTGCCGGTTTTATAATCATTCCCAAGAATTAAGCCCGCCGGGTTTAATTTTTTCTCTCTTACTTTGGAGCAGCTGAAAAACACATGATAACTTACATATCTTTCATTTCTCTGTTCCGAACTTGTCCAGTCATGTCAAGAGCAAGCAGTTGATCAATGAGAATAACACGGATTGGACTCCCATCTCAAGTTCCACTCCTCTTTGGCATGTGTATTTCCAGACTACTCAATTGTAAAGTCTTTGGAGTGAATTTTCTTTTAGCTACGTAATAAAATATCTTGTGTCAGTTTTTTTCCAATCAACCAACAAAACAAACAATCACCTACTCAACTGCCTTTGCTAGGGCCTGGGAAATTACCAATTCCCAGATTGCCAATACTTCCTCTCGGAATGCCACTTCCGCCTCGTCCAATACGCATTGTCATCTGGTTTAGCATCCACGCTTTTGCTTCCAAGCCAATTGCCGCCTGAGGGTCGAGGTGCTCTCTTTCAACTTGGGAAAGACTTTGAAGGAATGCGGCATCGTAGGCATCAACTGGCACTGCCAGCATAATTGCCTACGATGAAGTCATCCCAGTTAAACTGGGATGCACTCAACCAATTTAAACTTGGTTGAAATCAACTGATGAAATATAAATCCAAGGGACCCCCCTTGGTTTTATATTTCATTGGTTGAGGTCAACCTAATTTAAATTGGTTGTTTGCATCCTAGTTTAACTGGGATGAACTCAACCTAGGCAATTATGCTGGCAGTGTGGAAGCCTACGGGGGATTGTAGCAAGTGGAACAATTGTCTGTGGAATTACGTCAGGGCTACGGTCCACCAGCTTATGGATACTCTTCATTTCAGTAGCCGTTTTTGCCACTGTTGTAGCAATCTCATCCAGTTTGTGTGAGCATACAGTGAACACTTCACTCCTCCAAGCTAGCTGTATGCGTTTTGTTTTGGCCGGAACGGGTTGATATTCCCAATCGGATACCGTGTCTTTGGAAAATAGGATGGCCAAAGCTGGATTGGCACGCATCTTGGTGATTGCAAGTCCTTGTCTCTTGTTCGCAATCTTCAAACAGCCATCTTTAAGCAACTGGCCTGGGAATTCCTGATTTTTAAAACCCATGACTTACTTTAGTTTTCATCCGAGCTATTCCTGCCCTCCTCAACTTTTTCACCCTCATATTTTCCGCGGATTTGCTATCCATCTAGTGAGCCCGCCACATTTCTTTTCCTTGGCCACAAACCCATTGTTCCAAGATCAGCTCCATTGAACCAACTTCCCCCCACATCACACCTGGTTGTGACTCGGTCCAGTTATGGTAATGCTTGATAACAATTGTCGCCAAACTCCCGTTCCACAAAGATGAATTAAACGAACTGGCCTCCCACTCAAATGTCAACCTTCCAAACCCAGCCATCTGAACATCTTGCTCACACGTCTTCTTGATACTTAGTGGAACATCCAGGTCCGGGTACAAAACGTCAGCAGCCGGTGTAAACAAAGGGGGTGACAGATGCTTGCGAATACGTGCAACCTTGTCCTGATACACTTTTTGAAAGACTGTTGTGCTTCTCGGAAAAATCGTTCAAGTGAGCAATCATCTTTTTGTACCGGTTATCAGCCCAATGGTTCCAAGTTTCCCATTCCTCTTGGCTTGGGGGTGCCGGATATGCACCAATTAATTCAGGCATTCCCATCAGGAATTTGGTGAAATTCCGAATTGACCGACACAATGCCGTCGACTGATTCGGAAGGCCACGTCCCACCACAACCCTTTGATCCCCGTCTGAAATTCTCCTGTGATTTATCATGAGCACGTTTTTGTCTTTGAACTCTCAGGTTATAATTCAAAAGGTCCTCTGGATTTTCCGGTTCACTTTTGGCATCTATGCATGTGGAGATAGGAATAATAGGGAATTAATCAATTAGCTGGAAAGAACACATCCATCAAAATCTGGTCAATCAATACCAAAACTTACCATCCTCAACAACATCATCAACATTGCCCCTCAAAAGCGCATCAAAATCCTCCTGGATCACCAGATGTTCCTTCTCCAGTAGCACCTTGACCAGCTCCTTCAACCCCATCATCACTGTCAACCATATCTTCCTCAATATCCATATTAAATCTATCCTTATTTGCTGGGTAAGTTCTTTTAAATCGGAGTTAATTGGCGTAGACACAATATTCACTCACAAATAGCTCTTGGATTTCTTACGGAAAGATGTACTTGTAAGATAGCTATGAATTAGATATTGATGGGATGAGGGAGAAGAGATGAAGGGGATTTCATGTATTATACTGCTATTTAATCTGTGGGAAACAATGCCATCTACTGCAATGGATTCTTGCACCGCCCATGAGGCAAGTCAGTTCTACCACCCTTTTCCCTTCCCTTTGTCTACTTGTTTGGCTTCTTTATTTACCATACATACTAAATATAACCAAACAAAATGGATCTCATTCAACTAGGATTACCCACTAACTCCACTTACCCTTCTTCTTGATCAGTCTTGAGGTTCGGGGTTGATCAAAATGAACATTGAAATGTCAGCATTCATCCGATTAATTAATCTGTTTCAATATCTTGGCCCCATGCCCTTTTCAAATTCACAAATATTCCAAATACAATCAACAAATTAATTCCTGCATTTTTGATCAACACAAACAAATAATGGAAAACATACCACATTCCCCAGGCTCACTGCAGAGATCGTTTTCTTGTTCACACCAAATGTTCCCTCCTCATTCTCCAGAATAGCAATATGCCCAACGACCCTTGAATGATGGATGACCAGTTGTCTACTGAGCTTGTCTGCGTACAAAAGTTTTGTATTCAACTGGGGATGGTCTTGGTACGGATTCTTGGGTTCATCCCAGCTGTTCAATGATGTAAAGGGGCGAATCAAAAACCAAAAAGTATTTGGGTGTTGATAATGGCACGCCAAAGGCGCACGCCAACACCAACCCGCACGCAAATTTTGTTTTGGCGTGCAGGCCCTACACGCCATTTTTTTTTGGCGTGTAGGGTCTACACGCCAAAAAACACACCATTTTTTTTTGGCCTGTGGGCCCCGCACGCCAATTTTTTTGTCCTGCGGGTCCCACATGCCAATTGTTTGGCGTGTGGAGGGACGCCGACATAATAGAATTGGAGGGCCAATTCTATTTTGTCAGCGAGCCCAGCCGGGAGGACTTCCTCCCGGCTGACGAGGTTGTATAGCCTTGTCAGCCGGGAGTCAGCCAGGAGGACTTCCTCCTGGCCGACAAGGTTGTATAACCTTGTCGGACGGGAGGAAGTCCTCCCGGCTGGGCTCGCTGACATAATAAAATTGGCCCTCCAATTCTATTATGTCATCGTCCCCCCAGACGCCAAACAATTGGCGTGTGGGACCCGCACGCCCAAAAAAATTGGCGTGCGGGGCCCACATGCCAAAAAGAAAATGGCGTGTGGGAACCACACGCCATTTTTGGCGTGCGGGTCTCACACACCTTTTTTTTTGGCGTGTAGACCCTACACGCCAAAAAAAATTGGCGTGTAGGCCCCGCACGCCAAAAAAAATTGGTGTGCGGGTTGGCGTTGGCGTACGCTGTTGGTGTGCGTTTATCAACGCCCCAGTATTTGTCACACCATCACTGAATATCCGGCTTATCCGCCCAAAAAGTCGCAATCCCGAATCGTAGAATTCAACGTTTGATTTACCGGGAGCCTTGCCACTGAAATTATTTTCTGGGACATACTTGTGATTGAACATCTCTACACTCTTCACCTTCACAACTTCTCTTTCCAACTTCCCATTGGCCGTCTCTTCATATCCAAATTCACCCAACTGAAATTTCCACAGATTATACACTCTCACATCAAGTATTATCTTCTCTTCTTTTTTTTTCATCACCATATGAGCCAAATGGACAGAATTTTCCATGTCAATAACATCCTGACCTTTCAATTTTGCTTGGTTGACATATCCATAGTATCGTGATTTCTGATTCCATGTGTTCATGATTGTTCCATGCATCTCTCCTGTTGATGTGTTAAATTAGACCTCTGATGAAGGCATGGACTCGAAACAAAGTATCAGAAATGTGACATACCAAGATGCTGGTTGTTTGGTATATTCCCCAGAATCCCATTCAGACGCTCCTGGGCCCATGCAGCAGTTTCTATGGAAGGCCCAAACCTCTCAATTACTACAGGATAATGCTGTGTCAGATGTAAATTTGACTTGCTTGTATGATTTGGCCATCCCATTCGGAGGACTTCCCGGTATTCCTTTGTTAATTTTCTCAAGTTGATCGTATCTCTTTCATCCAGGTGGTGCTTCATGAGAATGCTTGTCATTTCAATTAATTTGATGGTCAAATCCCTCAAGACCTCCTGATGTGTCACCGTGTTTGAGCCCTCAATATATTTCTTCTGCCAAAAATTTCCAATCACCCAGTAAGGAATCATTGCCAGCGGAAAATAGACAGTACATAGTATTAACCACTTGGATGCTTTTAGGGAACCAGATCCAGAAATTCCAAATTTTTGGGGAACTTGTGAAACCCAAGTTGGAATTGATGTCTGTGAAATCACGTTTTGAAGAACACACAACTCTTCCTTTGTCAATACAGGCCCTCCAGTCGTAACTCCATCATCCTCTTCTCCCAAGGTTTGTGATTTGCAATGTTGAATTCCCATCATGTCACTCCTTCTATCAGCCTCTCCTTTCTCATCAACCTCTGACTGGCTGCCAAGTGATGAAGTACCTGCAATACTCTGTGGATGCCTGTTTGTTGCTATACTAGAGCCACCTACCAGAGACCGAGTTGACCTTCTTCCTGAAGCTGATGTATCTACTCTTGATGAGCTGGAATGTAGTTGGTAGGGGTGGCTTGATGGACCAGCCCTGTCTTCTTGGATACTTGTTAAGCGGGAAAGATTTTTCGAATTTAAAATACACCGCTTCCTTCCCCCACTTCTTCATCCTCCATGCCACTCCAGTCCCCTTCTGGTGTTTTCTTGCGCTTGGAATCCCGGAACTTCAACCCGCCAAAGATCATTTTCCCAACATCAGTATTCTTCCAGTTTATTTCATGTTCTATGGCTTTCTTCAGGAGCTTCCCTGCTCCCAGAGTATTCAAAAAACTGAGACTGTGATCTTTCAGGTCTCCCAAGGGTAACGTGTGCATAACTTCAATTCCACAGTACTCCACTGGCCAGTATGGGAGGCTATTCAGAATGCTCCCTCTTTCTCCTTCTTCCGTAGCAATCTTCCTCCTCTCAGTGTATGTCTTGCACCTTTCCCATTGCCTAACTCTTTCCATGTGTGCCTCGTGCGTTTTTTTCTCAAACTTCCCCAGGTCGATCTCATCAATATCTTGAAGGGTGATCTTGCAGAAAGAACAAAACTTGTCTGCTGTATGGGATGCAAATCCTGCTGTCTCGTGAATTGCTGGAAGGTCTCCAATTAGTGGAAATATGCAAATATAAGGCGGCCCTTAGGGAATTGACTTGTCTTTGTGAACCACATTCCCTTCCAAAATTCCTTCATCTCCAGCACTAGCGGTTCCAAGATATGGTTCATTTGATCCAGACTCGGCTCCTTTGGACCTGGTATAATCCCAAACAAGTATATGTTCTCCACTTTGTATCGTTCCGTTAATGGTAGGTTGAGACACACCAGAGTCACTGCCCCCAAGGATACCGACTTTCCTCCAGGCTTCTTTGCATTAAACGGATTGAACCAGTCAACATATAGGCTGAATACAAGATTCCCAGACTCTGAAGTAAAAATCTTGTTTGAGTCTGAAGGTCCCACAAAGGTTTTCCATACACTTCCATCCCATACATCACTCATCTTTTCATTCCTCTGGCGTTCATATTTGAGGTTCAAATCGGCAAGACATTCAAAGCCAGGTAGCCAGAGCTTGTGAGACAGCCAGTTCTTCAGAGGTTGGAAAGTGAACGTTTGGACTGGCTTGATGATCATTATTTCACCAGATCCTTCAATTGTGGCAAGTTTTGCATCACAGAGTTGTTCTTCATTTTCAACCTCCTTCAGGAACTTCTTTGATGTCAAGTAGGATATAGTCTTACACGTAGTTTTGACTTCATGAGTCAACTCGTCATCCTTTCTGTTGAAATTCCATCTTTGCAGGTCTCCTTTCCCCTCCTTTTCCCATCCATGTCACTCCCTCCCCCTTCAGATTGAATATTCATCTTGTCATCTTCTGCCCACAACCTGTCCCTCAGTTGTAAATAGCATATAAACTAGTGATCAAGATAGCAATAAAATCATCAGTCTTCTGCGCGCTTTTCCCTGAGGTCTCTACAGCATACAACCTCTTGTAGCGAGTGTGCTTTTCCACCACGCAAACTAGCAGCCTGCCCTCTTAGAGGGCTTCCTTTTGTTCTTTTCAGCCTCTAGAATAAATTTAGAGTCTTTGTTATCACTTCATCCTCCGACCTCTGGCCATAGCTTCATCACTTTCTTGGCATTTCAGGAATTGAATACAGTTTGAAACAATCTGGGCAGCAGATCATCTTTGAGAAAACAACATCAAATCCAAGGCGTTGTATGAGAGTCCTTTTCAAGGGAGGTATGTTGCTGATGATTGAGGATCCGTCAAACTTAAATTCCTGCGCGAGTTGTTTCACTTTTTCAATCTCTGTCTTCAAAAACTGTGTCACGTTTTTATCACTAACCCCAGTGATAATGGAAAGGCAAGCTGCTTGTAGCATTACTGCTAGACTATGTTGAGGGATAAGCTGAAGCGTGTTTATTCGATATGTTTGAGTGTTGACTATTGAATGATCACTTGGGCCTTCATTCACATTTCGATTTGATATGTCAGGAATAGTTGTGGTCAAAATTGGTGTACTTCCAGTCTACCCATTCCTAGTAAGTCAGCCCAGATGATTGAATGTTATCAACAGAAGTCAATACCACTCAACTTGAATATTTTTTGAAGTATGGGGACTTGGCTCGTCTTCCATCTCCTGTTCATGTGTCTTCCTCTTCATAATTGCTTTTAAATGTGACTTGAAACATGTTACTGACCATGCCTTCCCCGCCTTCTGTTCACCTGTTTCAGAATCCCTGTAGGTCTCTTGATCACACCCCAACTCTGTACACTGGCAGATTTTCCATCAAGAGTGCATTCTTCAACGTAATTATATTCTAAGTGGTATGGTTTTTCTTGTAAAGCAAGTACTCTTTTCTCCTTGGTAACACTGTTGTTAGATCAAGATTCTTTGCAACACATCATATCTCCATATGCATAATGCATGGCATGCATGCCCCATGCTCCTTTGAACCATCACCTAATGGCAACCTTTTCGCTTGAACTCAACATCTGGGTGGCCTTGTTTCATGTTGTGTATATGTTACACATGTCACGTGTGTTATTTCTCAAATTAAGCCCGGTGGGCTTAATCCTCCCTCAACCACCTTCATTCGGTAGAGGCAAATTCCCAAATCTACCAACACCATTACCTCCAGTTGTCTTAATTGGGTCACCCTCACCACCAATTAATAATTTAAGCACGCCGGGCTTAATCAAATCACAGCAGATGTACACACCCATTAATAAATTAAGCCCGCGGGGCTTAATAAAATCACATGAGATGTACCTCATTCCACCATTCCCACCAACTCACACAATAAAGGGGGCACTGATTCACAACTCTTGATTATGAATTCAGCACAGCCAGAACAATATATATTCACCCAGTGCAAGAAAATGATTTCAACACAATCTTATTTCAACCACAGCCATGGTCAAGTCACTCAAAAACGGAAAAGCTCCAGCCAATTGAAGGAACCTCAACAAGGCCCTTTTACAAATCATCCCTTCACCCACCTCTCACTTTTCCAGGTCCATGGCTTGTTTCTGCCGCCTTCTCCTGAATATTGAACACCTCGCTGAGGAACATTGGCAAGCAACACCATCACCTGAACAGATTCAACATGTCAACAACCTCCCAATAACCATTACTAGCCATCCCATTTGTTCCAGAATGTCCCTCACCCCCTTATCAGCCAACATGCTTCATGGCATTTCACTCAAATGTCTCAATTTATTTCTCAGTGACTTGAAAGAAGCAAAATTTCCCTTGGCAACTTTTCATTGGGCTTCTCCCTGGGATTCCCAGTGGAACAAGTGTTTTTCCTCATTCGTACTCAAGCATTTCGACCATGCATACCACAACGGTGCCTTAGCCAACTTTCCCATCAATCCTATTCATCATGCTCCATCAAATGCAATCACTGTTCTCAAACGCTGGTTTACTGGAAAAAAAAACAATCTTGAGAAAAATAAATACTCCCCTGATGAAATTGCAAAGAAAGCATACCAGGTGAAAAAGTCAAAGTGGCGGAAGCAGGTCCGCTAAATTCTTCTTGGTTTCCTGTTTCAATTCTTGACTATCAATTCTTTGTTCCAGCTATCTCAACAACGTACAGAACTCCTCACCACATTGGACATATAGTATGACATTGGACAAAATTTAATCCATCAAATTTCCTACATCCCAATAGTTTTATTCAACTCACCATGATATATACCTTCTGTGCACGTCTGAGATCAATGCCTACTCCTGCCGTCTTGATTGTTGCCAACAAGATTCTACATTGGGAATCATCACAAAACCGTTCCAAATTCTTTTTTCTCATCTCATGATCTGTCTTTCCATGATGTGTTGTAAACCAAATCCCCTCATCATTCAAAGCTATTCCAATTCTACACAATTGCAACAATTTCATATTAGTGTAACCTCTTTATCTACCCTTAGTTTTCAGTCACCCAGAATTTAGACTCACATTTCTAGGAACCGTTTAAATTCTGAAAATATTACTGCCTGATTTTCAGCTCCTCTCCCAAGAAATTCTTTGATGTCGCTAGCCAGATGTACAATTTTTGAACTCTCATTCCAACCATAGCCCTTTATTCCTGGCCCCTTTTCAATCAAAGCTGGGTGGTCGCATAGTTGCCGTAAATCAACAAGTTCCCCAAAGGAATCCGCAGAGTTCCATCCTTGTCCAGCAATTCGATTTTTTCCAAATTGGATCGCAAATGTTTCATGGTTCTTCTTGTAGATTTCATTCCATGGAGATTTCAGTTCAATGTTAACAATTCTTTCTAGTTTTTCAGGAAGCTCTAGCACTGTTGTTTTTAACCTTCTCATGCTGATTCCGTGTCACGCTGCAACCAATGGGCTCAGCTTCGACTACTCATCAAACTTCAAAATGCTTCCTCAGCCTTGAATGCATACTCAGCTTCGAGATGCTTCGGTTATCAACACCCATCCAGCAAGGCCCACTCCCACGCTGGTGGGCGTGTTTGCCATACACGCCAATGTAATTGGTGTGTTTGCCATACACGCCAATGTAATTGGTGTGTTTGCCATACACGCCAATGTAATTGGTGTGTTTGCCATACATGCCAATGCCATTGGCATGTTTGTCCAGCACGCCAAGGATTGGCCATGGGCAGGCCAAACCTTGGTGTGCCTTGAAACAGGCCAACACCAAATGGATTGCCTGCCAAACCCACCAAACAAGGCTGGAGGGGGCCTAAAAGATGCCTTTTTCCATGGGCGTGCATTTATCAAGCCCCGGGCCGCCGTCAAGCACACCAATTGGGAGTGGTGTGCCTGTGAAGCACGCCAATCCTGATTTGCGTGTTGCAAAGGCATGCCAAGACGTGTTGGCGTGCGTTGAGACACACCAACAGCAAGTGGTGTGCCCGCCAAACCTGCTAAAAAAGGCTGGCGGGGGAGTCAAAACACACCAAGATTTACCATAAATAATACCCAGAGGACACCAGGACTTAAGGAAAACCGCCTTCCTCTAGGTTTTGGAACACGTGAAACACTTACAAAAAAGGATCTGAGTGTTTCATTATTAATGAAAAACTCCAGAACATTCCAGAAAGTACCAAATCTCTGTGTATCATAACACATGAAACAGAATGGCCAATTATCCAAAAGAATTTGGATGAAACACATAAAAATTTGATGAAACACAGAAAAACTTCAAATTACGCTGAATTGTGGCTATTTGCCCTCAATCCAGCCAAATACAGCTAGAATACAACCACAAACTGGCCAAATAATTGTATAAACCACAATTTGGCCATTAACTGAAAAATTGGGTGCTCCCTGGTACCAAAATGTATTTAAGGATCCCCATTTCCCCCCAAGAAAGGATTCCCCAGATTATTACACATTACATTACTTAGAGTACCCGCTTTCAAAAAAGCCTTGTCACCAGCCTCTTGCCTGGTAAGCACCTTACGTAGTTAATACATAATCCCCTTGAAAATTCCCTCAAAAATCTCCCCAAACAGGTCAATAAATTAATAACAGTAAGTTATAACCATGTCTCTGTCTATGGCGCTTTTCCCCTTCCTTTCCATACACCTGGTATTTAAACAACCCCTGATTTATCATGCCCCAGTTTTAAAAGGTTATTTAAATCCTCTGCTTATTGCAAGATACCTTAGAGGGATCCAAACAACCCCTGATTTATCAGGCCCCTCTTTATTTTTATTTTAATCAATTTTTTTTAATTAAAACAAATACACAAATACATAAAATTAATAAATTTTATGCTCCCAATCCTCCAAACATTTTTTCTAAAACATTGTCATAAATATTTTATCCCTATTACACATTGTTGTGTGTAGTGTAGCTAGAAAAAAAACATCTTGGCATCACTGAGGCTGACAGAGACCAAGTGCCTGCTGAATATTGGCGAGCATTATGGGCTGCTTGTTGAGTGTGAAACAGTCATTCAAGGTAGTTGCTGATGAGGCCCCTGGAGTAGTGGCTTTTGGAAGCTGAATCAGGGGTTTAGGATTACAGATGGAGGGATAAGGTGTTTGTGGATCAATGACAATATTTCCAGCATTCTGTCTGGCTTGGTCCAGATAGGAGTCCAGGTTTGGAAGCCAATTTAAGTCTCTTGATATTGCCTTCTACATTGTCAAAAAGAGGTTTCATGTTTTGGGCATCAGAGGAAAGAGAAGGGGTAGTGGGATTAGAGCTGGTTAGACATGATTTTGTAGACAATATAGGTTGCAAGACATGCTGCCCTTGGGAAGTCAATCTCAAATTTAAGGCAGATCTTTCCTGTTGATGTGGCTGTGGTGTAAAGGAAATGCCATCAAAAATGGTCAGATGGGAGGATTTGACTCTCTGCAAAAAATGTCCTTGTTCTTTCCTAGCACAAAAGAGGGCTCATAACCTGTTAGGCTTTGCCTGGGATGTTGGTGGTAGAGAAGTAAAAGAGAGTACCACCACCATCCCAGAGAGGAGGCTTTTAGAGAAGTGAGAAATATTGGATATAAGCAACTAATCAGTATGTATGCTAATAATGGATATGTTTTTATGTTATAATAGTATGTACTTTCACAGGATTTCAGTCTCAACCAACACTGATTAGATGAGAGGTATTTGAGTTTGAAAAAACAGAAAGAAAGAAAGAAAAAAGAAACTCTCAAGTTGAGTTAGATTGGAATTGGCTTATCCAATCTACCATCTAAATCTTGTGTTGAAATAGGGTTTGGTTTATGAGGAATACCAAGTTTTGGGGAAGTAGTCGTCCCTCTCAGGCCAAAAGCATCAAGGAGGCCAAAGTGGCGAGGGAGTTCGAACTCGGTGTGGTGTTGACGTAGATCAATGGTCACGTTGATGTGGCTCTAAGAACAAGGTCAGAGATACTATTACACCATCAATGAAACAACAATATCCGTTATTTTGGTCGTTGACCTCTTGGAACTGACAGCCAGAGGGGCAATATGTCCATTGTAAGGCCTAGACGCACAGCACCGCGAAGAATCAAAGTTGACAACTGCTGGAGTGATTTCAACAAAACCAACAAAATGAAAAACAGTGTTTTGATGAAAAAAGGGAATAACTCGGATAAGGAAACCAAACAACAACAATATGGCATAGAGAAAAAGATGAGAGGGGAGGAAACTGTACACTAGGAAAAAATGAACTGAAACTTGTTTTTGAGATAAATGAACATGGATGAGCAAGACGAAATCGAAAAGTGATAATAAATCAGGAAAGCAATAGATGGATTGAATGGTTAAAACGTTTCAGAAGTCGGCCGAGTGAGAGTCGATAGAGTTGATAGAGTTGATCCAGGCGACGAAGGTAATTTGACGCCATCGGGGGATACGCGAGTGGAAATGGGAGACTTGGAGGGGTTACTGATAGTGGAAGGAGAGTTGAGGGAGAGGTTAGAGAATGAGCGGCTTGCAGTGGGACTGGAAGAGTTGGCTTCGCGGAGCAAGAAGGAGACCCATTGGTCGGTTATTGTGTCGTTATCTCCCAGCGTATCCTGTCCCGTCCCCGAGGATGAATTGGGGCCCCCATTCTGACGTCCTGATTTCTGGGCAGATGAACTTGAGCGTTGTAATCCCACTTGTTCACGTTGATCTTCGTTCCAGGATAAAATACTCGACAGTAAAGAGAGCATCTCGAACCGTTTCGTGTCTTCTCTGGGAGTTAGGATGAATGAAATCAATACGTTCGTGACCAGTCGTCTAACGCAGACCCAACCAGCAGTAGATAGAGATACATCGGTAAGATCACAATCCAAACACATTTATCGAGCAGGAAACTAAAAGCCGACACTCACCGGTCAACACTGTACTCTGTGCTATCCTTCCGTAGTCGACGTAGAGCCTCGGTCAGATGCTCGTTCAGTATGACCGCTAGGCGAGAGAAAGTGGACAAATTAACGTCAAGCTGAGCGCATGATAGGGATAGCTCATTAGTACCAACGGCTCACCTTCATGTCGAAGCTTGCCAACAAGTAGATTCTTCTCCTTGAGTTCTTTTTTCAGAGATTCGCATAGTGCCGCACCTGATTGGCTGGCCGCGAGTTTAGCCTGGATAGATGTGGTGAGTCAGGCCTTTTTTACCATGATAGGAAGAATCGATGCTTGGTGCAAGGGAAGCCTACCTCAGCGTCTCGTGCTTTTTGTTCAACAACTAATAGCTTTTCTTCAGCCTCAACAAGCCGAGCCTGGGTGTCGCCAACAATCGATTGAATTTCGGATTCCTTGGCTATCTCGAGCGAATTGAAAAGAGGTGAAACTTCTCCGCACGTTTTAAAACTGATAACTTGAAACATATATTTTAGACCTTGCTATTCTTTCAAAAATTAAAAATATTTGTAGTGCGAGCCACCAGACCTTCTTCGGTTGAGCCGGTAACCACTGCTTCGGACTCATTGGTTGGTGCCGTTGCGAGGTTCGTTATCTCAGATTCATCGGTTCGCATCAACCGATTGTAGGAAATCTCGCTCGGGCTTTCAACCGAGGTTCCGTTGATTGTGTTCAGGCAGGAGACGTTGCCTCGTCTGCCGACCAACCGAAGTAGTTGCTTCATCAGTTGCTCTGAAACCGAGTTTGAATCGACAGGCAAAATCCTTGTGTTGTCAACCATCTTGCCTTGCGTAACCAATTAGCTCGGATGCGGTCAACTGATGCTCATATGCTGGGAAGGATATATAAAATGTGTTACCTCTCTCCAAAACCGTAGCCATCTAGCCGCACAATGCACTTTTCAACCTTATCAGCCATAGTTTTCACTACTACCCTGGTTTGCCAGCTACCCCAAGTCCTGAGCCTCCCCAACAAGGACACCGATGTTAAATTCCGTTGTTCATCAAAACTAATGGGGAAAACCCTAGGAGCATGCGGACGCTCCAAAGTCGACTCCGGAAACCAGATCATAGAAATTACCCGTAAGTGTTGGTTTGTATGGATCTGGCTGAATGCAATTCACATTGAAATGTTTCATTCTTCATTCCACCTGTGGGATTGTATGGATCAAATTTGGACAACCAGTGATCACCGCTAATTTTGTCAAAACCTCGGGTGATGGTTACAACTGTATTGGAGCCAAAATGGACAACAGCTATTGCTGTGCACCTAGAACTGAAATCACAGCTGTAAGTAGTTGTGTAAAATCTCTTGAAATTTTGTTGGTGGCTTGGAAAACCAAGAAAAGAATCCATTGGTGACAACTTGAGTCCTTGATTGAACAACTGATTCCTTCTCCCTGTAATTTACAATGCCAAATTTATGTTTGCTCCCACAGAAAGAAAAAACGATGGATCGCCAGACATTTTATGACCATTGTTTAACCGTAGTTACATGAAAGCCCTAGACAACTTTATCACAAGCTTCTTTCCAGTATATTTTTTTCATTTGTGTTATTAAAGGTCAAATATAGCATAACTGTATATAAACCATTGTTTATGGCTGTGAGATACAATGCCAGATTTTTGCCATACTCCCCCAACATGAATGATCATGGGATGCTACCACAGTTGGAAGCAACTGAGGTGCTGTACCTGGATCAAAGCCCTAGAAAAAATTATACAAAATTGCTTTCCAGTATATCTTCTCTCATTTGTTGTCAGCTTTCTACTAGTTAAGAGAAAACCTGACTAGATTCTTAAAAAAAAAAGAGTTACAACAATCTGAAAAACAGATAAAAATAAAAGAACAAGGGATTATGGAACAAGTAAAAATAGTGTATTAAGAAGTAAAAATGACTTTCAGTGACAACTGTCAGAGTATCAAACCTGCAGATGGTAAAGAGAACAATGGTAAGCAAATAGAAAACAAGGCTGAGACAAAGAATCTTACCTCTCCCAAACCAACTACCAGCTTCTACCATCACCCTGGGTAAAAAAGAAACAGCTGATGTGTCTGACCCTGGTGATCATAATTTCAAGACTACAAGTCAGGCAGAGCGTGCAAGCACGCAAGAGGTTGCCCTGATGCACAGTCTATGACCGCTCCTTATAGACCATGAATATGCATGTGTTCCTAAAAGGGATCAAGCAAGTGCTGACCCTTATACTTCCTCTTTAGGAATAGCCACATCAACCCCCAGCAAAGAGCCACCATCAAGTAAGCAAAGCGGACTACCGGAAAGGTAAGTAACACTAGCCAGTTGTATGATAATGAGACATGAACTGATAATGACATTGTTATTATACAGGACTTATCTCAGCATCCAAGAGCATCCAGGCCACCCCAGCTCCAGCCTCAGTAACAGAATTACTCAACCCAAAAACAAAGGTGAGTAATTTTTCTGCAGAGTCCCCAAGATAGAGTTCAGGGAACCAATGACTGACTGATGAATCTTTGATCATTAGACAAAATTGGTCAGAATTGTCTGTTCAACACACCAGGAAAAAAAAGCTGGAACCTCCATGGAGGTGACTTCTCTATATCCCCCACTTATCCCACCTCTATCTACGATGTATCCTTGGTGTGCAACAATTTTATCTCCATGCCTATCTATTATGTATCACCAATGTATAATGATACATCAGAGGAGTTTCCAAAAAAAATTCAAAAGATCCAATTGTTTTTATAGAAATTTCTGAGGCAAGAAATTCTTTTTATTACAACCAATATTTAATCAATGACAGCTCATAATCAAATCAAACAAATTATAATTTGTGAAATGGAGACTATAGTTTGATCTTGGATGAAAATTATATCCAACCATGGTTTATCTATTACTAAAGTTCTTGGAACACATGACCATAGAACTCTGAAATAAGCCAGTTATATTTGAAAAGCGCATACATCACCCCAGGAGATCCACCACCCCCACTGCCAACACCTTGGAAGCTGAATTTCTGATATGCACAAGCTTCAAAATCCAAAAAAAAAAACATCAAGTAGCTTGATCAAGTGAAATTCAAGGTTTCAAAAATATTCTTTACAACATGGCTAACATTAACTCCTTGTGGTTTTCACCTCTGGTACAATTGTTGCACAGTCATTCAACCACAACTAATATTTTATTTTGTATAAATTTGATATTTTGGGATTAAACATGGAAATAAAATCAATCTTGATAATCAACTTGAAGTAAACAAGATGATTCATTATAAGCCATTTATTTCAAAATTTAAGTTGAAAAATTCAACTTTTCCTGTTGAAAAGGAACAAAATTCTCATTGCATATTCCTTGTCTATGTTGAATATGGAATGTGGGCCTTGAATTCTGCAAAAAATCAACAAAAGATTATTCCATTAATTTTGGTGCCACATTGCACATTCATAAATATGGTATATAGATTTTTCTAAAATCAAATTGAATGCCCTAGTTGGAATCAGGAAACACTTTCCAGGTGTAGGATCATTTTTTCCCCCACATATGTTAATATCCATTTGAGAATCACCATTTCAACCTCCCATTAATTTGATATAGACTATATCTCTCATTTCTGTCTCAATAAATTTCAACCTAACACATAATTTAATTTAGACACAACAAGATTTCAGGTGGGGATCAATTTCTTTTTTGATTCTCTCTTCAAATCTGCTTAAATGTATCCCTGTCAAGTCCCAAAAAGAATTTTAAGAGAAAAGATGTTATTGATCCTAATGAAATTTGGCCATTCAATTACATGAGAATGTTTAAATATCCACAAAAACAGCTTAAGTCATTTACTTGGAAGCTTCCCGCATGGAATAGCCCTCTTGGGTATCAAATCTCCTGTATAATTTCGTGGTGTTGTTGAAATATGCATACCATCCTGTTTTGGTGTTACTGCTCTGAATCCTAGATTATCCTGAGATGATACTTTAGATAATTTTCAAAAACCATGTCAAGTCCTCCGGTAAGTTATGCAAAATTACTGAGAAAGAGCAAGAAATTGAAAATCATGATGATTGGCTTGATGATATATTTTTTACCATATCTCTTACCAATTAATTCTGGAAGCCTTCTGATCTCACCTCCTATCATCACACTCTTTTTTTCCAACTAAGACCCAAGATTACTTATTATCAAAGAATGGTTGACACTGGTCTTGTATTTATAGATTACCTTTTCAGCTTCCATCTGTCATTTTATAATATCAACTTTGGTTAGAAATGATTCACATGATTTGAAAAATCTCATTCTTTTTCCATGAATAATCAATAAATTTTGGATTCAAACAAAACAATTTTGCCATATCCTATGATCTTATGTCGAATACCAATCTTAATTACCCAATTACTCATAAGCCGGCCAGGATTTTCTGTTGTAGATTAAGCCCGTCGGGCTTAAACAGAACCCTTGATTTTCCTTGTTTTCCTGCACATACAATATTTTTTTAGTTCAAGCATCCTTAAGCCCGCAGGGCTTAATATCAATGAATTTTGGATTAAAACCAAACAATTTTGATGTATTCTATTATTTTATGTGGGACCCAATCATACTTACCTATAAGTGACGCACAAGCCCACTAGGAATATCTTTTTTAGATTAAACCCGCCGGGCTTAAAAACACCCCTGTGGTTCCTTGTTGCCCTACACTCAAAGTCTTTTAGTCCAAGAATTCTTAAGCCCGCCGGGCTTAATATCAATCAATCTGGATTCAAAAAAAAATTGTCTAGATTCTATGATTTTATGTGTTTCCCAAAACCCACTTAATTGGTGAGACATAAAACTGCCACAATTTTCTGATATCAATTAACCCTGCCGGGCTTAAATCCTAACTGAGCTTGTCATTTTTGGCCTGACCCTTGATTTTTTTTGGTCCAACCATCCTTAAGCCCGCCGGGCTTAATCACTAAGATGAAGCCCCAGCTCATAATTATACTTTTATGCTACAGTACGAGTGGAAATTTCAGATCTTCCAGGAATTTTTGAAGAGATATTTATCAAGGGAAAATAAAGAGGATGTGGACAGGAATTCTGGATACTAAGACCTGAGTCAGGAGAAAACAAAGAAATACAGTCCGCTAGGTTGCATTGCAGAAAATTACTCATCCAACAAGGAGCATTGACCTTGAGGAAATGCACTTAGATGAACAGATATTTTGATTTCTATGTAAACATTAGCTTTGAAATTTACAACAACTTTGGGGTCAGATTGTAGGACAGAAGATGGTGTATTACATGCAAATTCAATCTTTATGGGGAGAATTGAGTGACAGGAAGTGAAAGGCGTGATAGATACGGAAACAGAGAAAACAATGAGATATGTGAATGATGAAATTCCAACACTTAGTGAAAATTAAACTCAACTGCAAATTTTTTCATCTGGTTTTTACCCGAATGAAAGGATCTTGAATAACCACATGCACGCTGCACGCTTCTTGCATAAAGAACCACCCACAAAAATATTTATTTTTGGTTTGATGAAACTTCAATGATTTTGTGTATAAGGCAGCTCAAATATTGCATTAAAATAACTGATTGGACATTTTCAAGGAGAGTGCTTCTCTTTGCACGTGTTATTTTCACTAGCCTTGGGGGGGGGGGGGGGGGGGGGGTGGGTTAGATCAAACCCAAGACACTTATTTGGTAGAGACCACATGAGAAAATGATGAATTCAACCCTGCAGTATGATATATTTCAAAACTGGATACATATGAGTGGATTCAGATAGCCAGACATCAGGCATAAAACATATGTATCCCTCTGCTATCCCTTTAATCAAGTGATTGATATATACGTTGGATACAAAGTGGAGACAGCGTGGTGAAATACAAAGACCTTGTTTTCCCTGAAGCAAATCCCTCTCAGGCTTCATAAATTAGGGGGTATCAAATATGACGAAATCCACCATTAAAACCCGTTGATTAGAAATTGCCAAATCCACAATTTCTAATCAACGGGTTTTCAAAAAGGGGTAGCTAAAAACCAAACGGATTTTGAAAATGAAAAACCCTGGTTTTCCATCCAAATCCTTCATTTCCAAAATAACCCAATTAAATCACATCTCTCATCAGCTCACGCTGCACCGTTCAATCCATTTCCTCTTGTCAAACCAAGCAAACATCACACCTCACCTCAACCAATCATGCGACAAGCACCCTCTCAACACAAGCAACTATTTCAAGCGGCCAACTCTGCTGCAACAGTATTGATTTTCGACTCAGATAACGAAGACTCAGGTCTTGAAGATTTCTACCGTTATTGTCGATCAAAACTCCAGAAACGATACCTCAATGCCAGAGGCACAACTACACGATTCCATCCTCGATATGACCTTTCAATCATTCAAGAACTTCCTCAATCATGCTTCCTCCAGCTTTTTCGAATGTCGTTCCCATGTTTCCTCAATCTTCTTCAACTGATTGAGTCAAATCCAATCTTTCACAACTCCTCTCAGAATCCTCAACGAGACCCATCAGTCCAACTCGCTATTGCTATGTGCCGTCTTGGATCAAACGGAAACGGTGCTGCGGTTTTCAGACTCAAGAATCTCTTCCAAGTTGGCTATGGAACAATCAACCTTTACACATGTCGGGTGATCAAGATTCTTTATCAAATGCGTTCGCACTTGGTATCATGGCCGACTCAAGAAGAATGTATGGAATCATCTCAGGTCATGCAAGATGAAGGCTTCCCTGGATGTGTTGGCTTTGTTGATGGAACAACCATTCCACTGAGTCAAAAGCCTCCGGTGGACGGTAACCACTACTGGGATCGAAAAAAACGGTTGGATTGTTTGCATTGGTTCCACTATTTTACCAATTCTGAGCTGATGTGTTGTTTGCTTTCAAAACAGTTACTCTATTTCGGTCACTCTTGTTTGTGACATAAACAAAAAGTTCATATCGTACCTTGCAGGCTACCCAGGATCCTGTCACGATTGTTACGTCTTCTCTAATATGAAGCTTGCTCAAAATCCAGAACAATTCTTTGACCAACACCAATTCCTCCTGGCCGACTCTGCTTATTCAAGTGATCAACATACTGTTCCAGCCTACAAAGGTTCTGACTTACTTATACCTGAGAATGTGGATTTCAATTACCATCTAGCCCAATCAAGAGTACGGATTGAACATGCCATTGGTATTCTAAAGGGTCGATTTGCCAGTTTGCGAGATGATCAACTCTGACAAGAAGTTTTTAAATTAATTTTGAAGGGTTATGTGGGGAATAAATTACAACTTTAATTCACAGAAAACCGCCTGAAAAACCTATCCATGCAATTCACTCAGATTAGATGATAAATTACAAGATATAACTTCCAGGGTATTCCACTTGAGTTTTAATTTCCCCCAGCACCAACTCTACTATAGTAGAAATAAAGATTCTGACCTCTTTTGAATTTTGAAGAACCGCTAAAAAAAGAGGCACACTCTGAGTTATTTCATGTATGATCCAGTATTTTTGAGCTCTTAATATATTCCAAGGAATGATGATATCATATGATATTTACAGAAGATTTCACTGTTTGTGGGTTTCAGTTGGTAACTGAAACTCAACATCAAGAATTTAACCTTACAGGTGAAATACCCAGGAAATTCAATCACAGAGGAATTAAAAATCCCTTGAATCAATTATACATCTGATAAACAGATAAATTGTGCTGGATGACACATTTTGATTGAGTATATGCTCAGTTGCTTTGATTTTCATATGAAAAATTTAGAGCTGTTCATTTAGAACATAAACCGCTTATTTGATCCATTTGAAACCATGATTGATGTGAAATTCAAGCACACTAGCTCTTTGGGCCAAGAAATTTAGCTCATGTATTTCATTTCCTCTATCAAAAGTCATCTGCTCTACAGTACTCTTTGGAGTTTACTGTTCAAAAGCAATTTCCAGTTTCACCCTTCTCTATCAACAGATACACAAACTTCAAAGATTGGATAATAAAACCACCCCATAAGCGCCTTGCTTAAATACTCCCATCATCCTCCAGAAAAACCACCAATTGTCAAACTTGAATTAAATTTTATTTAGGATACTAAATTGGATACCATATCCCATATATCCCAAGCAAGACATTGGTTTCAATTTCTTAAGGAAGCTGTTTTATCATTTGAAGTCATGGTTGATATTACGATCCAGCTGAGCTTGGAGGCCATGATTTGACATAGAGGATATTGTTTGTCCACTGTAACTATTTCCACCAAATTGATGAATCATGGAATTTAATCTCTCAATTTTGCATGGAACAGAGAAACCGCTATTAAGCAGTCCCTGATTGCTTACTAATTTCGAATACCCATAGAATGCATTTGAATAGAGGTACTTCAGTCATATTTTGGAAAATTTGTGACATTTTACTGAAATCTCCAGCTTCAAATTCCATCAGAATCCATGATTAGAAAACCAAACACAGTTTCAGGTTGAAATCGACCAATTTTAACCATTGAAGAACTAAATATGCAGGTCCTGTGGATGATTAGTTGAAGTCCACTCAAATTTAAGCTCTTTTTTCATGGTATTTTCAGGATCAATATAGAATTACGCCTATTAGCTATGATCAATTCACAATAACCATATATTTAATTTATTATCCAGGATTTGGAGTTTGTTGGAATAACTGTTACTAAAATCAAGCTGCATCAGTTTTGACCTGACAGTTGTGAATTGCTTCATTTTGTCTTCATTCTTCCCCTCACCATCTTTCACTACAAATATTGTTCATTTTTCCTCAGGGTATATTGATTAAAAAATCAGGTATATTGATCAACTTTTCAATTTTTTCCCTTCTTTTCTTTTTTTTTTTTTCGTTGTGCGGCAGCGATACCATCCTTATCAGGAACTCCATGTGTAATCAATTGTTTCAATTGTTATCAACTCATTTCCCATTTCTCTGATTCACAGTTTTTGTTGAATTATATTTCTCAGAGTCAAGCGTTGGTTAGATTTGATAAATTTTGATAGGTTAAATTAGATACAATTACAATCAAGTATGTACAGGAGTTTTTTACAAAGAAATTATTTATGTACAAGGAAAAATGTGATTATAAATGAGAACTAATTTCCGGGGACCATCTCCGAAGTTTTTACAAATAAATTGATTATAAATGAGAACTAATTTCCGGGGACCATCTCCTCAAGTTCCTTAACCAGGGCTTTAATATTAGGTTTTGAGCGGAACTTCAAAGCAGATCTTTGATGCTTGGTGAGGGAGTCAAGCCATTCACAATCAAAGCATGCCTTTGGAGAATTGGATGGTGGTTTGAGCTTGCTTTCAATTGGCAAAGAAACATTCTGACGCTCCCGGGCCGCAGCACCAGAAGAGCCTTTCGGCGTTGCAGCTATCATAGCAGCCTTCATATCATCAATTTTACGCATCATGCAAGAAATTTTGTGATGTTGCCATGGGATTGATCAAACGGTGCATTTTTTGGGATTTCTTTTTGAATAAGCAATTTGGATCATTTGAGATACTTCATCATTGGTATCATTGTCACTGCATGCGCCTTCAACAATCAGAACAAGGCCCAAAAGCTTTTGATACTTGCTTAAGGTTGCAATTCGGGCGTGTTGTAGCTGCAAGAAAAGTTTGGTTTTGTTAGTCCGGGAATATATTTAAGCGGTCAATTCAATTTTTGCTTACATTAACCAATCTAGAAGTGCGCCAAGCAGTCTTGTCTTGTGCTTCTCGTTGACTGTTGGACCACTTATTCTCTTGTTGATACCTGATGAAATTTGTTTAGTAAGGAGACGTGAATCAATATGATAGGTAAACAAAGCATCAGGAAAAAACGGACTGTCTTCTGAGTCGCTGGGTAACATGGAGATGAATGGCATTTTGGATGCTTTCCTCTTTCAGACCTTTGGGAACAATTCCAGTGTATTCTTTGCATTTGAACAGCTCAACAAATGTCTTCACGGCCAGATCAAGCAGATGCTCATTATCAGGACTGTTGATTTGTTGGTTGAAATTTGGGGCGTTGATAAACGCACGCCAACGCCAACCCGCACACCAGTTTTTTTTGGCGTGCGGGGCGTACACGCCATTTTTTTTTGGCGTGTAGGGTCTACACGCCAAAAAAAAGGGCGTGTGAGACCCACACGCCATTTGTTTTTGGCGTGTGGGCCCCGCACACCAAATAAAATTGGCGTGTGGGCCCCGCACGCCAATTGTTTGGCGTGTGGGCCCCGCACACCAATTGTTTGGCGTGCGGGTCCCCCCTCGCTCACATAATTGAATGGGAGGGCCCATTCGATTACCTGAGCGAGGCCCCTCCCGGCTGACAAGGTTATACAACCTCGTCAGCCGGGAGGACTTCCTCCCGGCACGAGGCTGTATAACCTTGTCAGCCGGGAGGACTTCCTCCCGGCTGACGAGGTTATACAACCTCGTCAGCCAGGAGGAAGTCCTCCTGGCCAACGAGGTTGTATAGCCTTGTTGGCCGGGAGTAAGTCCTCCCAGCCGACGAGGCTATACAACCTCGTTGGCCAGGAGGACTTCCTCCTGGCTGACAAGGCTGTATAACCTCGTCGGCCAGGAGGAAGTCCTCCCGGCCGACGAGGTTATACAACCTCGTCGGCCAGGAGGACTTCCGCCTGGCCGACGAGGTTATACAGCCTCGTGCCGGGAGGAAGTCCTCCCGGCTGACGAGGTTGTATAACCTCGTCAGCCGGGAGGGGCCTCGCTCACTTAATCGAATGGGCCCTCCCATTCGATTATGTGAGCAAGGGACCCACACGCCAATTGTTTGGCGTGCGGGGCCCACACGCCAATTTTATTTGGCGTGCGGGGCCCACACGCCAAAAAAAATGGTGTGTGGGAACCACACGCCATTTTTGGTGTGTGGGAACCACACGCCATTTTTGGTATGTGGGTCTCACACGCCAATTTATTTTGGCGTGTAGACCCTACACGCCAAAGAAAATTGGCGTGTAGGCCCCGCACGCCAAAAACAATTGGCATGCGGGTTGGCGTTGGCGTGCGCGCTTGGCGTGCGTTTATCAACGCCCGAAATTTGGGCGGAAGGAATGAACTCCGGCGGCAGTCATCATCCTGCACATGATGGCCAATGTTTCGGGGGTAGCGAATGGGTGACCAGGACCATGAGGATACAGGTAGTCTGGATCACCCAAGAGATCCTCCACCTGATCATCAATATCCATGCACAATTCCTCTTCATCATGATGAGGTAGAGTTTTGCTTTTTGACCCAATCAGCAACATGTTGTTGTATCAAGCGCTGAAGATCAAAGTTGAGTTAGCAAGACGTAACATGTGGGGGATCAATGGAGACATACAGTGAATTCCCCTCCTTGTGGTTTTTCATGATCACTAGTCAAATTTCATGAAGTTTATCGGGGATTTACTTACCATTTGAAAAATTATTAATTAAATATATGGAAATACTTCAACTTTGGAGCAGTCATGTGAAAACAAGATACCTCATTGATACATTCTGTTGAAGTGGGGGATACAGTCAAGATACAGTGTTGATATGTTGAGGATGGGTAAGAGATAAGCGAAGGCACCTCCATAGAGGTGCCAACTTTTTTTTCCTGGTGACAGAATCAAAAAATATCCTTTACTCCACATAGGCAGTATCAATTGTGTCTTGCTCTTAGGTAAAGAGCGTTTTCCCATATATTTTTTATCATCTTATTATAATATCATTGTTCTATTCCACATCATGTATTTACAATTCTTAGTTCATCTAACTAACTCAAAATATGATCTTAGTGTTCAAACTCTTTTACATACCAATACCACCAGTTGTCCTGGATACCCTTTTGGCTTGGCTTGGCAATGTCAACACCAAAAAACAATAATCTTGTAAGCTTCTCTCCTTGGAGATGCTCATAATACCTGCCTGACACAAAAATTCTGATTTTATCCTACTCAGAAAACTTTGATCTGCATGCACTTCATCTGAACACACAAAACAAAGATGACAAGAATTATTTAGTCAAGTCCCTTCCTCAATCTAATATAATCCCAATATTTCAAATTCTTTCCCCCAAACTTTGACTCTTCTCAATCCAATATCACCTCCACATCATTCAACTTCTCCGCCTTTATCCATAAAGTGTTATTCTCTCTTACCAATTTTATCTCTATAAACCATAAAAATCAAATATAATAAATACAAAATTACTGCCAATAAGGCCACTTAACTCTACTGTCAGCCTCTGTGATGACAAGGAGTACTCCTTCTAGCTACACAAGGTGCAAGATATGGAGAACAAGAGCAAAAAGCTCTGGGATGATTTATAAAAGGGTAATTCCAATATTGATATGAGGAATGAAGTGTTTTTTTAATAAGAAGAAAATAATTAATTATATTAAATAAATCTAATATAATTAAAAATATGAGGGACCTGATAAATCAGGGGTAGTTGAACCCCTCAAAGGTATCTTGCATGCAGAGGATTTCAAGTACCTGAAAACACTGGGGCCTGTAAACAGGGGCGTTGATAAACGCACGCCAACTGCGCACGCCAACGCCAACCCGCACGCCAATTTTTTTTGGCGTGCGGGGCCTACACGCCATTTTTTTTTGGCGTGTAGGGTCTACACGCCAAAAAAAAAAAGCGTGTGAGACCCACACACCACACGCCATTTTTTTTTGGCGTGTGGGCCCCGCACGCCAAATAAAATTGGCGTGTGGGCCCCGCACGCCAATTGTTTGGCGTGCGGGTCCCCCCTCGCTCACATAATCGAGTTGGAGGGCCCACTCGATTACGTGAGCGAGGCTGGCTGACGAGGTTATACAACCTCGTCAGCCGGGAGGACTTCCTCCCGGCACGAGGCTGTATAACCTCGTCAGCCAGGAGGAAGTCCTCCTGGCCAACGAGGTTGTATAACCTTGTCGGCCAGGAGGACTTCCTCCTGGACGACGAGGTTATACAACCTCGTCGGCCGGCGATGTCTACTTGTGCAGCGGAATACATTTTGATGGGCATGGGGATTGAATTCCTGATTTTCTTAAAAAATCTCATTGAAAACTGCTGGAGGAAAGTTGATGGCATGGTACTATGTGATAACAAAACGGCGATATTGGTCATGGAAGACAATGCGTCTTGGGGAAGACTCAAGCACCTGGATTGGCAATTTTTCTACTCTAATGATATGATTAGAAAGCACAATCTCAAAATCAAGTGGGTCAAAACCTCTGAACAGCTGGCGGATGTGTTTACCAAGCGTCTTGGTCCGGTGAATCAAACAAAGGCTCGGCAATCATTCTTTTCTACTTAAATCCTTGACCATTTTATGCTTTGTTTATTCTTCTTACTGTTATTTTGGTGGTACTATAGGATGCAAGGTTTGAGGGGGGGTGTTGAGGAGTGTGAAGATCATGTATTTAGATGTACAAACCTTGCATAGAAGGTTATGGAACTATGTAGTACTTTCCATCAATCATGTACATATATACCGAAGTTGGCACCTATGCAATGATGAAAGAAGGTTTTTTCCTCTTTGTCTTTTACAATAGTTACTAGTTACATTGGCTCATCTTTCTTACTCTTTCACCACTCTCTTTTGATTGTATACCTCTGAACACATTTCCCCTTTCTCTTTACTGCCAGGATCAGCCATCTTGTGCCCTTTTGTATCAGTAGAACTCCCCTAGTTCTATAGATGAGGCATGCACCCTACCCTTTATTGAAGTACAGTTTACATTTTACCTTGGGAGACTTATAGCAACGGTGGGCCGCTACGCTATTTGACCTCTAACTGTTAGCGTAGCGGTTATTTTTTTGGCCAGAACATTTGTAGTGTTAGCTGACGCTACACTCCGCTAAACTAACAGTTAGTGTAGCAAGAAATTTTTCAGCCAAATTTGTTGTAGTGTTAGCTTTGGAAAATAACCGCTACACTAATAGTTAGTGTAATTTTTTTTCCACTAACACATATTGAAGTTCCCAATAGCATAGCAGCATCAGATCTACGCTACGCTAAATTGAATTTTAGCTGTTAGCTGAATTTTTTCCTGCTGGATATTAGCTGTTAGCTGATTTTATCCCACTAAATCTCACTGTTAGCTGAATGTTTTCCCGCTAAACATTAGCTGTTAGCTTAATTTTTTGCCACTACACTATGCTCAAATAGTGAATTATTTTGGGCCGCAGAAGATGAGTGAACAGTCTGAACAGATTTTTTTGGGTGGATTACATCCCTGCTTGTTTTACCAATAGTTGTGGTGATGTGCTTGGGCAAAGAAAAGGATGTGGGAACATTGAAAGTTTTTCCCTTGCATGAATTGTCTTGCATTGAGGCTGTGATTCTTTTAAATTAATATTTTAATGAATCCTGTTGAAGCATTTCTTTTCCAGCTTTACTTGCTTCCTTTGAGTTAAATAAGCATTTCTTCTCATTCTCTGATGGGCATTCTGATTACTGTTCTGGGAAATTTCCATATGATTAAAATGTGTTATTCAAGTGAAATTTGTCCAGGCAGTAATCATATTTCACAAAGCAATGAAAGAAATACATATCCAAACATTGGAAAGAGAAAAGATGGAAAAGAAACAAGCAATTGTTTTTGAAAAAAAAAAAAAAGAAATAGAAATTTTTCAAAAAAAAAACAGCAATAAGCTGTTTCGATTGCTGCAGTTGCACAAGTACAGGAGTTAAAACAGCATTTTGATTGCTTCACTTGTGAAAGTTGAGATTTTTGATTGCTTTACTTGCACAAGTACGGGATCCTCATTGGGCTGAGTGGACCAGTTTTGACCTCAGACAGTGGAATTTATCACTCCTGATATACTATAAGTAACTGCAACATGCCTAATCAGTGTCACCCTCATTGGTGAGTAGGATTTTTAATGAGGGTGACATTGATTAGGTATGTTGCAGTTACTTATAGTATGGCAGGAGTGATAAATTCCCTTTCTGAGGTCAAAGCTGGTCCACTCTGCTCAATTAGGATCCTGTACTTGCACACACAAAGCAATCAAAAATATCTACTTGCACAATTAAAGAAATCAAAATTCTGTTTTAAATCCTGTACTTGTGCAACTTCAGCAACCAAAACAGCTTATTTCTGTTTTTTTTTTCTTTTTTTGATTTCTATCTTTTTTTTTCAGAAAATATTTGTTTGTTTCTTTCCATATTTTCTCTTTCCAATGCTTGGATATGTATTTCTTTCATTGCTTTGGGAAATATGAATACTGCCTGGACAAATTTCACTTGAATAACACATTGTAATCATATGGAAATTGCCCAGAACAGTAATCAGAATGCCCATCAGAGAATGAGAAGAAATGCTTATTTAACTCAAAGGAAGCAAGTAAAGCTGGAATAGAAATGCTTTTACAGGATTCATGAAAATATTGATTTGAAAGAATCAAAGCCTCAAGAAAAGACATGATTGCCATACTCCCACAAGTATAGCGCTAAACTAACAGTTAGTGCACTGCAAAAGGGCACTACACTAACAGTTAGTGTAGCTGAAAAGAGTTCTACGCTAACAGTTAGTGTAGCTGAAAAGAACGCTACACTAAAAGTTAGTGTAGCTGAAAAGAGCGCTACACTAAAAGTTAGTGTAGCTGAAAAGAGCACTACGCTAACAGTTAGCATAGCATTTGTTCCAGCTAGCACCGCTAAAAATCAGCTAACAGGAAATTTCTGTAGTGTTAACTTTTTTTTCTGTAGTGTTAACTGTTTTATCTTGATTTCGCTAATGCTACGCTACCCACTATTTTCTTTACTGTCAATTTTTTTTTAGCGTTAGCTGAAAAAGTCTTCAGCTAAAAGTAACTTTGTGTTAGCGTAGCAACAAAAGCTGACATTATGTTACGCTACAGCTAATGTTAGCATAGCGGGCCCACCATTGCTTATAGTCTCCCATGGGCCATAAGCCAGGGCGTGCGGGATATCCATTGGCGTGCTGGCAGGCACGCCAATGGATGACATCAGAGATGTCCAACTTGGACATCTCTGGTGTCAAGGCTGTATAACCTCATGGCCGGGGAGGAATTCCTCCCCGGCCATGAGGTTGTGTAGCCTCATTGCCGGGGAGGAATTCCTCCCCAGGCATGAGGTTGTGTAACTTCATGGCCAGGGAGAAATTCCACCCCGGCCATGAGGTTGTACAACTTCATGGCCAGGGAGGAATTCCACCCTGGCCATGAGGTTATACAACCTTGACACCAGAGATGTCCAAGTTGGACATCTCTGATGTCATCCATTGGTGTGATGGCGGGAAGACCAATGGATATCCTTCACGCCCTGGCTGATGGCCCATGGGAGCCTATATAAGTCTCCCATAAGCCATAAGCCAGGGTGTGCGGGCCCCACCAACCACAATTGGTGTTCCTGTAAAGCACACCAATCCTGATTGGCGTGTTTCACAGGCACACAAAGGAGTGGGCACTGGGTGTGACTTGAAACACGCCAGTGTCAATTGGTGTGCCCGCCAAACCCGCCAAAAGGGGCTGGCAGGGGCGTCAAAACACACCATTTTGGTGTGGTGTGCCCCTGGTGTGGGTGTGTGTTTATCAACACCCATCCAGCAAGGCCCACTCCCACGCTGGTGGGCGTGTTTGCCATACACGCCAATGTAATTGGTGTGTTTGCCATACACGCCAATGTAATTGGTGTGTTTGCCATACACGCCAATGTAATTGGTGTGTTTGCCATACATGCCAATGCCATTGGCATGTTTGTCCAGCACGCCAAGGATTGGCCATGGGCAGGCCAAACCTTGGTGTGCCTTGAAACAGGCCAACACCAAATGGAATGCCTGCCAAACCCACCAAACAAGGCTGGAGGGGGCCTAAAAGATGCCTTTTTCCATGGGCGTGCATTTATCAAGCCCCGGGCCGCCGTCAAGCACACCAATTGGGAGTGGTGTGCCTGTGAAGCACGCCAATCCTGATTTGCGTGTTGCAAAGGCATGCCAAGACGTGTTGGCGTGCGTTGAGACACACCAACAGCAAGTGGTGTGCCCGCCAAACCTGCTAAAAAAGGCTGGCGGGGGAGTCAAAACACACCAAGATTTACCATAAATAATACCCAGAGGACACCAGGACTTAAGGAAAACCGCCTTCCTCTAGGTTTTGGAACACGTGAAACACTTACAAAAAAGGATCTGAGTGTTTCATTATTAATGAAAAACTCCAGAACATTCCAGAAAGTACCAAATCTCTGTGTATCATAACACATGAAACAGAATGGCCAATTATCCAAAAGAATTTGGATGAAACACATAAAAATTTGATGAAACACAGAAAAACTTCAAATTACGCTGAATTGTGGCTATTTGCCCTCAATCCAGCCAAATACAGCTAGAATACAACCACAAACTGGCCAAATAATTGTATAAACCACAATTTGGCCATTAACTGAAAAATTGGGTGCTCCCTGGTACCAAAATGTATTTAAGGATCCCCATTTCCCCCCAAGAAAGGATTCCCCAGATTATTACACATTACATTACTTAGAGTACCCGCTTTCAAAAAAGCCTTGTCACCAGCCTCTTGCCTGGTAAGCACCTTACGTAGTTAATACATAATCCCCTTGAAAATTCCCTCAAAAATCTCCCCAAACAGGTCAATAAATTAATAACAGTAAGTTATAACCATGTCTCTGTCTATGGCGCTTTTCCCCTTCCTTTCCATACACCTGGTATTTAAACAACCCCTGATTTATCATGCCCCAGTTTTAAAAGGTTATTTAAATCCTCTGCTTATTGCAAGATACCTTAGAGGGATCCAAACAACCCCTGATTTATCAGGCCCCTCTTTATTTTTATTTTAATCAATTTTTTTTAATTAAAACAAATACACAAATACATAAAATTAATAAATTTTATGCTCCCAATCCTCCAAACATTTTTTCTAAAACATTGTCATAAATATTTTATCCCTATTACACATTGTTGTGTGTAGTGTAGCTAGAAAAAAAACATCTTGGCATCACTGAGGCTGACAGAGACCAAGTGCCTGCTGAATATTGGCGAGCATTATGGGCTGCTTGTTGAGTGTGAAACAGTCATTCAAGGTAGTTGCTGATGAGGCCCCTGGAGTAGTGGCTTTTGGAAGCTGAATCAGGGGTTTAGGATTACAGATGGAGGGATAAGGTGTTTGTGGATCAATGACAATATTTCCAGCATTCTGTCTGGCTTGGTCCAGATAGGAGTCCAGGTTTGGAAGCCAATTTAAGTCTCTTGATATTGCCTTCTACATTGTCAAAAAGAGGTTTCATGTTTTGGGCATCAGAGGAAAGAGAAGGGGTAGTGGGATTAGAGCTGGTTAGACATGATTTTGTAGACAATATAGGTTGCAAGACATGCTGCCCTTGGGAAGTCAATCTCAAATTTAAGGCAGATCTTTCCTGTTGATGTGGCTGTGGTGTAAAGGAAATGCCATCAAAAATGGTCAGATGGGAGGATTTGACTCTCTGCAAAAAATGTCCTTGTTCTTTCCTAGCACAAAAGAGGGCTCATAACCTGTTAGGCTTTGCCTGGGATGTTGGTGGTAGAGAAGTAAAAGAGAGTACCACCACCATCCCAGAGAGGAGGCTTTTAGAGAAGTGAGAAATATTGGATATAAGCAACTAATCAGTATGTATGCTAATAATGGATATGTTTTTATGTTATAATAGTATGTACTTTCACAGGATTTCAGTCTCAACCAACACTGATTAGATGAGAGGTATTTGAGTTTGAAAAAACAGAAAGAAAGAAAGAAAAAAGAAACTCTCAAGTTGAGTTAGATTGGAATTGGCTTATCCAATCTACCATCTAAATCTTGTGTTGAAATAGGGTTTGGTTTATGAGGAATACCAAGTTTTGGGGAAGTAGTCGTCCCTCTCAGGCCAAAAGCATCAAGGAGGCCAAAGTGGCGAGGGAGTTCGAACTCGGTGTGGTGTTGACGTAGATCAATGGTCACGTTGATGTGGCTCTAAGAACAAGGTCAGAGATACTATTACACCATCAATGAAACAACAATATCCGTTATTTTGGTCGTTGACCTCTTGGAACTGACAGCCAGAGGGGCAATATGTCCATTGTAAGGCCTAGACGCACAGCACCGCGAAGAATCAAAGTTGACAACTGCTGGAGTGATTTCAACAAAACCAACAAAATGAAAAACAGTGTTTTGATGAAAAAAGGGAATAACTCGGATAAGGAAACCAAACAACAACAATATGGCATAGAGAAAAAGATGAGAGGGGAGGAAACTGTACACTAGGAAAAAATGAACTGAAACTTGTTTTTGAGATAAATGAACATGGATGAGCAAGACGAAATCGAAAAGTGATAATAAATCAGGAAAGCAATAGATGGATTGAATGGTTAAAACGTTTCAGAAGTCGGCCGAGTGAGAGTCGATAGAGTTGATAGAGTTGATCCAGGCGACGAAGGTAATTTGACGCCATCGGGGGATACGCGAGTGGAAATGGGAGACTTGGAGGGGTTACTGATAGTGGAAGGAGAGTTGAGGGAGAGGTTAGAGAATGAGCGGCTTGCAGTGGGACTGGAAGAGTTGGCTTCGCGGAGCAAGAAGGAGACCCATTGGTCGGTTATTGTGTCGTTATCTCCCAGCGTATCCTGTCCCGTCCCCGAGGATGAATTGGGGCCCCCATTCTGACGTCCTGATTTCTGGGCAGATGAACTTGAGCGTTGTAATCCCACTTGTTCACGTTGATCTTCGTTCCAGGATAAAATACTCGACAGTAAAGAGAGCATCTCGAACCGTTTCGTGTCTTCTCTGGGAGTTAGGATGAATGAAATCAATACGTTCGTGACCAGTCGTCTAACGCAGACCCAACCAGCAGTAGATAGAGATACATCGGTAAGATCACAATCCAAACACATTTATCGAGCAGGAAACTAAAAGCCGACACTCACCGGTCAACACTGTACTCTGTGCTATCCTTCCGTAGTCGACGTAGAGCCTCGGTCAGATGCTCGTTCAGTATGACCGCTAGGCGAGAGAAAGTGGACAAATTAACGTCAAGCTGAGCGCATGATAGGGATAGCTCATTAGTACCAACGGCTCACCTTCATGTCGAAGCTTGCCAACAAGTAGATTCTTCTCCTTGAGTTCTTTTTTCAGAGATTCGCATAGTGCCGCACCTGATTGGCTGGCCGCGAGTTTAGCCTGGATAGATGTGGTGAGTCAGGCCTTTTTTACCATGATAGGAAGAATCGATGCTTGGTGCAAGGGAAGCCTACCTCAGCGTCTCGTGCTTTTTGTTCAACAACTAATAGCTTTTCTTCAGCCTCAACAAGCCGAGCCTGGGTGTCGCCAACAATCGATTGAATTTCGGATTCCTTGGCTATCTCGAGCGAATTGAAAAGAGGTGAAACTTAGCTCAATTCTAATATTTATAAGATCCACAGGCATCAAAATGAGGTTGTTACCTGACTGAAACTCTTCCAATACTGATTGGAGATTACTAGCACTTTTAGCCTGGTGATCCCGGTCTTGCTTAATGAATTCCAGCTCTGTCTTGAGTTCTACAATGATGTTATCCCTCTCCCTCGAGCCTGAGTCAGCTTGTTCACGTTTAATGGCTTCGTTCATAATCTCTCGTTTATTATCGTCGAGCTGGTTCCGTAGACGTTCGATTTCGTCTTGGCTCTCTCGGTAAGCTTCTTCCCTCTCATGACTTTCTGAATCAAGCTGTCTTTGGTGATCCAACATCCGTGAGCGAATCTGACCGAGTTCGTGGTGTAGTCGTTCGGTTTCTTCATGAGATGAGATCAGATCGGTCTTCAAGTTTTCTGTTACCTGAATGAGGTCTTCGTTCTGAGCTTGGAGTTGGCAAATCTGTTGTTCTCTTCTGTCCAGTTCATCCTACATGCGGTACGGAGTTAATTAAGTAGGGTTCCAAGTTAAACTGTGAATTTTGGTATGTAATCAAGGACACTAACAGCATCCTGTCTGAGTTTGTCTCCCAGCGTAGTTCGCATCGTTGTGAGTTTTGCAAGTAAGGCACCATACTGAGCTTCGAGAGTTGCCTTCTCGGCTCGGAGAGTTTCGAGTTGGAGCTCTGTTGAAGACTGTTCTTGTTCGTTTGAGCTCGAATGTTCATCTGTTGGACTTTCAGGCCGGGAGAAGTCGACTTTATCAAGCGGATTGTTTGTGACTGGTGAGGCCATGGTGTGGTGTTGACGCTTGAGCTGGAGAACTGGAAGGAGTATGTGAAGTGTCGAGCGGTTGAGGGTTTCCGTTCACCCTTGTGGATCCGATGGAGATGATCCGTCAGATAGGTCCAGTTCACCACATTTGATCCGGTGACAGCCCCGTCTGCGGTGGCCCGCAGTCGACTCTAGGCTTTGTTCCTGCAGCTAAATTTAATCCCTGATTTGATACTCAAGCTCCATCTCATCAGTTTAGACCACAGGGGTGAGAAGCTCACAGGATTGCATTTGATGTGGTCATATGTAACATGAGGTTATATTAGATAGGGACTTGAGGAAAATTCTTACTCCCCATAATTGGCGGTGCTATAGATCCAAGGCAAGTAAGTGACCTAAACAGAAAAACTCCTCAAGCTTACTATGGGAGGTTGTTTATTGGAAATATTAAGAATGAATAACAGTGTGCCTGATAAAGAAGTTGAATTTAGGACCTCATGATTAATTCATTGTGATATGGAGCTAATTTCCTTAACCATGGGTAAATCACTTATGAATATTTGTGAAGACATGGGCTAGTGTCTCAGTTTCTGACAGTTTGTTTTCCAATCAATCCTAGAGGCCAGAAGAAAAAAACAGCTGGGTCCTACAGGCAACAGACCTAGTCAGCACATGGAACTGCCCCCACTCAGCCGTAGAGGTGGTGAAGGCTCTTGAGAGCCTGGGTGGACAGTGAAAAATCAAAAAAGAAAAAGTGTCTAAGATTGCTTTCCAATTGATACTAGATCCTAAAACAATTAACTGTCTGGTTACTACAGGTTGGGGACCCAGTCAGAACATACATCATGTGATTATAAACAGCCCCCAATTACCTACAGGAGTGTTGGGGACTCTTGAGGTATTGAGCCAAGCCCAAACAGGAGAGTGATCCCTGGGTTTTTTTTGCAATTGATCCTACAGGCTAAAATACTTGACTAGGGTGATGGAACTAGTTAGAACAGGCATGTAAAAGCTATAAACAGCCCCTTAGGGATTTCAGCTTAGTTGCCTGTGATATTAAGCTTGTTATATAGGTGGAGAACTCACCCTCCAGTACTTCTTCATTTAGAGGACCACATGGGAATACTTCCTGTACACATACAATTCAGGTGCAGATTGAAAACATCCACAACATTTCTGTATGCAGACCATCAGCCACAGTAACCTACAGTATGTGATCCCCAGGAGTTGTAACACTGAAAAAATAACTGGCTCAATTCCCTGCAGTCAAAATGTGGAAACTCAAAGGAAGCTGGTGGTGTTACTCCAACATTTTGCAAAGGGTGAATGACCAAGCTTCAATTCACAGTGAATGTGCATGTTGCACAGTGACTGTGAATGTTGTGCAGTGACTGTGCCCAAACAGCTGGATATGTAAATGGGTGAGATACAATGGTGGCTTGGTTGGAGCATGCTGCATTTCAACTGCTGGCAGTTGATCCAGTTTTTCTTGCAGTGTAATATAATAATAATAATAAGCTGACAATCCAGGGGTAACCATTCCAACGGAAGCATACACTAGCCTATGTCATCATAGATTTGCCTGTATATGCTAGGACACCCCAGCTGTCAGCAAAGCAACTGACAAAGTTCAAGACAGTCCTTGCATGATAGCCTGCCAAAATATGAAGTAAGTGTGTTTTACTTGCTCAGCAGGCACCCTTAATTTACCCCCTGGCCGATCAGACTTGTCAGAATATAGTTGAAGAAATATGGCCAAATTCTCCTCAAACCCTTGACTTAACCTTTGTTTTTTTCAATCAGGTGCTCACCTAGTCAACCAAAGGCTCAATTAATATTGAAAACATTTCCCCTGAGACCTGGCTGTTGAGTTCTTCTATCCACAGACCACCCACATCTTTTCACCTGGATCTACTCTTCTGCATCATGTGGCATCAACATACAGTTGGTCTGTCTCACATCCCACCCTTGCTACCACTGCAATCATCAAGTTATCCCGGCGGACCCCATTCAATAGAAATCTTATCCACTCAGTAACAGAGATTATGGCTACAGCAAAGACTCCAGGGTTTGGACACTTTACAGGTCAGCTAAGTCACTGCGAAGAGGGTTGTATCGCTTACAACACCCCGCGGTAACGTCGGCCGGAGCCGACCGATAAAAGATCGGTCTGGGAGACCGATCTTATATCGGCTGGGCCCATCGATACATTGAATGGCCCTATAAATGTGTCGGGAGGCTCAGCCGATACAAGATCGGTTTTGCAGACCGATCTTCACTGCGAAGAGCGGTAACGTTGGCCGGAGCCGACCGATATAAGATTGGTCTGGGAGACCAATCTTATATCGGCTGGGCCCACCGATACATTAAATGGCCCTTTAAATGTATCGGGAAGCTCAGCCGATACAAGATCGGTTTCACAGACCGATCTTATATTGGTCGGCTCCAGCCGACGTTACCGCGGGGGGTTGTAAGCGATACACCCCATTTCGTAGTGAGTTGTTGCTTGAAAGATGCTTGAAATTGCTCAGCAAAGCAGTGGATCGGAAGAGGATTCTCAAAGGCATATTGGCTGCAGCAATGTAGCAGTTCAAGGACACTGTGTTTTTCCTTGGAAAATTGGGAGAACAACAGTGCCCAGGGATTTTTAATTTTACCTTGGTTGATTTAAATTTCACTGGCAATACATGAAAACTGAGTCAACCAGATATTGGAGCCATGCTTAAGGACCTCCAGAAGGTTGGTGGTTCCAGCTTAAAGAGGGCTTGAATGTTACTTGCTAACAAGCGGCTGGAGGTAGAGTTCTTGAAGGTGGCAACAGTCACCAGCATGAGGATGTTCAGGGAGATGTGTTTTGAGGTTGCAATTATTCTTGAGGATGGCAGGCTTTTGAAGACAAGGAAGCAGATCCCATGATGGGGTGTTGGGGAGTATGTTATGTGCAGCTGTTGAGAAGGGTGCAGTCTTTGTATAGAATCTTAGTAGCCAGCCCAGTGGCTCATAAAGGATACCTGTGAACATGGATTGGTCCTTGTTCATAGGAGACTTGTCTGTAGTTCACTCCCCAATAGGGGGAGGTAGAAACTTTTTATTTGGTTTTTTTTTGTCACAGTTTGTTTCTCTTTTTCACAGTTTCTCTTTGTATTACTACTACACTCTTATATTTACATGTGATGATTGCCCCAGAACAAAAAATTGTTGATAATCCATGATTTGACTGCCTTGTTGCATTATCAGAACCCTCCATTTCATGATCATTGTGCATTATTGTTGTTGATGGATTCAGCCACACAAATTCAGGTCTGATACAAATGGTGAAAATTTCTGTTGCATGGGGATCATGCAGCATCGTGGTGTTGGATTTTGTGTTGGGACCACCAGAAAAAAACTTGATGCAGCCCTTCCTTATGGGAAGAAGCTGTAAGAAGTTGCCACATACTATAACCTGTAAGCCACTGTCATGCAACCAACCCAATGTTCAAAAGGGGATTTAGTTGGCCAAAGTGCATGAGGAAGAGGAGCTGAGGTCTCAAAGATAACTTCAAAGATGTGTTGAAGATAAGTTTGAGTCAAATGAGTTCAAGGATAACCTTGACAATGAAGATAGGTGAACTCAAGGGATAAATTAGTAGTGAGTGTAAAAAAATGTTATATTAATTAAGTGAGGACAATAGAGATAGATCAAGAAAGTACAAGAGAATTTCTGATAAAGAGAAAGCTACTTTTATTGAAAAAACAGGTAGAAAGATGTGTTGAAGACTAACAACAGAGTATGTATTTGAGGTGAGGGTTACAAAGTTGTTCAAAGATGATCAGTAAATGAAATGTACATGATGTTCACAGATAAACTGTTAAACTTAAAGCACAGGATAGTTAGGGATGAGTTGTCAAGTGAATGTCTCTGAGTCACAATTGAGATTCCTAGATGGGAGTGTTAAGTGTGAGGCTCTTGGAAAAGGGTAAACACCAAGCTGAAACATCAAGGGTGCATTCAAGCTAGTCCGGGAAAGGGATATTGGATAGCTTCAAAGCAGAGTTGAATTACCAGGAATGTTAGTCCATAGTGTTGGCTTACTGATGTGAGTGATTGTTAAGGATGAGGTTCAAAGTTCCACCTTGGTTATAAGGTGACATGCAGATGGGAACTGAAATGTTGTGAAGCTGAGGTGCATTCAAATTTTGATGGAAGTAGTAGTGACTGTGCTGTGGTTGGCTCAGCCCATGAGGTGCAGCACAACAGCTAACCATCATCTCCAAAGCTAATTCATTAGGGGTTATCGAACAAATTCACCATTAGGGGGTATCAAATATGACACAATCCACCTGATATGTAGTAAACTTGATTGGTTTGAAAGAATTGATCATTATTCAAACTTGAAAGTTCTTCCTCTACATATTTTTCAAAACCAACTGATGGGGGAAAAAAGAAAAAGACAATTCTTGGATAATTGGCTGGTTTTTAAAAGTGGATTTGGCTATATTTGCCTATTATGTAATTGACTAGTTTACAATAACCCACAATTTTCAAAACATACTGATCCTTCTTATAACTATTTTTGGGAACCCACAGATTATTTTTTGGGGGGTGATTGACTGGTTTCAAGAGTGGATTTGACCAAATTTGATACCCCCTAAGTTATACTTCTATTCTTAGGTATACCCAGGTTTATTCTTTTTTTTTTTTTGATGAAATTAGTGTCAGCTATTTCCTGGGCTTATTGGGGCTTTACTGTTTCTATACCTTGCATGAAAACCCTCAGCTTGTGACAATTAGATCCATTTCAGGCCCATGGATTTTTTTTTTTTTGGGTGGTTAATGATATAAAGTTTTTACAATTTTTCTTGCAAAAGCTATCAAATTGTACATCCCTACAGGTTGAATCTTTTTTTATTTTTTATATATCTTACATCCTGTTGATGTGATGGCTTGTAGTATTGGGGGTTTTTTATGTTTTTATTTTTGGTTGGATAGTAACAAAAACATTTATGCTGGGATGCTATCAAAGCCCAGAATTCAATGAGATTTTAAGAATTTTCCCTTAAAACTTGTTAGGTTATCATTTTAAGCTCAATCACTACTTTACACTGTTAATACTTGACACTTCTTTAATAATGATACATAGTAAATGTTTTATCCTTTGAACTAATATATCTTCACAAATTCACTCTTAAAGCTTAGCTTATCTCTCAACAAAAATAATAACAAGTCAAGCTTGATGATGTTACAGAATCGAGTTTGATTTCCACAGCTCCAAGAACTAATCCATGCGTTCATTCCCACCAAGGACCCTCCGATGCTCGCACTGGCCAGCTACCACTCCCGTGAAAGCCTGTGACTCATGCGCCCGATCAAGGGGAAGGAGACGAACGCATGACAAGAAGTAGATATCTCAACAACCCACATACATTAAGCCCCTCTCTCATATCTCACTCTTTACTCAACATCCACTTGTACTCCGAGACGCCACTTTTCCTCTTGAGTCTTACCTTCATCGATTCAATTCGATACTAAGGCACTGAGAGAGATTATTGTGCCAACCTGTTTAAATATCTACACACACACACACACACATAACGCGTAATACCCACTCACGCAATATCCAAGCTTCGGAATTCCCACTCATTTTATCAAGTCATCTCTGAACAGACCTTAGCGTAAGCTTCACCTTTCCCCTTCCTCCGTTCCAATTTATCAAACCAACAACATATTCTAGAATATCTCATCTTTTTGACCTCCCTAATTTGGCAATCATCCATTCAGCAGGTCTGAATCCAAGCATATAACCATGTCCTTCCTATCATGCTGTCTGGGGCGTCATCACCAGAAGTCTGATAGCTCTAATCTCGATCAACCCCTGGTCAACGAGCTCTCTACTCACCCTTCAGACCTCAAGCCAACAAATTCAACTATCCAACACACTGAGCCCAAACTACCAACCAACTCAGCAACTCCTAGAAGGACCAGAACTAACGATAGCAACAAATCAGGAAAGAAATCTCGCTCTTCAGTTCTCTCATGGTGTAGCGTCACTAGTGTTGTCAACTTCTGTCATACCTTAAAGCCATCAGAACTTTCCCAACCCATTCAAGAATGCACCATCATCGAATCTAACTCACCCAACCCAGCCACCAATCCACGCATCAAGTTTAACGACATCACTACCACCACTCTCAGTCTGACGATGTGAGTTCCCCAAACCTAATAACTCATCAATATCAACAAACAAAACAATACTCACACACACACTCCCTCTCTCTTATTGATCCATTTACCTTGCCATGACAGTCAAGAAGAAGGGGAAGATCAGTCTTACAATCGCCGCCAGAGTTACTCCGATGATCCCTTTGCGCCTCCCACCCCACGAGTAGCCCGTTTTGGTAGTTTCTCTACCTCCTCCCAAGCCGATGCCAGTACACTGAGGAGCTCAATGAAGAGTAATCATACCGAACCAATCAACTTGAATCAAAGTTATACCGAAGATCCCATTCTAACCCTACCCGATAACGTCTGTCTACCCAATATCGATCGGCTATCTAAATTCGATTTTAATGAATGGAATTCAAAGTGGATGAAGAACTCACCCCTGATGCAGCCCCAACCGGTTCGAAAATTCTCCATGGCTACTATCACTACCTCTCACAGCCCCGCACTCACCTATCGGCCCCATCGCTCCACAAGACGGATCTCTGATCCAACCACACCCGGTGGTCGAACGAACTACTCCTCACGAACTGAAGAAACCACTCAAATACCTTTCCCACAGTTTTGATCACTTCCCCATCCCCCGATCAGCTTATCATCTTCTCTCTTTCTTAATATTCCTATTTCGTGACACTCTTTGGGATCTCACCCCTATCATACCTAGGGCTTGCCTCTTAACGCAACGTAAACTTCTTCTCACTGGAATTATACCCTGCCTGAATTGATTCATCATTGACTTTAAAACCTTCCAGTTATCTCATGCCGCTCCTTTCCATACATCCCAGCCATTCGATCTTCACTCTACCCGAAATCTCATCGTTTGGTCTCACCACACTCCTTCCTTTTTACGATCTAGAAGAGTACTTCACACAAACCGCGCAAATCACCAGAGTTAGCATTTTCCAACCTTCTCTCAGATCTGGAATCTCACCCCACTGTATCTTTTCTCTACGCTTTCTTTGGTTCATCATCTTTCTTTCACGACTTTAATGTGTCGGTTGTTGTTATCATTATCATTATTATTATCATTATCATCATTATCATTTGGGCATTCACTCATTGAGAAGCGGACCTGACCTTGCAATTCAGTCAAACCACCAACTATCTAATGTACTCATGCCCTCGGTTGGTTCCTAAAAGTTATGATTACTCTCAAGAAAGTTCCGTTGACTCTCATCAGCGAAGGCTCACTTTTCACAAAACAACTTGCCACACGGAATTTGTACTCGCTATTGTTGGTAACGTTTTGAGGGGATGGCAACATTATCATTGTGACAGTGCAACTATGTATCTTGTTTTAGTTACCACTTAAAATGGTCAAAACCACCCGAATATTTTGTCAAGCGTGACGATTGGTAAACAGGGGCCAAGCGTTGCGTGAGTCAAGATGGTGTAAGAAACTGGTTGGTTTCACGAAGCTTCTTGTTTTGTTGTACGTAGCATGGTTGTTACACTGTCAGTCCGGGTGAAAGTCATGGGTACCTACAGATCAGGTCTGTGGAGCCCCATAATGTAAACAATTGGACTACCCATCAGGGTTAACTTCCTTCTGTCGAGCGAGTGGGACATGCGGACTTTTCCCCTAAGCATATATTCAATGGCACTTTGGATTAATCGATGTTTACTGTACTGTCCATGATAATATACTGAATAGTAACTGTTTCATTCAATTCCAACTTTTTATCCTAAACGGTTAGTCTCCTTCTCTTACCTAGCAAAGATTGAGAAAAGATCAAGACTTTCTAGATTTCAAGTAATTTAGAAAGCCGGTTTTATCTACGCAAGAGATTTGAGAGGTCAATTTAAGTTTAGCAATCTGACTGATGAGGTCAAAGGCGAGCTCGAAGGAGTTGATCAGGTCGGGAGAAGAATTCAGCTCGATGAAGTCCGTCCGAGGGAATCGAACCAGGATCGATCGAGGCGACAAGATCAACGGCACCAAGATTGGAATCAGATTTGCTTGGACCATGTGCATAAGGTTCAGTGGGGAGGTAGGAATCGGCACTGTTATTGAATTCTTGAATGGGGTCGGTGTTTCATGTCTGTAGTTCAGGTTGACATACCAATAAATATAAGTCAATGTGAATAATTAAATTTTGACTATCCATACTCCGGCTGTTGGACTGAATTTTGGAAAAACGTCGAGCGGTTGATAAGGATGATGAATAGAAGGTTTTTACTGACTTGATTGCCAAGCAAAATATCCGAACTTTTCCATCATGTTTACCCACACTTTTGTCGTTCAACTTTGGACACCGTAATAGAGCGCGATTATTAGATGTGGTTCCCTGGGATGCGAAGTGATAAAAAAATGTTAAAGACATAAAACAGTCTTCTGGTGGGCAAGGGCTAGCTAGATTTTGCAATCTTGTTGGAGTAGAGCGTTTCTACATACCTCTGGAAAAACAACCAAAGGTCGCCTGAGACGTTTGGATTCCTTCAAGCATTCAGCTAAACTTTTCATTGTTGATGTAGGGTGACGGCTAGGTGGATGGCCAGCACGAAAAATCATTCCTAGTACGCCTTTGCTTTCAAATCCACGCACTAGGAATTCTGGTTTTTGTAAAGAAACTCCATCCTTCAGAATAGGCAAGATGAAAATGGGATTGTATCTGTAAAAGGTCTCCAGCATTAACATTGTTTCTTTTTTTTTTGAAAAAAAGGCGACCAGACGTGGTGGAGATGACATGGTTTTGAATGCGGGAAATCGAGGCGTACGTTGATGAAGCTTACAGATATGCAAGGTAGATGACGTCTATGTAGCTAGACCAGTTGCAGACGACTAAATCCCCAGGCCGGACTGGAGTAGAAATGAGCTTTTGAGATCTAAAGAAGTGTCATTCTTTCAGTCTTCCTATAATCGTTCTGGGGGGTAGCGAAAGGGAGAATGCTTACAACGTGCGACGAGTAAAGGGTGAATCTGATGGCAGTTGAGTGAAACCCAAGAGATACAGTGCCATCCGAGCGAAAACGGCGGTAAAATAAGATTGAAAGGTCGAATGAAACTTGATCGAAAAGAGCTATGGTTCAAAAGATGAGTTTGTTGAGGGTGCGAAATTTAAGGCTTGGTTTTCAAAAAAAGGACAAGGCAGACAAAATGGCCAGATTCACTGACCGAAAAGACCAGTGCCGATCTCTCAACGATCACGAACAAAACCCCCATAAGGACGAGAAAGGCGGTTCTGAAGAGCGCCAATGGAACCAATAGAATCCAAGCTATCCTCGGCAGATGTATCTTGGAAAGCGGCGGAAGTGGATAGACAAATGGTGCCAATCCAGTAGACGGGTCCTGTGGAAAATGTTACTGATTAGTTCGCATCTGCGCCAATCGAAAATTTATGATGTCATGGTGACCCATAAATTATACAACAGACCAACCCTCCAGGAAGAGAACTTTTCCATTGTAAAGGCTTGAGTCGATGATTGTCTGTCCGAGTGAGGTGTTTGTCTTGATATATAACTATTTTATGTATTTACATCTCTGTGACGAAAGATGTGACATCTGAGGGTCTATATTGACAGTCTGTGTGATATACGTGCATACTGCATATCACCAACTTTGCCTTTTCACTGGGTTGAGAGAACTCAGACATACACAGCACCTCAGTAAAGCACCACGTGAGTAAAATGCTACACCTGATTCATATTTGCAACCTCAAATCGATCTTACTTCATTTTGATTACTTTCTAACCTTTTCCACTTCGTTCATGCAAGTCTGGAGAATCGAAGAGATATCCCACCGAATTGGAGCTTTGGTTAAGAATTACATCGATCTTCCTGTTGGTAATTAATTCCATCACTGCTAACTCTCGACTCGGAAATCGTTGATGTTTTGTTCCTTTTCTCTGCCTTCCCACTGCTCAATAGCTTGGTTCTTTTACCTTAGGCTTTTTACCTGCACCCCAATCAATCTGCAACTTGACCTCTACAGACTGCGACCTCGAGCAAATTTCTTCTCATCATGTCGCCCACCCGCTCGAGGTCCCCATCTCCCTCGAAAAGCTTAGTACCCGTTGATTCAAAGAGACGGAAGACTCATTCTCAAAAGACCGAGCACCCTTATCGATACGAATCACCCCGGCATCACCAAGACAGCAAGGGCCGCTCTAGTGACCATCATGGTTCTAAGTCTACTCTATCTCACCGGGATCGGGACCGTGATCTTGATCGAAGTCGTGACCGTCGGGACCGGTCAGCTAGTCCAGATCGCCACTCCAGCAAAGCGAAGGAGAGAGATCGGGACAGGGAAAGAGATCGCGAGAAGGACAGCAACCGTTATCGTAGTGATCGTCGCCGGCATGAAGATCGTGGTTATCGTGACAGAAGAAGGAGCAGGAGTAGAAGCAGAGAACGGGAGAGATGGAGCAAAAGGCGTAGCAAGTCGCCAGATGTAGGTCATGGTTTGGATCGTGATTCTAGACGTGATAATCAGTCTCGCCGCGAACCACATGTGCATCCCTCAACATTACTTGACCGACCTAAATCACCGAAAACTCCAGATGTTACCTCCTCTACAATCGAACTTTCATCTCAGGCTCTTCCGCCAGTCCCTGCAATAGTTGCCCAAGAGTCATCCAAACAGGCTCTGCCCGCTAGCCAGCTCGCTCCCACTACAACCAGCTCAGATAACCAGAGCAAGAAAGGCATCGATTCATCGGCCCCCGGCTCAGCAGTCGCCAAGGCTCGAGCCATTGCCGAGGCTCGGGAAGGCCGTCTTCCAGGTGAGACACTAGAACAACAGAAACTGCGTATGAAGCGTGAACGTCTCGAACAATGGAAGGCTAAAAAGGCTCTCGAGGAGAACTCTAGCTCTAATTCCACTCCTCTTGCACCCCTTATTGCCCAATCTGATCCAATCCAGAGTGTCCACGTCGCCAATAAAACTGAGAAAAAATCGGATTCATCAGTGTCAATTGCCCCGAAAGGTCTACCAAAAAAACCACTTGCTGCTGACGAAGCAACAGCGGCAGCTCTCGCCGCCGCCGCAATCTCTGCTCGCTTGGGAACTGCACCTCCACCCACCCTGGCGCCAACCAACCTAATGAAAAACGCCCCTCCGATCGGAATCAAAGGTTTACCTACCAAACCAGCGTTCAATGCTTTTCCAGACCCCAGTTCGAATAACTCGAAACTCAGTTCTGCTTTGGGTATCGAAGATGACAGCGGTAAAACAAAAATCCAGAAATTAAAATTTGAAGCTATCAATGCTGATGATGATCTTTTAAAGCTGGTGGAGGCTGAGGAAGACAGCGACGAGGAAGATCTAGTAGATGGTGGTCACGTTGGATACAACAAAAGAAAGATCATTGATGGAGTCGAAGAAGAAATCGGAGTAACTGGAGCCGGCCCTGACGAAGTAGATGAAGAGGAGAGTGAAAGTGAAACAAAGATTCGACTATCACAAGCTGTAGAGAAAACGACCAAAAAACGGTTCGAGGCGGTTTCGAACGTGGAGACTCCTGTACAGCCTACCCAAGCAATGGATATAGATCAGGAAGAAATCGATCCCTTGGACGCCTATATGTCTGGAGTAACCGATGAGGTGACTAAAGTCAACGATAGAGATAAAAAAAAGATGAGCCAACTGGCGGCTGGAGCCAAGAAGGTTCTAGAAGACGACGACGATCACAATGATGAAGAAGAGCAGGTAGCTGGCAGTGAAGACGAGATCGACAAGACCAATTTGCGGCCAGAAGACATTATGGCGTTCGTACTTCCTGCATCTGCTTCTCTTGAGGACCGTGGAGCAGAAATGCCAATTTCACTTTAGATACTGAACTCGTTTTTCGTTCTCCTATCTAGACTTGCCGCGAAGAAATTAAAGAAAAAAGATTTGGCTCCAGTCGACCATCAAAAGATTACTTACGAACCATTCAGGAAAGCATTCTATCATCCCCCAGCAGAGGTTGAAGAAATGTCAGACGAGCAGGCCGAAAACATCCGGATTGCAATGGATGGTATCAAAATTCGTGGCCAAGATTGCCCAAAGCCTGTGATGAAATGGAGTTGGTTCGGATTACATGCCGCATGGTAAGCATTTGCTTTCTATCCTTGGAACAGGCCAAGCAAGAATCATGAGATCAGAGTAACATGCTTATACTTCACATTCACTGATATAGTTTAGAAGTCATCAAAGGTCTTGGTTACCAATCGCCCACACCGATTCAAGGACAGGCTGTACCTGCGATCATGTCAGGACGTGACGTAATCGGTGTAGCAAAAACAGGATCTGGAAAGACCTTGGCATTCCTATTACCCATGTTTCGACATATCAAAGATCAAAGACCTCTCGATGCGCTCGAAGGACCCATAGCGATGATCATGACGCCTACTAGAGAATTAGCTACTCAGATCTACAAAGAAGGCAGGCCTTTTCTAAAATCTCTGGGCTTAAGGGTGAGTGCCTGTCTCATTTAAATACCGGTTATTTCAGCATTCTTTCAAGCTCGGTGGTATGCTCCATCAGTGTATCATCTCTGTCTTTGTTGTTAAGAGTTTTAGTATATTGATTCCCGTCATCATACTGCCTCCTACAACGCATCGGCCTGATGATCACCTCTTGACGAAAACAAGGAATCAGCCGATTTCACACTGACCACAACTGAACTAACACATTCTTCTTGGCATGCTTACTAGGCCGCGTGCGCTTACGGTGGATCGCCATTGAAAGATAACATTGCTGACATGAAGCGGGGGGCAGAAGTGATTGTCTGTACGCCGGGAAGGATGATCGAACTTTTGACTACTAATTCTGGTCGAGTGATCAACATGCGTCGAGTTACTTATCTTGTGTTGGATGAAGCTGATCGAATGTTTGACATGGGATTTGAACCACAGGTTAGTCTGATTTCTTTCTCGTACGTGTGCTTTATTTGTCGCAAGATTGTGTAATAATGATTTGAAACTGCATTTTCTCATTCTCATTCTCTGCTTTTTCTTTTCTTTTTCTTTTTGATTAAAAAAGGTAATGAAAATAGTAAATCAAATTCGGCCCGATCGTCAAACTGTACTATTCTCAGCCACCTTCCCTAAGCAAATGGAAGCCTTAGCTCGAAAGATTCTTCGGAGACCATTAGAAATTACCGTTGGTGGCCGATCAGTGGTCGCCGCAGAAATCGAACAGATAGTCGAAGTCCGCCAAGAATCCACAAAATTCAATCGATTACTTGAGATTTTAGGGAGGTCGTACAACGAGGATTCCGAATCACGCTCACTAGTATTTGTCGATCGACAAGAATCAGCCGACAATTTATTCCGAGATCTTCTCAAGAAAGGTTATCCCTGCTTATCCTTACATGGGGGAAAAGAACAAGTTGATCGGGACCAAGTCATTGCGGATTTTAAATCTGGAGTGACTCCTATCGTGATTGCAACGTCTGTTGCTGCTAGAGGCTTAGATGTCAAACAACTCAAGTTGGTGATTAATTACGACGCTCCCAATCACATGGAGGATTACGTTCACCGCGCCGGTCGTACGGGCAGAGCAGGCAATAAAGGTACTTGTATTACCTTTATCGCCCCTGATCAAGAAAGATATGCTGTTGATTTACTAAGGGCGTTGGTCACCAGTGGTGCCAAATATCCCGAGGAGCTCAAGACAATGTCGGATTGTACGTTCCTTATCTTTTCTCTACCTGGTCTGGTGTAGCTCCAAAGTGGCAATCGAGATTCATGTTTTGGCGCGTTGCCCTTGCTCGTTGAATTTTCCTTTGAACTTCGACTTGCTTTTCATAGCGTTTTTGGAAAAGATCAAATCAGGGAAAGCTCAAGCTTCGGGGTCTGGGTTTGGTGGCAAAGGGCTGGATAGATTAGAGAAAGACCGAGACGCTAAATCGCGTGCCGAAAGATCGGCATATGGTGAGCCTGGGGGAGAAGAGGCTAACAAGGAAGATATTGCAACTGGAGTGGTTGGTACCGCAGCTGGTGGAACTACGACAACTGCGATTCCGACGGTCGAAATTCCAGAGATCAATGTGGAAGTCAAGAGAGGGCCTGCGCCTGATTCAAACAGACGCTCGCAACCTGCTGCCAAACCAACTCCGCCAGCGCCTGTAGACGTAGCAGCCACTCCCGCTCTTACCGCTGCACTCAAAGCGGCTCAAGCAGCAGCCCAGGCGAAAGGGTATGTGGTTCATGTTTTCAACTCGACTTGGTAGAACGGTTTATATCTAACTGACTGGTGATTACTTTTTACTAATCAACGAAAATTAATGATTCAAAGTCTGGATGCAAGTGGAATTGCCAGGGCTCAAAATGTGGTTGCTGACTTGAACGCCAAATTGAGGTCAATGATTGCTGCTAAGAATGCCCAAGCCCAAGCCGGAAACCACGAATCAACCAACAACAATCTCAACAACAACAACAATCGTTCCAAGGATCCTGATGCGACGGATTTCCATGCTATTGTTCCCATTAATGATTACCCTCAAGTTCGTATTTAGAATTTTCGACCCGTTCTGGTCATGATATGCTGATCCATTATGGTTGGTTTCTCCTTATTTTAACAGAAAGCGAGATGGAAAGTCACGAATAAAGAGACCATGGTTCAACTGGTTGATAGTACTGGAGCTTCGGTCACCAATAAAGGTATGATCTTCATTATCTTCTCTTAGTCGCTAAGACAATTAACTGCTCACAAACTATTTTCCTACTGGGTTCGATTGGAATACATTTTTTATTCAAGGTGTATTTTATGAGAAAGGCAAAGAACCTGGTCCGGATGAGCCACCAAAGTTACATCTACTAGTCGAATCTAACGAGGAGTGGAGAGTTGAGTTATTTCTTGATTATCCGCTGTTGATAAAAAATTATTGAAATTGCGCCATGGCAAGAATACTAAAAAAAAAAACCCCCCGCTGCCGATTTTATTCTTTTTTGTCCGAATGTACCCAAAAAAAAAATCAGGTTCAACGAGCTATCACTGAAATCAAGCATATTTTGATCGAAGCTACTACACAAGCATTAGAAGCTGAATCTCGAAACCCTGGACATCATCAAGCTGTCGGTAGATATAATGTATTAGGCTAATATATTTACTTCCCCCCGTTTTTTTTTGTATCTTTCATGTAAAAGCCAATACACACTTGCTTTCATCTTTGATGCGAAGTATATCGTCACAACAAATTGCTTGCTTAGTGAGCACTTCTGTCCAAAACACCCCCCTGCAGACAAACAGTAGCCTTTAGTTGGTGCAGATTTTCTTCTAGGCGCTGCGCCCATTTCTTGAAGGAGGCCACAATAGCCAGCAGATCTTTGTTGAAGATTTGGTACTTCTTCTCTGTTGGCTGGGGTCAGAAACCCTGCTACCCATTGTGTATCTCACTCTGACTCTGTTTCAGGCCCCTATAGCACACAAAGGGGCCATTGTAGTAGAATTGGAGCTACAAGCTCACTATGCAAAAAACTCAAGAAACTGCAGGCAGACGTTGACATGCAAAAGTACAAAGGCACCTTTGTACTTTTGCATGTCAACTGCCAGCAGTTTATTTTTATTTTTGTTTTTTTGGTAGTGAAGGGAGCAGTAGCCAATGTTACTTGATGTCACCTGACATCTGGTGAGAAACTATTTTTCCTGGTGATATAAAGTGTGTCCTTTTTTAGAATCATACTATGGAGCTTTAAGAAGTATGACAGAATTGAGTGACACCAAGGCAACTGATGCTAGCTGAGGCCGCAGAATAGAATTACTACACAGGCTTGAAAACACTGCAATTCATGAAAAATTTTAAGAGAGCAACACACATGTCAAGCAGGTATCAGATGAGACTGGATTATTGCAGAAGATAATTCAAACTGTTGTGTAGATCCAGTTGTAGGCTGGGTCTTGGTTGGAGGTATTACTATTTGGTGAGGAAGAGGAGTGGGTAGTAGTACTACAGGATAGGATATTGGGATTTTTTTTTTCTTTTATCATTATGTCCTTAGGCAGCTTATTTGTTTTTTTTTGTAGCTCATTTCCAGAATAATTGACCAGCCAGAATTTATGCTGGTTAGACTGGGATGCACTCAACTGATTTGAGATAGATTGATTTTGAACACATTAAACATATATAGATCCAAGTGTACTTACCTTGGATTTCTATTTCAAATAAGGTGAAGTAAGCCACAATACAGCACTATTAGAAATCAGAATCATGATCTTACAGCCAGGATCCATAAAATGGAAATAAATAAATAATATACTCCTTTTAAATTTTCTCCATCCACAAGACCTTCTCTTTCACCACAAAATATGTCAGCCACAATTTTTAATCAGTGTTTTTCCTCTTTTGAAATGAATGTTTTCTGATGCCTTCAAAGCTTCAGTCATGGCTTGAGATAGGCTCTTCTTCTGATTCTAAGTAAAACAAAATTTGCATGGAAATAATGTGGTTCCAATGAGTACCAGGAGGGCATTATATGAAAACAGAAATCAAAAAATTATGTTATTAAGCACTTACCTAATCCTTCTTGTAGTTTCTACAATATTTTTACTCCTCTTCATCATATTCAAAATTGGAGGGAGTTTATGCTCCAATGGATATCTGGGATTTGCTGGCCATAATCTAACTAGAGTTTATTGGGGGAGCACAAACTCCCTTTGGTGCATAGTTGAAATCAGTAATCATGAAGGTTATACCCTCCGTTTTATTCTCCCAATGGAGCTATTCTGATGACCCGCCCATCAAGAGATTGTGGGAAGGCTACAGGAGCAGCTGGGAACAGGAGCAACTGAGCCCATGGAGCTGAGGAGAAGCTAGGTCCACAGATGAGGAGTGCCTTGAGGCTGGGTAGATAGAAGGTACATGGTGGGTAGATGGCCAAGTAGCTCACCGGGGCTGAAATGATGATGTTTTTCAGGATTATCAGTCTTTTATTGTGAAACTTAACAGAGAGTGAGAAATGTGGCACAGGAATGACTTTATGTTAGTGTCCTGGGATGAGTGAGGAGGTAGGGAGCAGTGTGGACCTACAGGTGACATCAGCTAGGTTCAATGAGCTACCCATTAGTAGTACAGTTTTACTCATGTACAGCCCCTTGCAAGACACAAAGGGGCCACCTTAGCCTAGTTGGGTGAAACAAGAGCCAGAACAAAGCTACAGCCAAATTTTCTTGATTTCACCAGATGTCAGGTGACAATTTATTTTTCCTGGTGTTAATTGATGAGTGATAGAGTAAACAGAAGAGATCATCTGTATTAGAATGAGATAGAAAGAGAGAGAGAAGAACCAAAAAAAAGAGAGATGATAATGAGAAAAGAACCTTTGGCACAGAAATGAATAGAGGTCAGTGTCCCAGGATGAGTGAGGAGGGGGGCAGCGCAGACCTGGATGAGTGATAGAGTAAACAGGAGAAATGAAGAAAAGAACAACCAGAGAGAAAAGACTACAACTATAAAGGAAGGTTTAAGCCCTCTGTTACATGATCATAAGCCCCTAGGTCTCCATCCTCCAGTTTACCCAAATCAATCTCTTATTTATTTTTGGATTTCCACAGTGACTGTAGCCTCAAGAAAATTGGAAAATAGGTAGCATTTTCTCCTAGTCAAGTTTCAGTGCAGCTGTCAGACACTGGTACACTAGTCCACATTTCCACAAATATCACAAGCTCTGTAGTCAAGGACTTGTGTTAAAAAATGAACTAGTAATAAAAAATGAACTAGTAATTAATAAAAATTGTCAAGTTCAATTCCTATGGGTTTCATTATATATATATATTTACTCATTTATTTATAATTTTTATTTATGAATGAAAAAACTAAGTAGAAATACATATTATAAGAGTTTCTTATAATAGGAGAGAGAATAATACCTCATAATACCTCCTTGTATTTACCCTTTAAAATAAATCATTACATATAATAATTATGATTATCTTCCTTAGAGGGAGACTATTATCTGAATTAAATTTCCCCAGAAAATATAAACTCCTTGAGTTTTCCTCTGGGGATTTTATTCTGTAATATTTAAGCAGTGGACATCTTCCTCTTGGAAAGATTTCCCCCCAGGTTATTACCATACAAACCCATACACCTTGCTAAATTTTAGTGAGTGTGGTTTTTAATATAATCCAAACCCTTTTCCCTTTCCTCCAAAAAATCCCTTATAATTATTCCTGTTGAAGTCTTTTCCCTCAAAACCAAGTCCACCCTTCCTTAACAAGGAAGGAAGTGTCAAAGCACCGGCGCTGGATCTCTAAGCTGCATCCCTTTATTACATAAAGCAGCTGGCCCCTCCGCTCACAAGCGTTGAAGGGACTGGTTCCCACTGGCCCTAGTGGCTATAGTGAGACCCTTGTATAAGTTGAGGTCCATAATCAAACTTAAAACCATTCAACTCAGCTTCACCAAAGAGAAAAAAGCTGAAATTAGTGGAGTACATACTGTTGCACAGTGAGACTTAGTTTTGACAAACTGTAACCTATCCAAAGCCAAACTAAATCTTATAGAAGGACCTAAGTCATTTATTATTGGGGTTAGATTTTTATTTCAACAGTTTCAAATCTACAGCCCAAACAGATTGTAATTTACATCAACAAAGAAAATTAAGGAAATGTAGTCCCAAAGGCTCCAGATTGGTTCTTAAGGGTCCGCAGATCTTCAAACAAGGTTCACCACTTCAGTTTATAGTTGTGGCTAAATTTTACTGCGCAACTCTTCTGCAGAATCTAATTATCCGCAGTTGAGAGATCTATCCAGACGTGAAAAACATTCACAATTGCCTTCTAACGTAGATATAATTGTGATTTTACGTAATTTTTCATTGATAAACTTAAAAACTAAGAATCCCTCAAGGCTTGTGGACAAGAGAAGAAAAAATAAGATCTTGGTGACTACTAGGACATGATCTGGTTCTTCGGATATTTAACAGTAATAATGCGACTTGAGAGGGAGTAAAATAAAATGCCCGAACGTTGGTGTTGAGTTTTAGGAGTTTAAACAAGAGAGCTGTAAACATCATAAGTACTTCTGGGGCCGGTTGTAGGGCGATAAAAATAGACAGCCTTTATTGTACTTGAAAATTTTGATTTTAAAGCTGTTGTCACTTGAGAGAATTGATTGGGTCGGGGTTGAGAGGTCAAAGAGCGGGTGGTTTCAATAAGACATTGTGAGTAGTCCAGATACTAAATTTTCATTCAAAAAAGTGGCATCAGAGAAAATTAAATTAACCATACAAAATGTTGTTCTCCTAGTGAGACTGACCTCATAGATTGCTTTCACCGCATTATCCACCCCGTTTTCCTAAGTTTTTGAGTAAGAATCTCAGCATCACTTTCAAGAAAAAGACTTGAATGGCTGAACTGACCCGTCTAATCTGTTCCCCGAGAAGTCTTGCCTGATTAATCTGGTTTTGGTCCGTAGTCGCCCGGCGAATCGCATGAAGGATATCTTGTTTGCTGAAGGTTTTAACATATGTACCTACGCCCAAATGTTCTACCCTTCGAGCCCCTGATGCCAAGGATCTCAGTTCAATCTCATATCTCTATATCGCGGAGCTTTGGCTTTGTTTACTTCAGAGCAAGATTACTTACAGAAGTGTTGATCCCCTGGGCGTACAAATGAAGTAAGCTTACAAATTCGCTACTTCTATGCATTGTGAAAGAAAGATGGAAAACTAACCAAAGAAAGGCTTAATCATCGTTGGGATTCCAGCTAATTTTCAATGGATTGAGATCAGTGCTGCAAATACGAAAGTGGTATCTTATCTCGGATAATGAGGGATTGCCCACCTCTAATGCTCGCAGCTGTTGTCCCTGCGCCTCCATGATGAAGAGCGGCATCTATCTGGTCGAAAAGCCATCCATGAGGAATTGAATCGACGTAGTACATATAATCGTGGTGTTGGTTGATATCCGCCCTCATGACAGACTCGTTTATTCTCTCCGCGTGTTGCGCTGTCCAGCCTCCAGATACAATTGCAAAGACGTTCGCCTCTTTCACCGCTTCGATTATAGCGTTTATGATTTTTTCGGGGTCTGGAACAATGACCTGAAAGGTTTTCGTTGATTAGCTCTGGTGTAAATCGCCATGGAGAACAAACAGGTCAGCGGCTTTATTAGACTTACTGATCCAAAGCCAATGTATACAATTTTGCGTCGACTTTCTTTGACTTGACGTATGGCTTTTTTCAGGTCTTCAGGTATGATGTTTTCTGGAGACTTCTCCAATGTCGCATTCTCTTGGGAATTCAGAAACCAATACCCGGTGGTTTTTACCCATGGCTTCCAATCATTTGGCCTTGGTACCACAAATGAACTAAAGTTATACAGAAAAGGTACTTGGTCAAGCCTTAATTGAGAGAAAGTCGTTGGATCTAAACCTAGAACTGATTGTCTCCAGTCATTGATTCTTCTGGAGAGGATGGTCCAGATGAGTAGATCAAAGAGGATGTAACTGGGCCGGAAGAGAAAGGTTATTATGTGTCTTTTTGAAGCGGTATGCCAACTATCCAATCTTCTTACCTCATCCTGTTGATCCAGCTTCCCCAGTTATCATTCAACGCTAGCATAGCATGAAAGTATGCATTAGTCTTAGTCCAAGGCATTGTGAAAGCTCGGTAGTATGGAATGTTGAGGCTCTGTGCGATGTGGACACCAATTAGGGCGCTTGGACTTTCAATAAGCAGATCGCTTCCTTGACAGGCTTTCCAGGAGCTTGTGAGGAGTCCATCAAACCAAGGAGTGAACTGGCATTTTTTGAAGAAGCTCAAGTCATTTATGCTATACATACATACCTATGTAAAAGTAAAGTATATTGACATACACGTGAGAGGCCGTTCCACCAAAAGAAAGGCGAAAGAACGCCTGTTTTTTGAGATTTGTCAGTTTCAGATTAGAAACATTTTAAAAAATGAGAAAGTTCAAAGTTACCGAATTCTACACAATGTTCTATTAGCTCCTCAGGGTCTCCTTCAATTTCGGCAAATAGAATCCCACTACTTTCGATCCAATCGCGGAAGTTTTTGTGAGTCGCAATAGTGCAGATGTGTCCTAGTTCGTTCAATCTTTGGCACAGGGCTATGTATGGCTGGACATCGCCCCTCGTGCCAATAGTCAGGCAGGTGATTTTCATTGACTTTGGTGGGCATGTCTGAAAGCCCATTGCTAGCGGCATGGATAGTTCAATTGGCATCTTGATATCTTGAATAGGTGATACCATGTGGATGGGCGAGTTGATCTGATGGGTTGGTTTGCTGAAATTTCTTGAAGGGGTAAACGGCAATGGTAGTCATTTGAAGCAATCACTTGGCGGTACAGTGGCAAACTGAGTTGAACTCTTTGCCAGGTTTACAAGATTGGAAAACAATCTGCCGTTTGATGATGGAAGGATAACAGGGTCCGCTGAGGATCGGTCACCACCCTTGCGTTGTGTTCGAAGATAGCAACAACTGTTTTAGATATTTGTTGAGTCTTGCGCGCAGCATTTACCAAGGCGACGGAACATTGCTATGAGGTCACGGAAAGTGACTCGGAGCAGGGACTCGAGGGTCAATTGGTGCATAGCAACCCAATACCTCCCTGAATCAGTTTCCAGAGACAGACAAGCGTTCAAGCGTGTGGATACCTAAAATTTTAACACCTCCGGTTGCCGAGCCGGCTTGAGAGATAGGCCAGGTTAACGCTTTGACCTTAGATCACCTAGATCGCCTGTTGATCAACAAACGGCGTCTTCAATCGAGGGAACTGAACATGTCAGCTGTTTCAGGCCGTCAGTGTCCAAAGGTTCCAAGCGAAGGAGGGATCTGAGGCTATGCGGAGGTTTCAAGCGAAGCAGAGGTTCTAAGGGGGAAGTATAGTTTTGACCAACATTTATCTGGTCAGGTCTCCTCTACTGTTGAGGTACAGACATGAAGTGCTCAACCAGCAACGGCCCTGCTATTCAAATGGGAAGAGGTATCACTGCAGAGGACTTTGGCTGAGCAACATGAAAATGGCCCCGTGTGAACCGAGTTAACACTCAACACCACGCCAACTGTAGCATTAGTGTGATACCACCAACACGACATATTTTTCAGTCTAATTTTCTCAGCATGGGCTAACACTAATGGCTGCACCCATTAGGCTGCGCTACCGCTTCTGAGAAGCATTTTATTGTGGTGGCGCAGTGTGAAAGCGTTTTGGATCCATATTTTATCTGTTGATATCAAGCAAATTTGAGTTGGTTGAGTGTGTCCTATTTTAACTGGGCAACTGAATAGACTTGTTTACTTAGGAGCTTTTTAGGTGTCAAAAATCCTAAATTGCTTCTTGTCTAAAGTTTAATTGCAAAATGGCCTGAATTTTCAATAATTCAACTGATGAAGATATCATTTCATTACACCACAGGTGCATTTAGGTGCTTCAGTGCTTCAAAGTTGCCCTTGTTACCCCCCCCCCCCCCAAATGATTTTTTCCCCACACAAGCAGGATATTTATTCCAGGCAGCTCACAAGCTTCTGCTAGGTTGTCTCTGAGGCATGCAGGTAAATTCAAAATGCCTCACCAGGATTTGATGGCGAGGTGTCTCAGATAAAAATGAATGATAGAGGCTGGAAACCAAGGCCTCTCTTGACCAGCAGCAGAAGAAAACTTCTTCTACAAGGACACAGGATTGGCAATGATAGACCCATAAAATTAATTATTCAATTACATCTTAGGGGAAAGATTTGACTCTGGTGTTTTCATACCAACTTGGAAACCACTTGAAGTTTGCAATTCAGCCCAAGAACCCTTTGTGGTCCCAAAACAAAATTGTCAGAGCCCCTCTTTCCTCAGGCAAGGGGGTGGTTTCATTTTGGTTCTAGAGCTGAGCTCCTTTCTTTCTCTGAGCAAGGAGGGAGTGAGATGTTGAAGACATCAGGAATCAAGGTAGCACACTGACAACAGTTTTTAAGTTACCCTTGCTTGGGCCAAGAAAAATCACGTTGATGGGGGCTGGGAAATCTGGGGACACAAAACTAGAAAGGAAATTTATCAAGAAATGGGGATGTCACGCTTGTTTTAAGAAAGTTCCCAATCTCTTATTCTCTTAGGCCACAGGGATGACATTACGGGTAAGTCCCACCCTCCGGTCAGTGCAATGCGACCAGTGTTTTGCAACTCAGCAGTAGGAGGTAGGTACTCATTCAAGTTAGATATCAGCCTATATGAGTTATAATCGTGCCCAGTTACTAGGGAGTCGCGAAGTTATCGCCTATCTAATTTTTTGTATATGAAGCACTTGATCACAAGGGCCGATCAGTGATTCATAGTCCGGATTTCAACTGGTAAATGTACAAGTATTTTCAAAAATAAATGAAAAAATGAAACAACAGTAGTAGATTGATGGGCACAGATATGAAGAAAAATAGTTTGTGATCGCGGGGTGGTTTCCCCGCCCCACCTTCGACTGGTATGGAGTTTTGTTTATCGATGATGGTAGTTGACGAGAAAGTTTGACACCGAGTCATTTCTCCATCATCTTTAGAGCGTATCGGACTGCCATCACTAGCGATAACGTCTTGAAGAATCAATCATCGGAGCGAAAACAATTAGCACCCGCTCGGTTGTTCCTTGAAGCAAATTGATGTAAAAAAACCAAGTTATTTAAAAGACTCGATTCTCGAACTTAACTGTTGTCATACCGGCCGGCATCATTTTCCTCGATGCAAGAAACTTTTTACCCATGAGAAGGGTGAGCATCACGCTCATTCCTAAGATTGATTTGATATCCAAGATAGATTGAGGTTTGGCGTCAGTACTCTATTGGAATTTCTGACGTGTGAAAGTTGGATTATAAGGAAAGAAAACGTGTACCGAAGATCAAATCAGGTTTTCCTTTTTGTTGGTATCGATGAGCGCCTAATGCGATCAATCCACCTTTGCGTATATACATTATCATCGCAATCCACGCAAATCGAACAAGCCGATGAGTCCAAAAGGTTAATGAAGTATGGCAAACAAAGGATAATACATGAGGACTTGAGACGAACCTGAGACCGTCCCGGCAACTAAGGAAGGGACACTCGAAGCTTTGACGTAGCTATTTTTTTTTCCACGAGTCAGATCATCAGAACACAGATAAGAGGTTGAATATTATACCAACCCCATAATTCCACCCGTTGCGACCAGAAAGCCATAGGCACTGCATCAGTAGGAAAGGAAAGGGGCCATGTTAATGATCTGTGACATGAGGGGAAAGACGGAGATTGGAAGACGGACAGGCCTAAGTAATCAGGCGAGTTGTGCATTTCTGAAGAGAGAGATCGGGATGTCTGAAAGATATTAGTCCTGGAAATTTGACGATTTGCGAAGAGCTGTTGCTCAGATGTTGGGGTTCAGATTTGTTTTTGTTGCTGACACCCTCTGTGAAACTCGGATGCGACGTTGAAAACCTCACATCTTGGTTCAGATAATGTTTCCAGGCGCAGCTTAGAAGTCATTGCCTGCCTTGCAATGCCCACGACAATTCAAACTGGTTGTTGACAAACCCACAAGCAGACAAGCAAAAAACTACTGATCCTTGAATGTTCTCTGTCATTCATCATTCCACCTGTCCTTTCAATCATCCCTTCTATTTATCACATATCTTTTTCATCAATAGTGAAAAAGTTGGGAAACAATTGTGGATTTTATTTGCAGAAGTGCTTCAAACTCTGTCAACTGCTTTTTGATAGCTAAGATTTCATCATTTTAGATAAGAATAAATCAGTTTGTTTATCAGGAATCAAAAGAGGGGGTTCTTGTAGTAATTTTATCTGAAAGAATAATGGCCAGAGGCCTGAGACAGGGAAAAAAAGGAGAGCTGGGAAGATCAAGAGTGCAGGACACTCAGGGACTCAGAACACTAGGAAAGAAGTCTCCAGCGGAGTAGGTCTAGCTAGTATGGGCTCAGAACTAAGTGCGGTTTGTATTTCATGTGGGAACAGATGAAATACATATGACAAAAGGGGTCTAGAGTGGGGGCCTAATGGGCTGTGGAACACTCTGGAAAGCAAAAGAGAAAAGAAAGAGATAAGCCCTCTTCTGGGCATGGTGGAATTCTAACATTATCAAATATCAAGTTTGGTAATTAATTAAATTACCAATGTATTTTATCAAGAAATTAGTTAAATTACTAATAAATTCATGTGTTGTAGTCTATTGAATTTTTTCCTTAATTTTTATGACCAAGATCTCAACTTTAGAAGATATTTGTTTCTTAAGATCTTTATAAAACAAAAAACAAAAAAAATGAACAGCTGAAAACTAGCCCCCACAACATTATCTTCTTCCAAAACTTTTGAGATGGGTTCTCTATTCACCCAAGTTTTTGAACTGGTAATTAAAATAATTTTTTTCTTTGAAGGTACAATTGAATAGCCATTGTGGAGGGCTCAAGGTTTACTGCTGCTCAAGCAATCATCTGTGGTATTTTGGCTCATGGCTTGGAGAGTTAAAGTCAGTCAATTTAAATGATTTAGATATTGAATCTGGTAAAATTTTAGTGGTTTGTATTTTGCATAGTTCCACTGAAGCTTCCTTGGGTTTGGTTAATGCTTTCACTAGAGCTATTTATGGTTGTACATATTGAGGAAAAAAAAATCCGGGTAGTGGTAGTATTCACTTTTATTTTCAGCTAATTGGTTTGAGTTCAAAGCACAATTAATTTGAAGTTTACAAACAGTCTACAAGTGATTATTTATGGGGTTTGGTGGTTGAATATGCCATATTAATCATGCGCCAACTAATTGAGGAAACACCTCAAAAAACCCCGCATGATTTTTCTGGACATCAATAAATATGCAATAGGGGGCATCAAAGATCAGAAATCCACAATTACAAACCAGAGAATATCAAAAAAAAAAAAAAACCCATTGGGGTTAAAAAGAGGTAGGTAAAGAATGAAACTTTTGAAGATGGCAGATTTTTTCAAACCAGTCAACTACATAATGGCGGATTTTGTCATATTGATAAACCCCTAACAAATTTTTTGGGATGATGACCATTCCTCTGGAGTAGAGTACCTACTAGGTGTCTGATGAGCTGTTAATTCAATTTTTTATCTCTTTCATCTAACTTCTTGGGTTCCTGAAGCCCCAAGTTCCTTAGTTCCTATTTATTTATTATTTATTTATTATTATTATTTATTATTTACTTTTTTTTTTTTTCTTTTTTTTTTGGGGGGGGGGGGGGGGAACTTTGGATTTCAAACAAACAATATTTTAATTTCTTAATTTCAAGTCAATTTTTTGTGCACAATTTAAAATAACTATACAGGGAGCCTTGAACTTGGGTCAACAGCTTCTGGGGTGGATGAAGCACTTTTATTCAAAGTGGACAATAATTTCCATTTATTTAGGGGGTTATCAAACATCACTGGGTTTCCCGCTACATTTTTTGCCCCCAATTCTTTTTACCAGGTATTCCAGTGGACCAAAAATTCTTTTTTAAAAAATAATTTGGGAATGTTAAAGAATTTGGTAATAAAATATTGCCAAAGAAAAAGAAAAAAAGGGTACCCAGTTTTTTATTGCTTGCCCAGTCTTCCCATTATACCCATTGTTTTTTTTTTTTAAAAAAAAAACTATTATTTACTTTGTTAATCCATTACCAATTTGTTTGGAATGATAAAAAAATGCTTCAATTTGGGGCCTCTGTGGCCCATTTTGATGGCATTTTGACACATTTCAACAGGTGGGTGGAAAATATGTGATACACAGAGAATAAAATGTTCATGCATAAATTAAAAGCACAAAAATTCAGGAACAAAAAACTTCACATAAGCTGTGAGCAGTGAAACTATAAACAATAGTGTGGTATCAGAACATAAAATACAGATGTTGCATGGGGGACTTGAGAGAGAAAAGATTGGTGGCTGTAGAATTGAATTGTTTACAAGCCCAAACAGTGAAAAAACCTCAGGATATATTCAATCTGAAATATTTTATGTGCCTTAAAGTTGGTAGCAATGTAATGGTATCAAAACATGAGATATGAGGGTGTGCAGCAGGTTAGTAGGAAATATCTAGCTACATGGATAATGTTTACAGTAAAATTAGCAGAAGGCTAATAGATGAATAGTATTTTCAATTTTCTATATTCTATGTTCCTAAGCTTTGTGGCAATATTTCTACTTTAGAACATGAGACATAAGGGTTGCAAAGCGGTCTTAATACCTACTACTTTACACCCCTTATATCTCAATCCCAGGTTCCATGACATTTCCCATATATTGATGGACATGATATATAAAAAAATATATATACTATTGAGTTATTAGCCTTCTGGAGCATATACTTCAGAATTATACAATTCTCCAGATATTTCCTGCTAACCTGATGGACACCCCACATAATCTCATGTTCTGATATCACTCCATTAGGGAGTATCAAACCTGACCAGATCCACCATTATCTAATCAACTGGTTTTGAAAATCCACCATTTTTAAAAACCATGAATATCTATGTAAAAGGGTTCAGAATTCTCAGAAGTGAAATTTTGTGGAAAAAAAAAATAATTCACTGGTTT